>CAWUFW010014895.1:0-389972 GCA_963921515.1 Calotriton arnoldi
TCCAGATTCCAATCAGTGATGTGCCTAAGGCACATGGAAACCATTTTAGAGAGGAAGCAGCTAGGCTGGGGTTCTGATTAGCAGGGCCCCAGCCAGACTAATGTCGAAAAACAGTGAAGCATCAGCAAAAAGTGGGGGTACCCATGTGAAGCAGATCCTACTCTCCTACACAACCCCCCCAAACGTAGGGACATTAAACTAACCTTGCCCAGTTAAGTCTTCATGTTCTAAGTGGAAGTACCTAGAGAGTCCATCTGCATTGGCATGGTTACTCCCAGGTCTATGTTCCACTGTAAAGTCCATCCCCTGTAGGGAAATGGACCACCTAAGCAGTTTGGGGTTTTCACCCTTCATTTGTTTTAGCCATAAGAGGGGCTTATGGTCTGTCTGAACCAGGAAGTGTGTACCAAACAAGTATGGCCTCAACTTCTTCAGAGCCCAGACCACAGCAAAGGCCTCCCTCTCTATGGCTGACCAACGTTTCTCTCTAGGGGTCAGCCTTCTGCTAATAAAAGCTACTGGCTGATCCTGACCTTCTTCATTCAATTGTGACAGTACAGCCCCTACCCCCAATTCAGATGCATCAGTTTGAACAATGAACTTCTTGGAGTAATCAGGACTCTGTAGAATGGGAGCAGTGCACATGGCCTGCTTCAGGTCATCAAATGCCTTTTGACAGCTAACTGTCCACTGAACCTTTTTGGGCATTTTCTTAGAAGTTAAGTCATTCAGGGGTGTCACTATTGATCCATACCCCTTGACAAATCTCCTATAGTACCCAGTCAGGCCTAAGAAGGCTCTCACCTGAGTCTGGGTAGTGGGAGCAGTCCAGTCCATGATGGTCTGGATCTTGCTCTGCAAAGGTTGAACCTGGCCTCCACCCACAAGGTGGCCCAGGTACACAACCTGACTCTGCCCTATCTGGCACTTAGTGGCCTTGATAGTCAGGCCTGCCTCTTGCAGGGCCTGTAAAACATTCCTGAGGTGGACCAGGTGATCCTCCCAGGTGGAGCTAAAGACAGCAATATCATCTAGATATGCTGCACTATAGGCTTCCAGACCTGTGAGAACTGTATTCACCAACCTCTGGAAAGTGGCAGGTGCATTCTTCAGACCAAAGGGCATTACCACAAATTGATAATGCCCACTAGGGGTTGAGAATGCTGTTTTGGGCTTTGCAGTATCAGCTAGTCTGATCTGCCAGTAGCCAGCTGTCAAGTCAAATGTGCTGAGATATTTGGCTGAGGCCAAAGTATCTATGAGCTCATCTGCCCTTGGTATTGGATGGGCATCAGTCCTAGTGACTGCATTGAGACCCCTGTAGTCCACACAAAACCTCATCTCTCTTTTTCCACCACTGGTGTGAGGTTTTGGCACAAGGACCACTGGACTAGCCCAAGGGCTATCTGAGGGTTCAATAACTCCCAATTCCAACATTTTCTGGACTTCAGTCCTGATACAGTCCCTGACATGGTCAGGTTGCCTATAAATCTTATTTTTAATAGGCAGACTGTCCCCAGTGTCCACTTCATGAGTGCACCAGGTGGTCTGACTGGGTGTCAGTGAAAACATATGTCTAAACTGATTGAGAACTTGCCTACAATCAGTTTGTTGCTGGGTAGTGAGGCTGCCTGCCAAGGCTACACCATCTACTGACCCATCGTCAGGGTTCTGTGAGAGCAGGTCAGGGAGTGGGTCACTCTCTTCCTCCTGCCCTTCATCAGTAGCCATGAGCAAGCCCATGTCAGCCCTGTCCACATATGGTTTTAACCTGTTGACATGGAGAACCCTGTGGGGACTCCTGGGTGTTCCTAGGTCTACTAAGTAAGTGACCTCACCCTTCTGCTCAACAATAGTGTGGGGTCCACTCCATTTGTCTTGGAGAGCTGCTGGGGCCACTGGCTCCAACACCCACACCTTCTGTCCTGGCTGGTAAACAGTCAGAACAGCCTTTTGGTCATGCCAGGCCTTTTGAAGTTCCTGGCTAGCCTCAAGGTTTTTGGTTGCCTTTTTCATATACTCAGCCATCCTGGAGCGGAGACCAAGTACATAGTCCACTATATCTTGCTTTGGGGGCTTGAGAGGTAACTCCCATCCTTCCTTCACCAAGCACAGTGGACCCCTCACAGGGTGGCCAAACAGAAGTTCAAAAGGGCTGTAACCAACCCCTTCTGAGGCACCTCCCTATATGCGAATAAAAGGCAGGGCAAGAGTATGTCCCATCTACGCCTAAGCTTTTCTGGGAGCCCTTTAATCATGCCCTTCAAGGTTTTGTTGAATCTCTCAACTAAACCATTGCATTGTGGGTGATAGGGTGTGGTGAACTTATAAGTCACTCCACACTCCTTCCACATTGCTTTTAAGTACCCAGACATGAAGTTAGCACCCCTGTCTGATACTACCTCCTTAGGAAAGCCCACTCTTGAGAAAATTCCCAGGAGGGCCCTTGCCACCACAGGTGCTGTAGTGGTCCTGAGGGGAATAGCTTCTGGGTACCTGGTGGCATGATCCACTACCACCAGGATAAACCTGTGCCCAGAGGCTGTTTGGGGATCCATGGGACCAACAATGTCAATCCCTACCCTTTCAAAGGGCACCCCCACCACAGGTAGTGGTATCAGGGGGCCTTTGTAGTGCCACCTGCCTTGCCACTGGCTTGGCAGGTTACACAGGAGCGACAAAACTCCTTGCTGTCTTCAGACATGTGGGGCCAGTGAAAGTGAGGGACAATTCTGTCCCAAGTCTTGTTCTGGCCCAGGTGACCTGCTAAGGGAATATCATGGGCTAGGGTCAATAGGAAGCCCCTGAACTTCAGAGGTATAACCAACCTCCTGGTAGCACCAGGCTTGGGGTCTCTACTCTCTGAGTACAGGAGTCCATCATCCCAATACACTGTATGGGGACCACTAGCTTTCCCAGCAGCCTCAGCAGCAGCTTGCTGTCTGAGGGGTTCAAGGGAGGGGCAGCTCTGCTGCTCCTGGCTCAGATCTGCCCTAGAAGGTCCCCCTGTCCCCAAGAACTCAACCTGGTCAGGTTCAAGTTCCTCTGGGACAGTTCCTTCTTCAGGGCTGAGATCATCCCCCTCAAGGGACTGATCTTCCTCCTGAGCCAAGGGGAAGGCACTGCCTTAACCCTACTACTCCTCCTCTTGGAAGGCACTTGGTCCATTCTTCCAGAATCCAAGGCCTGTTCAGTGCTAGACATTTTGGCTTGTGACCTGGTCACAGCAAACACATCTGCAGGGATCCCCAGCATTTCTGCATGGGTCCTGAGCTCCACTTCTGCCCAAGCAGAAGTCTCTAAGTCATTGCCAAGCAAGCATTCGACTGGTAGGTTTGCACTTACCACAACCTTCTTGAGGCCAGTTACCCCTCCCCAGGAGAAGTTAACAACTGCCAGAGTATGGTCTGTTCTGACATTGCTAGCATTGGTCACTTGGTACATCTCACCAAGTATAACTTGCCCAGGATTCACAAGGTCTTGTGTCACCATTGTGACACTTGCCCCTGTGTCCCTAAATGCCAAAGCCTCACGTCCATTGATTAAAGGCTGTTGTCTGTACTTGCCCAGATTACTGGGACTCACAGTGGAGGTCACATCCATGCCTCCATCACAGACTAACACAGCCTGAGTCAGTTCTCTGACTAGGTCAGAGCCCAACTCAGTACCCAGGGTGAACCCTACTAAACCCTTGGCTGGAGCACTCCCACCAACTGTACTAGGGGGAACAGGTGCCTTAGGGGCATTGGTGGGTGCTGGACTGGAGTCTTTGGACTTGGTGCAATCACTGGTCCAGTGGGTCTTTTGCTTACAGACCTTGCACCATGGTTTTCTTTGGCCTTTCCCTTTGGTAGACTGTGAATCCCCACCAGAAGAAGATTTTTGGGGGCCTGATGAAGACTTTTGATCTTTACCCTTCTCCCCACCCTTGTCAGAGTTCTTAGCATCTTGCTTCTTGGTTTCCCCACCTTGGTTCTGTACCTTCTGCTTCACCCTGGTTCTGACCCATTTGTCTGCCTTCTTTCCCAATTCTTGGGGAGAGGTCAGATCAGAGTCTACCAGGTATTGATGCAACAGCTGATTTTGACAGTTATTAAGAATCTGCTCCCTCATTATCAGATTGTACAATCCTGAGAAGTCACACACCTTACTGCCCATCAACCAGCCTTCCAGAGCCTTGGCAGAACAATCCACATAGTCTACCCAGTCTTGAGTCTGTGCTTTTTGGGTATCTCTGAACTTCAACCTGTACTGTTCAGTGGTTAGGCCAAACCCATCAATAAGAGCACTCTTCAAGACCTTGTAATTATCAGCATCCTCCTCTCTAACAGTGAGGAGCTTATCTCTACCTTTGTCTGCAAAGGAGAGCCACAAGATTGCTGCCCACTGCTCCTGAGGGACCTTCTGTACCTTACAGGCCCTCTCTAGAGCAGTTATCCACTTGTGGATGTCATCCCCATTCTGATAGGGAGGGACAATCTTGCTCAGGTTCCTATGGTCATAGGACCTTTCCCTATCTCTAGGGACATGGCTGCCACCATGGGACTCTAGTCCCAACTTTCTTCTCTCTCTAAAGAGATCTAGGGACTCCCTGTCTATAGCCAGTTGCTTCTTTTTGATTTCAAGCTGAGCTTCCTCATATTGAACCAGCCTCTTTCTTCTCTCATGAGAGGATTCCCTCCTATGAGATGAGACAGAGCTCCCTATTGAGGTGCCAGAGTGGTTAGACTCCTGAGAAGGAGACCTAGACCTTCTGGGCACACTCATAATCCTTCCTGGGGGACAAAGAGGGCATCATTCTGATCATCCTCTTCATCTTCCTCAGGAGGGATTGGATTATCCAGGCCAGGGCCATTGTCGCCCTCCTGGCCAGTTTCAGAGGGGGGGCTGGGGGTACTGGTACCCCTGGTCCCATCCTCATCATCTGCCCCACCCTCAGCTCCTACCCCTTCAGTCCCCAAGGGCTTACTAAGGTCATAAGCCACCAACAACTCCTTGAGGTGTTGGGTGGTGGGGCTTTGGCCTGTCCTTATTTTTCTCAAGTTGCATAAAGCTCTCAATTCCAAGAATGGGAGTGTATCATACTTGGAGGGTGGAAGCTCAGTGGCTTCCTGCAAGGATTCTTTAGATCCTACCCTTAAAGACATTACTAGTGTGGTGTGGTGTATGCACTACCTACTCTAGTGTGGCCTACTAAACTCTCTTGAGTTGTAGAAAGGGTTGTGCTATCCCTTAACACACAACTCTAAGTTCAGTAGAACTTACTGTATTCTAAGCTTATTATATGTACCTTAGGTACCTTTAGTGGTTTTCAGTTGATCAATTCAATTGAGATTATCTGGTAAAACAATAGCAAGCTGGAATCCCACACGCTGCACACCAATGTGAGAAGTTGGCCTGGTATATGCTGTCCACTAATTATAGTGGGCACCTTGCACCAGTCCAAACAACCCCTTATTGGAGATAGGTTAAAGACAACCTTATTGAAAGCTATCCTAGTGGTAGCTATGGAGAGCAGCCTTCAGGCTAAGTCTTGAAGGAATGTAAAGCAGCTTGTTTTACCAGTCTATAATCTCTTGAGTGATCAAATGAAAGAGCACCACACCAGGTATATATTCAAAATATATGTATTTATTGCTAAACACACCCCTCTAGTCTCTTTATGAGGCTAGAGTTCGAAGTACATAAGTTAGAAGTTATTTAAACACAGTAATAGCACAAATACACGTTTGGGCCCTAGGGGCGTACCAAACCATATACCAATAAAGTGGTATAAGAACCACGACTGAACTAGACACTAGGCCTAGAGCCTCTAGAAGTGCTTGGACCACAAGGAACCACCCAAGGTAGTGACACAGGGGACCCACGGGGGACGCGTGCAGTGTAAATACACAACCGCGATACGCCGTTGACTTCTATGGAGAAAGTCGTGATCGGGAAATTAGAGAAAAGGGACACTTAAAGGAGGACTTGGAGCAAACCCTTTGAGATCTAGGACTTTGAAGAGTCTCTACCCACGGGAGCACCGGAGTACTCGTGTTACCTCACCCAGGGAAGCCGGGTGCATAGGTGCCTTTCGGGGTCGGGTTTCGTCGTCGATTTGAATGGCGATCTGCTGCAAAGTGCTGCTGGCGACCAAGTGAAAAGTGTCCGGGTGGATCCAAGAGTGGATCGGAGTTCTGAAGAACCTGAAAGCAGAGGGGACAGAGTCTGGGTCACTAGCCAGTGACCAGGAAGGCGATGGACAGATGCCCACCGATGTCGAGTGCTTCAGGTGCGTTGACGGTCGTCTTGACTCTTCAGCCACGAGGTCCAGGAGGCGTTGTCGGCGACCAGGAGCAGGATTCGGGCTGGTACACGATGTCTGTCGAGTGCTGAGGTGTCGGCGACCGGATTGGACCCAACAAGCCTTGGCAACGGCAAGTCTTGATGCAGAGGAAGATCGTCGATGGTGCAGACCAGCAAGGTCTGGGGAACTCACCCAGCGAGGGTAAGTGAGGGCAGGCCTGGAGCAACCAGGATGCCAAGTTAGAAAAAGATTGGCCTTCGTTAAGGGCTACTAGCCAACGGGCTAGCGACCGCGAAGGAGCCTCGAGACGCCGCACGTGGATCTGGCTCACAGGACACTCGTGGAGTGGAGGCCAGTGATCTTCGGTGCAGTTGGTGCTGGAGGCTAGGGCTTCTCGGAGCCCAAAGCACGACTTCGGGGAGACCCAGAAGAGGATGCACTTGCAAATGTGCTCGGTGTCCAGGGGTCACGGTCTCAAGTCACCCACGATAGCCACGGGCCTCAGCTTTGCTGGGGACTCAGGGTAGCCTCGGGGAAGTCTGAGAATCCACCTCTGGTGATGCGATGACTTCGGCGTCCGACGGGAGCTTCAGAAATGCGAACCGGACAGATGCTTCTTTGGTGCCTGCCAAGCAGGGGAGTCACTCCTTGACCCCAAGGGAGATTCTTCTGTCCTCTAATCGTGAGTAGAGCGTCGAAGGTCCAGGATTCAGTTTCAGAGTTTCGTCCAGGGATAATCTAAAGTCCTAAGGACTGGGTTCCTATACTTATACTAAGTATAGGGGTTGGACTACTCTGTGGCCCCACCTATGGGTGGGTCAGGGCAGAGGGGTGGCTACACCCTTTCCCTTTGTCCAGTTCACGCCAAAGCAGGGGCTGCAAGCCCCTGATCCGGTTTGAACTGGGGTATGCACAGGGACACCAAGTGTGCCCCCAGTGCAGGACTTCAAAGCACCCGAAAGTGCTCCCGCCCAGCCCCAATACACATTATCCTGTCTGGGGAGGTGGTCACACCTCCCTGGGACAGGAAACCTATTGTCCAGGCCTCCCCTGCCGGAGTTTCGTCCAGCAGCAGGAGGCCAGACTCGTGTCTGTGGCAGCAGCATCCATTTTGTGATGCCAGGGCTTTGGAAAGAAGTTACTGGGCTAGCCAGAGTTAACATGTCTTTCCCTCTAGAAGGGTGGAATGCTACCCCCGCCGCCAGAATTGGCGGGGGGTAGTATTCCAAGATGTTTGACACCAAACACGACATGTTTAGGTGCAGCCATTCCAAAGTTAGCATTTAACGCGAGGTTATAATGCGCTTAAGAGTATATGGTCAGGCTGCACTACAAACAGCATCAGAGAAGGGTCTCCGAACGCTGCAGAGGGGCCCTGCTCATGCAGGGGCACCCTCTCACATAGGAACCATGCACTCTGCCTTTAGGATTGATAAGGCCTGCCTTAGGAGTGACTTATAGGTTTATATGTGTGTATGTATTTAGTGATATAGGTAACCTATATCACAGTAAGGGGTGCATGCACCACCTTACCCAGGCTGCAGTAGCAGACCTGTGGTGTCAGTTTGGATGGCCTTCCAGGGGTGGCATAATACATGCTGCAGCCCCTGGCAGGCCTCTGAGGTACCTATGCCCTTGGTACATAGTATACCATATACTAGGGACTTATAAGGGCACTCCAGATTCCAATCAGTGATGTGCCTAAGGCACATGGAAACCATTTTAGAGAGGAAGCAGCTAGGCTGGGGTTCTGATTAGCAGGGCCCCAGCCAGACTAATGTCGAAAAACAGTGAAGCATCAGCAAAAAGTGGGGGTACCCATGTGAAGCAGATCCTACTCTCCTACAATCACCCCCAGCAAGACCCCCTACACTGCCCGAACACCACTGCCCTAAACCCTGAAACACCACCCCCAGCAAGACCCCCTACACTGCCCGAACAACACTGCAGTGCCCTAAACCCTAAAACACCACCCCCAGCACGACCCCCTACACTGCCCGAACACCACTGCTCTGCCCAAAACCCTGAAACACCAGCCCCAGCACGACCCCCTACACTGCCCGAACACCACTGCACTGCCCTAAACCCTGAAACACCACCCCCAGCACGACCCCCTACACTGCCCGAACACCACTGCACTGCCCTAAACCCTGAAACACCACCCCCAGCACGACCGCCTACACTGCCTGAAAACCACTGCACTGCCCTAAACCCTGAAACACCAGCCCCAGCACGACCCCCTACACTGCCCGAACACCACTGCACTGCCCTAAACCCTCAAACACCAGCCCCAGCACGACCCCCTACACTGCCCGAACACCACTGCACTACCCTAAACCCTGAAACACCAGCCCCAGCAAGACCCCTACACTGCCCGAACACCACTGCACTGCCCTAAACCCTGAAACACCACCCCCAGCAAGACCCCCTACACTGCCCGAACACCACTGCGCTGCCCTAAACGCTGAAACATCAGCCCCAGCAAGACCCCCTACACTGCGCGAACACCATTGCACTGCCCTAAACACTGAAACACCACCCCCAGCACGACCCCCTACACTGCCCGAACACCACTGCACTGCCCTAAACCCTAAAACTCTACCCCCAGCATGACCCCCTACACTGCCCGAACACCACTGCACTGCCCTAAACCCTGACTCACCACCCCCTGCACGACCCCTACACTGCCCGAACACCACTACGCCCTAAACCCAGAAACACCACCCCCAGCACGACCCCCTACACTGCCCGAACACCATTGCACTGCCCTAAACCCTGAAACACCACCCCCAGCACGACCCCCTACACTGCCTGAACACCACTGCCCTAAACCCTGAAACACTGCCCCCAGCAAGACCCCCTACACTGCCCGAACACCACTGCACTGCCCTAAACCCTGAAACATCACCCCCAGCAAGACCCCCTACACTGCCCGAACACCACTGCCCTAAACCCTGAAACACCACCCCCAGCACGACCCCCTACACTACTCGAACACCACTGCACTGCCCTAAACCCTGAAACACCACCCCCAGCACGACCCCCTACACTGCCCGAACACCACTGCTCTGCCCAAAACACTGAAACACCAGCCCCAGCATGACCCCCTACACTGCCCGAACACCACTGCACTGCCCTAAACCATGAAACACCATCCCCAGCACGACCCCCTACACTGCACGAACACCACTGCACTGCCCAAAACCCTGAAAAACTACCCCCAGCAAGACCCCCTACACTGCCCGAACACCACTGCACTGCCCTAAACCCTGAAACATCACCCCCAGCAAGACCCCCTACACTGCCCGAACACCACTGCCCTAAACCCTGAAACACCACCCCCAGCAAGACCCCCTACACTGCCCGAACACCACTGCACTGCCCTAAACCCTGAAACACCAGCCCCAGCACGACCCCCTACACTGCCCGAACACCACTGCACTGCCCTAAACCCTGAAACACCACCCCGTGCATGACCCCCTACACTGCCCGAACACCACTGCACTGCCCTAAACCCTGAAACACAACCCCCAGCACGACCCCCTACACTACCCGAACACCACTGCACTACCCTAAACCCTAAAATACTCCCCCAGCACGACCCCCTACACTACCCGAACACAACTGCACTGCCCTAAACCCTCAAACACTCCCCCAGCACGACCCCCTACACTACCCGAACACCACTGCACTGCCCTAAACCCTAAAACACTCCCCCCAGCACGACCCCCTACACTGCCCGAACACCACTGCACTGCCCTAAACCCTAAAACACTCCCCCAGCATGACCCCCTACACTACCCAAACACCACTGCACTGCCCTAAACCCTAAAACACTCCCCCCAGCATGACCCCCTGCACGACCCAAACACCACTGCACTGCCCTAAACCCTGAAACACCACCCCCAGCAAGACCCCCTACACTGCCCGAACACCACTGCACTGCCCTAAACCCTGAAACACCACCCCCAGCACGACCCCCTACACTGCCCGAACACCACTGCACTACCCTAAACCCTAAAACACGACCTCCTACACTACACAAAGACCACTGCACTACCCTAAACCCTAAAACACTACCCCCAGCACGACCCCCTACACTACACAAACACCACTGCACTACCCTAAACCCTAAAACACTACCCCCTACACTACACAAACACCACTGCACTACCCTAAACCCTAAAACAATACCCCCAGCACGAACCCCTACACTACCCAAACACCACTGCACTACCCTAAACCCTAAAACACTACCCCCAGCAGTACCCCCTACACTACCCAAACACCATTGCACTACCCTAAACCCTAAAACACTACCCCCAGCAGTACCCCCTACACTACCCAAACACCACTGCACTACCCTAAACCCTAAACCACTACCCCCAGCACGACCCCCTACACTACCCAAACACCACTGCACTACCCTAAACCCTAAAACACTACCCCCAGCACAACCCCCTACACTACCCAAACACCACTGTAATACCCTAAACCCTAAAACACTCCCCCAGCACGACTCCCTACACTATCCAAACACCACTGCACTACCCTAAACCCTAAATCTACCCCCAGCATGACCCCCTACACTACACAAACACCACTGCACTACCCTAAACCCTAAAACACTACCCCCAGCACGACCCCCTTCACTACCTAAACACAACTACACAATTTGTTACAGGCGTTGCAACGCAGGCCTGTGGTGCTTACTGGAAGTACTTGGTGGGCTAGTTGGGCCCCAGGGACCCTCAGGATTCAAGGTGACCTAATCCCCCAACTTAAAACGCGCCACGGGGCGCGTTTGCACAGTGGTGAAGGGAGGGGGCGGGGCCTCAGGTGACATGTGCGCAAACACGCCCCCTTGAATCCTGAGGGACCCTGGGGGCCAACTAGCCCACCAGGTACCTTCAGTAAGCACAACAGAGTTGCGTTGCAGAGAGGTGAAAAAGGTGCGTGGCCTCGGAACGCCTCTCTGCAACTCAGCTCTGTGGTCCTAACTGTAGGTACCTGGGGGTCTAGTTGGGCCCCAGGGACCCTCAGGATTCAAGGGGACTTAATCCCGCAACTTAAAACGCGCCACGGGGCGCGTTTGCACACGCGTTTTAAGAGGTAGTTTTAATCCCCCTGCCCTATTATGTTCTAGGGACTTACAGAGGAGGTCATGCTAATCACAGGGGTACCCCAACGCATAGTGTTCCCTAGTGTATGTAGGTGTTTTCACTGTATTCTAAGTGTCTTTTAGCATAGCACTGACTCTGGTTAGTCAGAGTCAGTTACCACCAGTACCCGTCTGAAAAAGTTGTGGGCACAGGATGATTTTGCAACATGGCCTCTTTCTGCTCCTCTGTTGGTTCTTTCTGCACATCTTTTGCTTCTTCCTGCACTTTTCTTCGTCTTTGTGGACTTCTGTTGCTTCTTTCTGCATTTCTTTTGCTTCTTTCTGCGCGTTTTTTCTTCTTTCTTCACATGTCCTACCTCTGTAGGCATAGTTAGAAACTAGCATTTAAAAAACCTTTGAAATTCACTTAAAAAATCATAGGTTTCAGGCACGTTATAGTTAGAAATTAGCATTTAAAAAACCTTTGAAATTCACTGTAAAAACCATAGGTTTCAGACACGTTATAGTTAGAAATTAGCATTTAAAAAACCTTTGAAATTCACTGAAAAAACCATAGGTTTTAGGGACAGTTATAGTTAGTTGGACATTTCACTCGTACAAAACCATAGAAATTCCCCCGTTATAGTTAGTTCAGCTAACTATAACTCGCGCCCGCAATGCACTGCTGATGACGTCACATATTACATCACTCATGACATGGTCAGTGACATCACTGATGACATCACTGATGACATCTACAAATGACATCACTGATGACATCATCCATGTGATAATTTCATGCATCTTCTCACACCCTAATATAGCTTTTGATACACCCACTCTAAATTACAGACTGCCATTCTCAAAACCATACACACTCCAATACCAATAACTACATACCCACTCACTGATTCTTAGGTCTACACACACACACATCTACTCACTCACCCGTACAGTCACTCATACTTACAGTCACTCAGTACAGGACTATCATATGCACTCATACACCTATATAAACACTCACACACCGCCACTCATCCATAGAGGTACTCACACACCTAGTCAGTCATGCAAAAAATTAATCACACACCCATTTACTCACCTATACAGTTATACACACACCAGCTCACTTACTCATACAAATACTAGCACATTCTTACGCTCTTATACAATAACTGATACAAGCACACACGCATCCATACAGCCACTCTCACAATCACACACTCTCACTTATAGCCATTTAAATACTCTAACACACATATATACTGCCTTTTACATATGTAGTTACTCGCACATGTACCACTGAGATATACATTCACTCACTAACACACCCATACACACACTCACCCACCCAAGCAGTCCATCACAGATGCACTCTTGAAATCATGCACCCAGTGAATCACCCAGTCACACATCTATGTACAGAGTCACACACACCCCACCCACACAAACACTCAGGCAGCCATACAGATACTCAGAGAACCAATCAATAACCCATATAGACACTCATGTAGCTATTCGCAAATCCATGCATCCACTTACACACCAACAAACAGACGGATACAGATATTCACACAGTTTAGTCACTAACCCATGCATTCAGTAAGATACGTTTAATCACTCACTTGTAGAGTCAGTCACGCACGTACTAAATCATCCATTCAGACACTTAAACACCCACTCATTCTTCAATACGCCTTTCCCTATATATATTAAACATATTTAAACTTTACAGAAACACACAGTCACTGGATGATGTCATCAGTGATTTCATTTGAGATGTCATCAGTGATGTCACTGACCATGTCATGAGTGATGTAATATGTGACGTCATCAGCAGTGCATTGCGGGAGCGCGAGTTATAGTTAGCTGAACTAACTATAACGGGGAATTTCTATGGTTTTGTACGAGTGAAATGTCCAACTAACTATAACTGTCCCTAAAACCTATGGTTTTTTCAGTGAATTTCAAAGGTTTTTTAAATGCTAATTTCTAACTATAACGTGTCTGAAACCTATGGTTTTTTCAGTGAATATATATATATATACATATACATACACTTAAAAAAAACAAAGGTTAAAGTAACGTTATAGTTGGGTGAATATGTCAGTGACAACATTAACATATTGAGCTAAAACAAACACAGAAATTCACCAGTTATATTTAGCAGAGCTAATTATAAATTGTGCCCGCCATGCACTGCTTATTACCTCACATATTACATCTCCCATGACAACATCATCCAAGCTTCTTTTTTACACATTACTTTATCAACTAGTATTGCATTAGACTCCTGAAAGTAACTACAAAATAGCTCAGAATATGGAGCATCATTAACCCTTTCGCTGCTAGGCCTTATTTATTTATTTATTTATAAATTTATATAGCGCACTACTACCCGAGGGCGTCTAGGCGCTTGCAGCTCAACACACAGAGCAACAGAGAGATGGTACGTCTCAATTGCTTGAAGAAAGGTTATAAGGTATATAGCCAGGTTTTAAGTCCTTTCCTAAAGGAGAGTAAATCGGGGGAGTTTTTTAGCTTTATTGGTATCCTATTCCACCATCTGGTTGTGATACTTGTGAAACTTTTTCCGCCCCATCTAAGAAGACGGAACTTAGGTTCTTTCACGAACTTCAGAGAGGCCGACCGAAGTGTACGTGCTGGAATATGCCATTGGAATCGATCTGTCAGGTAGACAGGACCAAGGTTATGCAATGCCTTAAAGGCGATGCAAAGTGCCTTAAACTTGATTCGCTTCTCTACAGGTAGCCAATGCAAGGTGTTGAGGGCATGTCTGGCCGATGAATATTTGGCTAAGCCAAAGAGCAACCGAGCTGTGGAGTTTTGGAGTACCTGCAGTTTTGCCACTACTGTTTTGTTTACTCCAACCAAAAGCCCGTTACAATAATCAAGTTTAGATAAAACTAAAGCCTCCACCACTGTTTTCTGTAATTCTATTGGAATAAATGGAAGAATTTTCCTCAGGATTTTCAAGGTAAAAGAGATTGATGAGGTAAGCATCTTTACATGATGTGAGAAGGATAGGGTAGTGTCAATAATGACTCCAAGATTTTTAGCCTTGGTGACTGGGGTGGGAGAGATCCCCAGCTCCGCAGGCCACCATTCTGAGGACCAGAACGATGTGTCTCTGTCGAAGAGTAGAACTTCTGTTTTATTTGAGTTCAATTTGAGGCAATTCTCTGCCATCCAATCACTTACACATCTCATGCACTCCTTGAAGTTGTAGGCTGTGTCGTGATTTTTGCTCGAGATGGATACAATAATCTGAGTATCATCTGCATATGATACTAAATCGAAGCCATGGGCTTTGATCAAGCGGGCCAGGGGTGTAACGTAGATATTAAACAGGGTAGGGCTCAGCGATGAGCCCTGTGGCACCCCACATGGAAGCCTAAAACACTGTGATTTAAAGCCTTCTACTTCAACAAATTGTTCCCGATTTGACAAAAAAGATCTGAGGAGTGCAAGGGCTGGGCCTACTATCCCTGCCTCCTGAAGCCGGTTTATTAGAATGCCGTGATCTACCGTATCGAAGGCAGCTGACAAGTCTAGCAATATCAGAGCTGCCGAGCCTCCATTGTCAACTGCATGTCTTATTTTCTCTGTTGCGGTGATTAAAGCCAGTTCAGTATTGTGCTTGATTCTGAAACAATATTGGGTGGAGTCCAAAACATGGTTGTTCTCAATAAAGTTTGCTAATTCTTGGTTCATATGTTTTTCCAAGATTTATGCTGGCAGAGGTAGACGGGAGATGGGGCGATAGTTCCCTGGGTCTGTTTTATCTAAACTAGACCTTTTTAACAGAGGTAGAATAGATGTTTTTTTCCACCTCTTGGGAAAGATCCCTGATTCAATGGTAGTATTAAGTACCCCCCCACGCCCCCCCCCCTCCCCCCCCCCCATTCTAAGCCCTTTTTTGGCTATTCGGGATAGTTCGCGCTTAGGCCCCTATAACTTTTTGTCCACATAACGTATCCACGTCAAATTTGTGCCCTTTTTTTCCAACCCACTGAGGATTTTAAAGGTACCCAGGGTTTGTGGATTCCCCTGGAGGGACCCATAAATTAGCCAAAATACATCTACATTTTCTTTTTTTAAATGGGAAAAAAATTGCTACAGAAGAAAGCGTCTGTTTTTTTCCCTGCAAATGGCATCAGCAAAGTATTTGTGGTGCTGAAATCACCATCTTCTCAGCTTTAAGGGACAGGCAGACTTTTGTCACAAAACCAACATTTTCTACACAGTTTTGGCATTTTACTGGGACATAGCCTATCTTTCCTATTTTTTGTGCTTTCAACCTCCTTCCAGTTAGTGGTAGAAATGGTAAAGCTATACATTTCTGAAAACTAGACAAAATTCTGAATTCAGCAAGGGGTATTTGTGTAGATCCTTCAAGGTTTTTTTTATAGAAACTAACAGTTGAAAATAGAAAATATTGAAATTGAGTTGAAAAAAACAGCCATTTGTGCCAACATTTTCACCTGTAAGTTTGACATATTTTTTGAAGCAATATACCTTTACATCCGCTGGACTCTTCAGGTTGTGGGGATATATAGGACTTGTAGGTTCACCAAGAACCCGAGGAACCCAGAGCCAATAACTGAGCTGTGTCTTGCAATGGTTTTTAGGTCGAGCCTCAAGTAGCGCGCAAGCGCTGCTTAGAGGCGAAGACTTTTAGTAAGCGAGTTTGAAAAGCAGTCCCAAAAACGCTCGTGCGTCGTGGCTGGCCTTTTTGGGATGGGTACGCGCGGCAAACATGTGTTTCCAATTATCGTGCCCAGACGCGGGCGCGATAATTGTAAACACATGTCTGCCGCGCGTACCCATCCAAAGGCCAGCCACGACGCACGAGCGTCTGGTCAGCTGAGCAGGCTGCCGCGCTCCCTCCTCCCCCCCCTCCGCTCCTCTGTTGTGCGCGCGCACCACTGTTTTTTTACCGCGCGCGCGACGGACCCACAGTTGAAGGAAGCTGGCGCGCACCTCACAGGAGCGTTAGGCCACTTCCTCTCCCTTTAACTGCAGTCTCTCCAAGGCTCGTGTTTTAAACGTCTAGAGAGCTGGTAGTTTCGACAAGTAGATTATTATGCGAGCCCGTGGTCACCTCCCCTGTAGCCAGTCCGTCTTCGGCGGCCGGTGGTGTATTTCAGCTTGCTTGTCTTGTCGAGGGTTTGTTGTAAACCACGGAGTTTGTTTACGTGAAGAGCCCGCTCACTCTGAAACGCGCTGTAAATTCTCGAAGACAGCAGGCGGGTAATAACCAATAATGATGGCTCTGCGGCTCGCCCCCTCCCGCCTCCGAGGGGGCTGCCCTTTGCGGCGAGGCTGCAGATTGCTCGGCGATGGGCTCCTCTGACACACGCGGGGCCGGGGAGACAGTGGAAGAAAATGTCAAAGCAATCCGAGATCATTAGGGCGATGAGTCACGCAGAAAGAAATCCGTGGGTAGCGCTGCGGAGAGTGGATTAGCCGAGGCCATCTCCTTGATGGAGCGGGCGCTGTCAGAGCCCGGCTCGCAGGCCTCGCTGTCCGTTTCATTATCACTAAAACAGGGGCGAGGAGGGGGGCAGCGGTGGCTTCACGGGGTCTCAGTCCGGTGAGCAGTGACAGGAGCCTAGGTGAGAGCCAGGTCAAGTCGCACTTCGTTTCCGGAACCAATGCTTTTTTTTTTTTTGTTGTTGCTCTTTTTATATAGCGCAAACTCGACCCGAAGGTTTTGGAGCGCTTTACATGAGCACCAGTTACGTTACACAAGGACACATTCATTTTTGGTAGGCACGGGGAGATAAAGTGATTTGCCCAGAATCACAGGATGCTTAGCCGACGCCGAGACTCGAACCTGGTTTCCCAGATCCAAAGTTGGCTGCTCTTTCCCTTACGCCAGTCGTTCCATTTTCTGTTCACCAAGGCCTGATTCTGATTTCTAGGTCTGCAGAGAAGGAGCATTTGCCAATTCTGTGTAGTTGTGAGGTAATAACGCGTGCAAAGCCCCTAGTCACGCAAGCGGAAGTACTGAAGTCCATCTGACACGCCACAGAACAGGAAGTCCCGTCTGAGGGAAGTCTTACCTCGGGGCCTGTGTGAGCGCGCGCTTAGACTAGAGATACCGGACACCGGTGATGTTTATACAGTGTGTGTGTGTGCGCGCGTGGAGCCACTAAGCACCTAATATAAACAGTGTTGTGCAGGACTTTAAGTGGGATGAAAAAATTGGGGGGGGGGGGAAGGTCTCTCAAAGGGGCGTGGCCAATGTAATTAAGGGCGTGGCTTAAAAACACATAAGGTAAAAATCTATGCTTAGCATAGTGTGCCCCCAACTTGTATTTTGCTGTTTGTCATTGCATCCAGATATATGATACAACGAGTAACATCATACCGACAACAAGTCAGGACTATTGGCTTTGTCAATGGTTGTTAGTTGCATAAGATAAATAAGCAGCAACTATGGCTTGTATATAATATTGAAAAAGCTTCCTCTTAAAGCCCTGGTGACACCACGACAATGTTGCTGCTCCTGAGTTTCAAAAGAAGAAGGGAAATCCAGAGAGAAAATGACTCTCTTTAAAGGATTTCCCTTCCCCTACCACACTCAGCTGGCATCACGTCATGCCGTTACTTCTCCACTAGTGAGCAGTGAGCAGTTTGAGCACGCTCACATCGATGTGCCTGCTGTCACTGCAGCCCGGAAAAAACGGACCGCCTGTGCCAGGGCACAAAACTGAGCCCGATAGAGACCTGTTTCGAGGCCCCCTTTAAACAAGCATTGGCATAGCCAATAGGTCTCGCCTTTGGGACCTTATAAGTGTTTAGCCATGCAACAGTTGATGTTGTTGCACCAAGGATATTGTGCTGCATAACTAAATACTTATAAGGTCCCAAAAGCGAGACCTATTGTCTATGCCAATGCTTGTTCATTGTGAACTGGGTATATAGCAATTTATTTGGTAAAATATAGAGAGTGAAAAATATGTTCCAAGGAAACCAATATATTTCCGAAATGGGAACAAAATTTAGAGTTTATAAACAGTGTTTTTTTTGTACATCTCCAAAATTGTGGGTACCCATACAAGCATGTGAATTAGAGGTCATTTTTCAAAATGACTTCTTTTTTTACAAATTGTCTTACATTTGGAAGGCAAAAGTCCCACCCCTGTTCCTGTTTAAAAGTACTCCCGTGAGTCATTGAGCTGACGAGCTCGTGGAAGAAGCACCCGCGCGCCAGTGAGAGGTACTTGACCTGATGCAATGTTTGGCAGCCTACTCAGCAAACCCCAAATCTGAAGTCTTAATCTCTACTGATGACGGTTAAAGAACCAGAAACACGTGTCTAGAGATCAGCACTATCTGCGCCAACTCTGGCGAAACACTCTGAATACTAGAGCAAAGCAAGCAACAAGAGACTGCATTAACCAGAATGCCAGGGGCGAACCTTGCTGGGAGGTGAAGCGGTGTGCTCCCACCCCTGTTCCTGTTTAAAAGTGCAAATAAAGTCAATTGGTAATAACACTTGTTCTACTATTCTGTGTTCCCCTAAGTCTCCCGATAAAAGTGCTAGCTCACTTGTGTGGGTAGGCCTAGTGTGCGCGACAGGAAACGGCCCAAAATGCAACGTGGACACATCACATTCTTCCTGTGAAAACAGACCCTTTTTTTGCAAATTGCCTGGCTGTGGATTTTGAACCCTAGCTCAGCCGGCAGCTAGGGAAACCTAGCAAACCTATACATTTTTTAAAACTGGACACCCAGGGAAATCCAGGATGGGGTGACTTGTGTGGCTCTCACCAGGTTCTGTTACCCAGAATCCCTTGCAAACCTAAAACTTGGTTTAAAAAAAAAAAAAAGACATTTTCCTCACATTTCTGTCATGGAAAGTTCTGGAATCTGCATGAATCCACAAAATTCCATGCACCCCGCATTCCCCAAAGTCTCCCGATAAAAATGGTACTTCACTTGTGTGGGTAGGCCTAGTGTCCGCGACAGGAAACGGCCCAAAACGCAACGTGGACACACCACATTTGTACAGTGAAAACTGACCCTTTTTTTCAAAGTACCTAGCTGTGGATTTGGACCCTAGCTTTGCCGACGCCTAGGGAAACCTAGCAAACCTATATGTTTTTGAAAACTAGACACTCAGGAGAATCCAGGATGGGGTAACTTGTGTGGCTCTTACCAGGTTATGTTACCCAGACTCCCTTGCAAACCTCACACTTTGTAAAAAAAAAAACACATTTTCCTCACATTTCTGTGATGGAAAGTTCTGGAATCTGCGTGGATCCACAAACTTCCACACGACCCGCATTCTCCAAAGTCTCCCGATAAAAATGGTACCTCACTTGTGTGGGTGGGCCAAGTGCCCGCGGCAGGGAAGGTCCCAAAACGTGTTGTGGAGACATCAAAATTACCTATCGAAAAAACAACCTGGTTTTGCAAAGGGGCTCACCTGGGTTTTTGGCCCCGCACTCGGTGTCCATCTAGGGAAACCTCCAAAACCCAGACATTTTTGAAAACTAGACACCCGGGGGAGTCCAGGGAGGTATGACTTGCGTGAACCCACCAACGTTTTCCTGCCCAGAATCTCCTGCAAACCCCAAATTTAGCTGAAAAAAAGTTGTGGGATCACCGGGCCGACACAAATTTCTCACCACCCAGCGTTTCCCCAGGTCTCCCGATAAAAATGGTACCTCACTTGTGTGGTGGGCCAAGTACCCGCAACAGGCAAGGGCCCAAAACGTATTGTGGAGATATCAAAATTACCTATCACAAAACGACATGGTTTGGCAAGGGGGGCTCACCTGGGTTTTTGGCCCGGGGCTCGGCGGCCATCTAGGGAAGCCTACCAAACCCACACATTTCTGAAAACTAGACACCCTGGGGAGTCCAGGGAGGTATGGCTTGTGTGGATCCCCCAATGTTTTCCTACCCAGAATCTCGTGCAAACCTCAAATTTAGCAGACAAAATCACATTTTCCTCATATTTCTGCATGGGATCACTGTGCCGGCACAAATGTCATACCACACAGCGTTCCCCTGAGTCTCCTGAGTAAAATGATACCTCAAGTGCCTCGATCTGCCTTCCGGGGGGGGCAGAAAGACTTTTTTGGGGTGGGGTCATTAGCATGCCCATTCTCAGCAGCCCCCACCCCTATGTATAATAAAAAACATAATCCCTGGTGCCTAGTGGGCTTTCGCCCCCCCCCCACCCGGGGGGACAGATAAGGCACTATTGCCGCCATATGCCTCCTCGGGGGCAGAAAGACCGTGGCAATTTTTTTTTGGGGGGGGCATTGGCGTGCCCATTTTAGGCAGCCCCACTCCTACATATAAAAAAAAGAAAATTCCCTTGTGCCTAGTGGGCTTTCTGCCCCGGGGGGGGGGGCAGATAAGGAACTATTGCCCCATCTGCCTCCCGAGGGAGGGGCAGAAAGATACTGTTAAATTTTTTGGGGGGTGGTGGCATTGGTATGCTCATTGTGGGCAGCCCCTACATATAAAAAGGCAACATAATCCCTGGTGCCTTAGTGGTATTTCTACCCCCCGGGGTGGCAGATCAGGGGCTATTGCCCCATCTGCCTCCCAGGGGAGACAGAAAGACTCTGGCATTTTTTTTTGTGGGGTGGAGGCATTTGCATACCCATTTTGGGCAGCCCCCACCCCTATGTATAAAAAAACCAATCCCTGGTGCCTAGTAGGCTTTCTGCCCCCCCTAGGTGGCAAGCCAGGGGCCGGGGTCTATTGCTCCTACAGCCTCTTGGGGGGGGGGGGGAGATACTGTGGAATTCTTTTGGGGGGTTGGGGGCATTGGCATGCCCATTTAGGGCAGCCCCCACCCCTATATACATTAAAAAAACATCCCTGGTGCCTAGTGTGCTTTCTGCCCGGGGGGGGGGGCAGAAAGGCTGAGGCAATTTTTTTGGGGGGGGGGAATTGGCTTGCCCATTTTGGGCAGCCCCCGCCCCTACGTATAAAACAAACCAATCCCTGGTGCCTAGTGGGCTTCTGCTTCCCCCCGGGGACAGATCAGGGGCTATTGCCCCGATCTGTCTTCTGGGGGGGGAGGGGGGGGCAGAAAGACTGGAGTTTTTTGGGGGGCGGGGGCATTGTTATGCCCATTTCAGGCAGCCCCAACCCTAAATACAATAAAAAATTAATCCCAGGCATCTAGTAGGCTTTCTGCCCCTCAAGTGGGGCAGATCGGGGGCTAATTCCCCCACCTGCCTCCCAGGGGGGCAGAAAGACTGTAGAATTTTGCAGGGGGTGGGGGCATTGGCATGCCCATCTCGGGCAGCCCCCACCCCTAAATGCAGTAAAAAAAATAATCCCTGGCATCTAGTGGGCTTTCTGCCCCCGAGGGGCAGATTGGGTGCTACGGGGGGGGGGGCTGTAGCCAGGCCAGGCCAGCCAGGCCCTGCTTCCAACTCCCCGCAGGCAGCCAACCCCACACTGTGCACAGCATTTGGCCATGCACAGTGGGGGGTTGGTCACAGAACTTAGCCTGCTGCTAGACCCTCTGTGGCCAAACACGTAGCAAGCTGTAAACCACTCACCACGCCCAGCCTTTGGCGTGCACAGTGTAAGGTTGGCCTTTAGGCCCCGGGGATCCATCCCATGTGGCCAAAACATATATATTAAGGGGGGCATGTATCTCCCTCACAAGCCCTTAATTGGCCCCGGGGACCCCAACCCCCAGTGGCAAATACACTTAAGGCTTCGCCATCATCCACAAAGAAATAATTCGCTGCAACACCAATGAAGACGACAGCACACTGATCATGGAACACCTCAACGTTCATCACCACACCGACGACAAAACGACCATCAGAGGCATCCTTGCTTCCAGGACCACGCACCGGCTTCTGCAACACCATCACCTACTTCATCGCCCCACTTGATATCAAGTCTAAGCCCTACATCTTCCTCAGAGACCTCAACTTCCATCTGGGCGACCCCACAGACGCTAACTCCACCAACCTCCTGAAATGCATGGGAAACATCAGCCTCACCCAGCTGGTCACCGACCCCACAAACAGGGCAGTACACATGTTGGACCTGATTTTCATGGCCAGCGGCAGAGTCAAATACAGCCATGCCACAGAACTCACCTGGACAGACCACTCCATCACTCATTTCACCATCTCAGGATCACCATGCACTGCCACCAGCCCCCCTAACGCCCCCTTCAGCAGCTGGAACAAAGTGACACAGACCCAATGGATGGACACCCTCAACATCACCCAGCCCAACCCGACAACCAACCTAGAACAAGCAGTCCAGAACTTCACCACCTGGATCACCAACGCCGCAGACTGAGTTGCCCCCATCAAACAAGCCAAGACCCGCAGATCTACCAAACAAGTCAGCTGGTACACACCAGAACTCAGGAGAATGAAACGCAGCCGCAAAGAACAGGAGAGATGTCGCACCAACAGAGACACCACAGACGGAGCCACCCTCACATCAGCCCTCAACAAATGCCACTAACGACTCAAAGATGCAAAAAAAGGTTCCCTAGCAAACTGCATCGAATCAAGTACCAAACACACCAAGGAACTCTTCAGCATTGTCAGAGTTCTCCTGCTCTACGGCCACCGAGAACACAATCCCTCCCTCACAGGAACTAGGCGATGCTCTAACAGGCCATTTCCACAACAAAATATCCACCATCTACAAAAACTTTGAGCCCCAACCCACTGACCTACACATCCTCCTCACTCCAACCGAAGCCTCCGCTGACCAGTCACTCATCGCATGGGAACAGCTCACCACATAGAACACCACAGCCATCACAAACTCCAACCACTCTGGAGCACCTACGGCCCCTGCTTTCACAACCTCTTCAACCTCGGAGGCAAGGACTTTAGCCGCCAACTCACCACCATTCCTCAACTAATCCTTTGCCTCAGCCACCTTCCCCGATGCAGTAAACATGCAGAAGTCGGACCTCTCCTCAAAAAACCCTCTGCCGACCCCAGCAAAGTCCAGAACTACCACCCCATCTCGCTGCTCCCTTTCCCTGCCAAAGTCCTCAAGAAGGCCATCAACCAGCAGCTCATGGACACCTGGAGAGAAACAACCTGCTTGAAGCCTTCCAATCCGGTTTCCGTGCCAACCACAGCACAGAGACTGCCTGATCACTACCACTAACAACATCCGCACCCTCCTCGACAGAGAAGAATTGGCGGCTCTGATCCTCCTCGACCTCTCTGCCGCATTCGACACCGTATCCTACCACACACTTATCAAGAGACTGCACCACAACGGGATCCAGGGAGATGCCCTCAGATGAATCGCATCATTCCTCATGGGACGAACTCAGAGAATCTGCCTACCTCACTTCACCTTAGAACCCAAGAGCACCATCTGCGGCATCCCTCAAAGTTTATCCAGCAGCCCATCCTCTTCAACACCTACATGACACTTCTATCCGACATTATCAGAATCCACAACCTCAACATCATATCCTATGCTGGCGACACCCAGCTCGTCCTCTTGCTCTTTGCAGACCCCACCACCATGAAGAATAACTGCCACAACTGCAGTAAGTATGTCGTCGACTGGATGAAGACCCACTGTCTGAAGCTCGACACTGGCAAGACCAAAGTGCTGATCTTTGGAACAGCGCCTCTCCTTGGAATGAAACATTGGAACTCGGACCCACTTCCACACCGACAGACCACGTCCGCAACCTCGGCATCATCCTGGACATCAAGCTTACCATGAAGCGACAGATCAACTCAATCTCCTCCGCCTGCTTGCACACTCTGCATGCTCCGAAGAATCTTCAAATGGCTCCCATCGGCACAAGGAAAACCGTCATTCAAGCCCTAGTCACCAGCCGGCTGGACTACAACAATGCACTGTACGCAGGAACCACCAATGAACTCATGAGGAGACTACAGACGATACAGAACTCAGCGGCCAGACTCATCCTCAACCTGCCCAAAAAGACCAACATCACCCCACACCGTAGGAATCTCCACTGACTCGCCGTCCAGGAAAGATGCCAATTAAAGATACTGACACACGCCTACAAAGCCCTCCATGACCTAGGTCCAGCATACAACAACCACCACATTACCTTCTACCGACCATCCAGAGACCTTCTCTTCGCTGCCCTCGCACAGACATCACTCATCTGCCGAAGCCACAGTGGAGGCCGTTACTTCTCCTACGTCACCGCCAAGTCCGGGAACAACCTTCCCCTCCACCTCCGACCATCACCCAGGTTGGCGGAATTCAGGAAGAGACTCAAGACCTGGCTTTTCGACTGAGCCGGGCAACCTAGCGCTTGGATACTCTCACTGGTGATTAGTAGCGCTATAATAGTACTGTTTGATTAAACAGGGGAGTAGGGAGTTCAGCCCGCCCCCCCTAAGCCTTAATAGGCCCCATGGACCACATTCCCCAGGGCCATGCATTTTTTTAAAGGCGATTGGGGCCACACAGTCCCCCTCCCTGAGCCTTCTCAGGCCCTGGCAACCCCAACCGCCAGGGTCAGATTTATTTTAAAGAAGAGAGGGGCCTCATGGCTACCCTCCCTGAGCCTTTAGTGGCCCCTAGGACACCATCCACCAGGGCCGGCGCACTCGGGACATCCTCTCCTTAAAAAAACTTTGGGCCCACGAGATGGGGTCCCTGGGGCCGAAAACATCACAGGGAGGGGGGCACCGTGCCCCACTCCCATTAAGAATAGATTGACTCTGAGGGATGGGGTCCCGGGGCTCAGAACGGCTGGTGAGGGGGGGCGCGCCCCCTCCCCTTAAATATACCCGGGGCATGGGGTCACCAGGGTTCTAAATGAGCTGGAGAGAGGGGCCCTACTGACGGCCACCCTCCCCATATTTATGTAAATAATGGTTGCCGCCATTTTTTCTTTTTTGCCCTGATCCTGCGGGAGTCCTGTGGGATTGTGGCATATTTTGCAGATTTCTTTGTTTATTTTGGCTCCAAGGGAGTCCCTCAGTGTCCCCCCACCCATGGTGCCTAGGGAGGCAGGGTATTCCTACCCTGATATATATATATTTATATATATATATATATCCAACAATGAAAGTCGCCCTCAGTGAAGACGCCTCTTACGCGGAGTCACACCTTTAATTGAAGACTGCAGAGTCGAAGTCTGATGTATCCGATTTTTATTCAGAGCCCAACGCGTTTCAAACATGAATGTCCTTGATCACGGGCTAAAATATAGAGCAACGGCAAACATTAGGATGAAACACCTGATAAACTCCAAGTCCCGCCCCATTGGGCGTATGCAATGCATGCATGATGGTACTTGCAGTCCCATCCATATTATTCCCCAGTGGGTGTTGACGTGCCCAAAATAATTCAAAGTCTTGCCCAAGTGGGTTGATCGTGAGCAAAAGAAACTGCCACTCTGTTGATTCCCTTGTCATTCAACACGGACCGCCGCGTTCCATTTAGCGGATTGGTTTCAATTCGCAGGATCTGCACAGCAGCAGGGCGCCTTCGCGGCTGGACCAGCCGCTCAAATCCAACAATGAAAGTCGCACTCAGTGAAGACGCCTCTTACGCGGAGTCACACCTTTAATTGAAGACTGCAGAGTCGAAGTCTGATGTATCCGATCTTTATTCAGAGCCCAACGCGTTTCAAACATGAATGTCCTTGATCACGGGCTAAAATATAGAGCAACGGCAAACATTAGGATGGAACACCTGATAAACTCCAAGTCCCACCCCATTGGGCGTATATAATGCATGCATGATGGTACTTGCAGACCCATCCATATTATTCCCCAGTGGGTGTTGACGTGCCCAAAATAATTCAAAGTCGTGCCCAAGTGGGTTGATCGTGAGCAAAAGAATCTGCCACTCTGTTGATTCCCTTGTCATTCAACACGGACCTCCGCGTTCCATTTAGCGGATTGGTTTCAATTTGCAGGATCTGCAAAGCAGCAGGGCGCCTTCGCGGCTGGACCAGTCGCTCAAATCCAACAATGAAAGTCGCCCTCAGTGAAGACGCCTCTTACGCGGAGTCACACCTTTAATTGAAGACTGCAGAGTCGAAGTCTGATGTATCCGATCTTTATTCAGAGCCCAACGCGTTTCAAACATGAATGTCCTTGATCACGGGCTAAAATATAGAGCAACGGCATACATTAGGATGGAACACCTGATAAACTCCAAGTCCCGCCCCATTAGGCGTATGCAATGCATGCATGATGGTACTTGCAGTCCCATCCATATTATTCCCCAGTGGGTGTTGACGTGCCCAAAATAATTCAAAGTCTTGCCCAAGTGGGTTGATCGTGAGCAAAAGAAACTGCCACTCTGTTGATTCCCTTGTCATTCAACACGGACCTCCGCGTTCCATTTAGCGGATTGGTTTCAATTCGCAGGATCTGCAAAGCAGCAGGGCTCCTTCGCGGCTGGACCAGCCGCTCAAATCCAAAAATGAAAGTCGCCCTCAGTGAAGACGCCTCTTAAGCGGAGTCACACCTTTAATTGAAGACTGCAGAGTCGAAGTCTGTGGTATCCGATCTTTATTCAGAGCCCAACGCGTTTCAAACATGAATATCCTTGATCACGGGCTAAAATATAGAGCAACGGCAAACATTAGGATGGAACACCTGATAAACTCCAAGTCCCGCCCCATTGGGCGTATGCAATGCATGCATGCATGATGGTACTTGCAGTCCCATCCATATTATTCCCCAGTGGGTGTTGACATGCCCAAAATAATTCAAAGTCTTGCCCAAGTGGGTTGATCGTGAGCAAAAGAAACTGCCACTCTGTTGAATCCCTTGTCATTCAACATGGACCTCCGCGTTCCATTTAGCGGATTGGTTTCAATTCGTAGGATCTGCAAAGCAGCAGGGCGCCTTCGCGGCTGGACCAGCCGCTCAAATCCAGCAATGAAAGTCGCGGAGGTCCGTGTTGAATGACAAGGGAATCAACAGAGTGGCAGTTTCTTTTGCTCACGATCAACCCACTTGGGCAAGACTTTGAATTATTTTGGGCACATCAACACCCACTGGGGAATAATATGGATGGGACTGCAAGTACCATCATGCATGCATTGCATACGCCCAATGGGGCGGGACTTGGAGTTTATCAGGTGTTCCATCCTAATGTTTGCCGTTGCTCTATATTTTAGCCCGTGATCAAGGACATTAATGTTTGAAACGCGTTGGGCTCTGAATAAAGATCGGATACATCAGACTTCGACTCTGCAGTCTTCAAATAAAGGTGTGACTCCGCGTAAGAGGCGTCTTCACCTAGGGAGACTTTCATTGTTGGAGATATATATATATACATATATATATATATACATATATATATATATATATATATTTTTTTTTTTTTAAGTTCAGGTCAGGGGACTAAGTCCTCGAGTCCTGTAATATCTGTCAGCTACATTTTTCTCAGCGAGATGGCCCGCAGGAAAAAAATCCCCGGGCCAATCAAAATGCTCTGTTTTTAAATTGGCACTCCCACGAGACTCTCGCGCGAGTCCCTCAGGCCCATTGGTCCAAATATACAAATATTTTTGTACCTTTACACCAAATCAGAACAAGCATTGGCATAGCCAATAGGTCTCGCCTTTAGGACCTTATAAGTATTTAGTTATGCAGCACAATATCCTTGGTGCAACAACATCAACTGTTGCATAGGTCAACACTTATAAGGTCCCAAAGGCGAGACCTATTGGCTATGCCAATGCTTGTTTTTTTACATTACTTTCAGTCGTTTGCAAAAACATTAGTCAAGCCAATCAATCTCACATTGGCAAGACCTATTGGCTTTGCCAATGCTTGCTTCTAATGGAGCATGAGTGCAATACAAACTGCGACATGTGCCAAGCCTCCCCATCCTAAACGTGCCTGGGGTCCTGCACTTTGTTACAGCGTTCAGTGCTGAACTGTGGACCGTTATTAAATAACAGTTTTACACAGCACTTCATACCACAATTCTGACGTTTCTATGCGCTGCAGACAGCATGTCACTTTCATCCAATGTAATTGTACTGAATTTACCACGCGCAGAGTGAGCTGGCCGGGAATCCTAGCCTGGAGGTGCAGGTGACAGCAGAGCCCACGTCCACGGCGAGTGTTACCTCACAGGGCCACCTTTCTGCTATTGAATTGTTAACGCAGCTTAATATTAATTACATTTGGCAGCCGTTGTTCTATGCCACAGGCCTGATACGGGGTTTAGCTGTACATAGGGGCTTCATTGCTCTATAACAACCGGCCAGAACCTTTTACACGGGCACATACCGGTGCATGCACAGCAATGGGTTGTTAAATGTACCTATCCGGTAAGACGTAAAAATGTTCCAATCGAGGGCCCATTGTTCGCCTCTGGCAGAAGGCGCTCTCATTTCACTGGGCCTTTTCCCGCTCGAGATGAAGCGCTCGCCTGGGCCCCGGGCCTCCGCGCTGCCCCGGCCTCCATCGCGGCCCCCCTCCCGTCTGTCTTGTTGGCGATATTTCTGTCCCCCTGCCGGCTCCGGATGGTACAAAGGGTTACACTTTAATTGAGCTGTCAGCATCTCCGGCAATCCTCCAAAGCCGGGATTATGCACGGCGGGTGAGTGACACACTTGTTATTGCGGGAGCCCTGTTTGCTAAACCCAACAAGAGAGGAGCGGGGACGAGAGGAGCGGGGGCGAGGGCGAGCGAGCGCGGCAGCCTGCTCAGCTGACCAGACGCTCGTGCGTCATGGCCTTTTGCCGGCATGTTTTTCCAATTATCGCGCACGCGTCTGGGCACGATAATTGGAAACGCATGTCTGCCGCGCGTAACCATTCGAAAAAGGCCAGCCACGACGCACGAGCGTTTGGACTGCTTCTGAAACCCCCTTACTTAAAGTCTTCGCCTAGCAGCGCTTGCGCGCTACTCGAGGCTCGACCTAAAAAGCACAATCTGTGGACCAAGTTCTAGCTTCCTGCCAAATTTGACGTAATTCTGTTCAGAAGTTTTTGCTCTAGCCCTGCATTGTCTAAAGAAGTCTATGGAAAATGTATGGGTAAATTTGCTTTTGGGACCACCCTTTTTTCTCTGCCCCCCTCTTGACAACTTTCCAGGAAGGAGCTAAAGTGAATTTATATATATATATATATATATATATATCCCTGTTGAAGGCTGTGGCCAAAACACGTAGGCCACTACACGTTGCCGTTGTTGTACATGGTTGAATATAAATAATAATAAAAAAAACTTGACAGTACCGTGTTGGAGGAGCACCGCCACTGCACTGTTATTGTCCGCATTAGCGCCGGGACACCACAATCGGGGTAGCTGTGCGCTCTATAAATATCTTTTATTTTATTATTATATTATTATTATTATGAAACATATATATATATATATATATATATATATATATATATATATACACACACTCGCATATACACACACACGCTTTTTCTTTTCCCCCTCAAGATTTTTTTTTTCTGCTCGGTATGGGGAGCAGGTTTTTATGTGGGTTTATTGAAAAAATCTGAGTGGCAGCGAACCCCTGTCCAGGCCTAGCACACCGTGGTAGGCTGGCACAGTTGTGAGAGGTCTCACAAATAACGGGGATAGGCTTGTGTGAGTGCTCAGTCAGTGGTGTGGTTCTATGTTTTCAAATGTGAGGCACCGCTTTGCTGTCTATGAGACCTGGATGTATCAACCCTGGCTCTAGAGCACACAATCGCGATGACCATTTATCACAGTAAGAGCGAAAACCGCATTGTCACACACATTAGAACGTAATGTTTAGATCTGCGAAGGATGACAGTGTGGAGCTTTCATTCTCCTATGCCAGTTTTGTTTTAAGAGACCTATTTCCTTTAGATGGATGTGAGATTTTTCCATAAAAAAGCTGTATAAACCAGGTGAGCATATTTCAAAGAAAAGTCATTCTTAAGCCGTATCTTCTCCTGTACTGGACAAAGGACAGTAGGGCTTATGTGCTTCAGCATAACCTTAGAAAGACGTATCCTACCGCAGACACATTTCCCACCATTGCATCAGGAAAGGGAAAATACCTGATAGTCAATTGAGGGAACTCTGTAGAACATCCAAAGTGTGCTTGTTTTTACATTCATCCTATGAAGCATCACAATTGGCCTGGTTCCTTTGGAATACTTGCAGCCACTTCCAGCTTTTCCACATTGCTTGGAAGGTCGGGCAGTACTAATAAAGATGCAATGGAAGTGGGGGTTTGAGGAGAAACTGGATCCCAAGAGTGGTTATTTGGCATGTTGTACACTGGCTCTGCTCCAGTGTTGGCACAATCATGCTTCACATGGTATCCTTCAACACAAGCACACCTGACTGTTACACTGCAGTCCCGCCGTAGCAAAGTCTGGACCCTTGTGACATAGATGGATGCTTGGGACGCTTACTAATTCCAAGGTCTCAGCCTGCATACATAGACCTGGTCATCCTGGGATCACATCACATTCGCTTTCTGCTCATTGAGAGATGAAGTGCTGTAGTCTCTGTGGCAACCCACCACTTGCTTCTGTTTCATATGTTCCCAGGGCGATTCATCAAGCCGGGATTTGAAATAATGTTTTTCTTCAGCATCGGATTCTTTATTCAGTTTCTGCACTTGACAGAGTAAACATTGGCTTAGTAGTCTGGCTGGGTATTTCAGAAGGACATGCCTGAATTCAAGCAAAGAAGCCCAGGGAGTTCAAGCCTAATGGATGGTATCTTAAAAAGATCCCCCCAAAAGTCCATTTATTCCTTCATGGCTTCTATCAGAACCTGCTCTGCTACCACTCCTTCATAGTCACTCTCCAAGATGAAGTGCCTTAAAGACACTACAGAGAGTTGCCTGGAGTCTATTCAGCAATTTAAGCCAAATGCACATGCTGTGGTTGACTGTTCTCTGGAGAACTTCCCCTTGGGCCTTAGCACTCTTTACAAGAAGTTAATGTAAAGATATATGCTTCCGCTCGACATTATTCATGTTCTTATGGGGCATGTCTATATTCTTCAGATCTTTTAATTTTAATTTTCACATGAGTCTGAATATAATGCGAGTGTCCACCAGCATATTTTGATACAACAGCAGGTCTCCTCTCTGGCATTGTACTGAACTGCCTGAGGAGTAGATATTTGCCTTTAACTAAAAACAAAGAATCACAGGATGCTTCCTGTAATTTCTTAGAAGCATGTTTTTTAAAAATAAAAATCAGTGTGATCTATAAGAATACATTCATTAAATCTCTGAAAAATTTCCTTTACGTTACTGATATATCTACACAGCTAAGCAGAAAACATCACGCTCTTCTTCAGCAAAATATTCAAAGCGCTCTGTAAAATATTGTAGTCCAGGAGAGGAATCTTGTATTGATTTCTAGTTGAAACATATCAACATTTTATGAGCGCTACGTGTGGTTGGATGAATTCCATAAATCCAAGCTTTCTGCATATAACCATTGCACTTTTATTGTGTTCCCTCTCGAGGCAAATAAACTAATAAAAGCATTGGCTTTTTATATAATGTGCATTGTAAACTTAATAGTGTCTTGGAGCTTAACAATATTATAATTACAATTTTTATTGGTGCTTTTTGTAGTATAGATAAAAGGATTAACAGGTGGGTTGGACCTGTTTTGACTGGAACCTGTGACTTGCAGGTTACAAACATATCTCCTCAGCAGGCACTCGAATATCAGAACCATCCTACTGAGGTTGCAATCTGAAACTGTAGCTTACACAAACGCCTCTGACATGAGAGCTGAGCCACAGAGGTATCTTATCCATAGCATAGGCACATCATTGAGATTCCTTTGTTAAAAATAAAACACAACATGTTGGGAAGTCTAAAATCCAACAAGAGTTTATTGCAAAACAGCAATCATGAAGGCAAAAACGGCTTAGGCAATTGTTGTTTCAAATGATATATATTATACGTTTTCTCTCAAATCAAGTCAATGCAGTACCAGCGCGCATCAAAAATCTGTTAGTCTCACTGATAACGTTTCACCTATCTAATGTGCAGGTGTCAGAATTTTAACCTAAAGGAAACGCAAATCGGTCGTGAGGAAAAGATATCATTCATGCGCATAATACTGACCCCATTATTCTCACAAAATCCTGCTTCCCTTGCCAGGGTTGAAAACGAGGTTACGCTATTTGGAAAATGTGCAAGCTACAAAACTGAGCTTTATGGCTTCCAGGCCTACTGGAGCCATGAAAGTTTACATTGTCACATGAAGCTTTAAGCTAATACAACACAACATTCATAAATAGATTGTTAAAAATGTGATTTTTAACACAACACTTAGGAAGGAATACATAAATGTGATTCTGAGAAATCTTACGTTTGTTTTCAGACCTTTAGATTAGGTTTCTCGAAATTAAAAATCAGGGCATTCTTCTTGGATTATTTCTGGCCTAGGATATTTGTCTTTGTTAGGGTTAAAGTTCCGGACACCTGATGTTGATTAAATAATTAATCAAAATCGCTGTAGGTAATCTCCAATTTTAAGATCTGGCTTAGAGATCGCTTTAGCTGTTTAGCTATCCTCATGTAATACTTTTTTTTATAAAGATTACATCATAAGACACATACTAAGAGAGGTTTGAGCTATCCCTCTACATCCATTGGTTTATTCAACTGTCATTCATATTTTGCTTCCACCCACCACAGGACAAAGCAGTGAGTCAGGCCACTGTAGTCAGTGGCTCACTTGCAATGTCGGTGTTATCATTTTGATTGATACCATCTGAACATGATCAAACACACACAAGTTGGGCTTCTGTCTAGAGTGTCACAGTGGGTGACAAGCATTGGATTGCAAATGCTAGTGATTTAGACTATGTACAAGGATTCTTCACATCACATTTGGTGTGTTTGATGTAAAACTAACTGGGCAAGGGTATACCAAGATGTGAGACTCATGTTACACCTCACTAACGAGGACTAACGATAATTGTTAGGCCTCATCAGAAAGGTAACACCCTAAGTAGACATGGATAGGCTCAAACATGGGTCCCTTGCTTGCTATGCCACAGGATCCAAGCTACACCGCACATATGAGGCATAGCCAGGCCGGAGCCAGTATGGGGGGCTTATCATCCCTTCAAAAGGAGGGCGTGCATGGCAATTTGAGATGGACTGTTCCCATGAAGAGCAGGGTCAGTACTGATTTGCATAAGGCAGGTTTCTGACTAGAGTGGCACAGTGGGTGACAAACGATGTGTTAGATTTCTACCTAGTGTGATTGCCAGGGCCTTAGGCTGTTTGTAAGCATTCTTCCCATCACCTTTTGTGTTTTTGATGTAACAACCTAAGTGGTCAGTGGTATGCCAGATGTGGGTCTCTTCTTCGTAATGTACAGGATCCAAGCTGACAAATTCTAACAAGATTGAAACTGGTTTGGGGTTGCTTGTGTTCCCTTCTGGAGGGGGCCTCGTCTGACAGTTTGGGATGGCCTTTCCCCTGAGGAGAATGGTCGGTACTGATGTGCATATGGTGGGCTTCTGTCTAGCATAGTACAGTTGACAAAAAATGATGGCTTGAAATGCTACAAAGCCCGACCACCACTGATTTAACATACCTGCATGCATTCTTTCCATCGCTTTTGTGTGGTTCACACCACCTGAAAAGGGATGCACTTCATTGCCAGGGCTGGTGTGCCTCAGCTACTGAGGCATTCATTTATTTTTACATTTTTGCCAACATCTTTTTCATAAAATACAAAAATTGCCAAGGTCAAACTTGTTCGCTTTGTCAATGTTTGTTTTGTTTGGTCACTGCTCACCAGTCACATTTATTTTTATGTCCCCAGGTTTAATACTTGTATAAACTTTGGGGTTGGGGTTAAAGTTGAATCTTTTTGTTACACTAGGTGGCAGAGGAACCCAGCCTGCAGGGCAAATGAGAGATCTCAACTAAACTATCAGTAAAGCTAGGGGGGGGGGGGTCAGTCTCATCTGAGCCTGTGTTAAGAGTGACAGCGCTACCGGCAGGAAGGGACTAGCTTGTGTTATCATGAATGGAGATATGAACTGAGTTTAGAATGGGAGACCGCTTGTCTGTTGGGAAAGGATGTGCTTGCAATGGACGAGGGTTCGGAGAATGGAGACAGCAGCGCCTTGTATCATGCACAAAACCACTCAGGCTTGCAATTATGAATATGTGGCCTCCTACTGGAGTGAAAGGTGTTTGAGCCGGTTCGTTGATTAGAGTCTAAGATCCAAGGCTGCCTGTTCTTTGGAAAATGAACCAGGTTTGCAACTGAAGTTCAGAACCCTGTTACCCGTTATTTGGATGTGGCTCGGAAGGCACTGGGTCCCAGTGAAAGCTTCAGAGAATTTGGTGATGTGTTTGTAGAGAGAGGCTTGTCTCAGATTTTTTTTGGGCCCAGTGCACGGTGAGAGAGATGGGCAGGGGCGTAGCTTCAGGGGAGTGTTTGGGGTGTTATACCCCTTAATAAATATATTTTTTGATAAATAGTTGGGTACAAGTGGTTTTAGTCGGGTATGGTGAGGTGCCTGTCAGATTTCTTTACAGATAAACAGGCCCTCTTTCTGTTTTGAAAGTCTTTAAGAATGTTGGTTATTTTTACAAAATCTTGTTTTTTCTCCAAATTAGTAATCCTACCAATCTGCATTCCTCTCACTTTCCATGCGCCCTCCTTGTTGTATAATGTATTTTAACATTAAATGCCAGCGTGATTGTTGAAAATCTGTTGCTTACACTCCCCCCAATCTCACTGACCAAGCTACGCCCCTGGAGATGGGGCGAATGTCCCTTGTAGGACGTGACTTTGGGAAGGTTGGATAGGACGTGTGAGGTTCCTGGGTTATCAAGCATAGTGACGACTGAGCTGCGTGACTTAGGGAAAGTGGTGACTGGTGAGGCCCGTTGGGGAAATTAATCTGGCTGGAAAGTTGTTGATAATGTTTCTGTCCCAGACACCCAGAACATCTGAAGAAGTCACAATAGCTTTCCTTCTACTGAGTCCTTGTGTTTTCCCTCCATGTGCCCAACAGATGAGGCCTACAACCCGAAGCTGCTGAAGTGTGCCCAAGACCTGGAGCTGGCGGGGGTGATGGCCGCGGAGTCAGGGCACCTTGGAGAAGCCATTGATAAGTTCAATGAGGCTATCCGCCTCCTACCCGACAGACCATCGGCGCACAATAACCGGGCCCAGGCGCTGCGACTGCAGGGGGACGTGGCTGGTGAGTTTGGGTGGAGCGGTGGGAAGTGCACTTAGGTGGCACAGTAGAGATAGCGCTACATCACTGGAGCTAGAGAGTCAATGTGTGTCTCTTGTAGGGTAGCAGAGAGGCCAGACCAGGTGTGCACGTAGTAGTTGGTGCAATCAGTTTTAAAATATTTTTTTAATTGTATTTTATTGATTGAGAACAACCATTAATCATTTTGAGAATTATCTCAGGTGACCAACTTCAGAGTAATAAATGTCGGACTCCTATTGGAGTTTTTCAGGAACCTCAAGGTATTTTGGGGGGAATTTCCGAGGTTAATCTTTACCAGTACTTTGCCCGATTTTTTGTATTCAATGTTTTTGTTTCTTCAAGTTTATTATCCTAAGATTTTTTGTAACCTGATAGAGTTTACTAACAAAAAAGACATGTCACCATGTCGTTCATGTCCAGGTTGTGGACTAATGCAGAGCACTATGCCGGTAAGGAAGGTGGTGGACAAATGTCACTATGCCGACCTATGAGGAACTGTTCCAAAAAAATGTTTGCCTGCAGCTGAACTAAACATTGTGTGAATTGGGGTGGTGGGTAGAATTGACATACCCATTCTTGGATGAGCCCTCCTAGAGTTTTAGCCCATCTTGATCCACTTGGCAGACCCGGTCCCCACTCTGGATAGCTGTGGTATGGCAGAATAGGAAGAGATTTGAGGTGACACCTAGCTGTGGAGATTTTTTTAGTTTTTTTTTACATGGGAAGTGTCTTTACCCAGCAATCAAACACGGAAACTTGACTAATTTTCAAATGTTCTTCACTCCCTTGAAAGGAAGGCTTCTTCTTGGTCGATGGTTGAAGATGCAAGTGTAATGATGGGCGTAAATGGTGTGCGTGCCAGTGTAACCCCTGGCACAAACCATTCATCATTCTCTTAGTGTGCAGAGACTGTCCTGACACTGGTGAAAATCTGTGCAGGATCTCCACCCTGTCCAGACCCGAAGCCACAGAAACATTTCACAAGCAATCTGGTATTCCTATACTGCAGACATGGTCTCTATTGCCATACACCAGCCTACTGGCTCGTGACATGCTCCGTTCCAGCTTTATATGTCTTTCTGAGGCAATGACCTACCAGGACCTATTTCGACGGCGCCATGACTTCACAATACCATTATTTTGACCCTTATCTCTAATATAGAAATAAGTATTAATAATACCATTCTCTTAGAGCTACAATCTCTGTAGCCACTAAACTTGATCTTTATCATAAAGCTACATGTTACCCAAAACTAAATAAAATTACATTAAATTATTTTTTTAATAATTAAATGGAAAAGCTGATATCCAGATTGTCGGGTCGAAATAATGGCGTGTTTCTGTAATGGGAGTCGAAACAATGGTGTAGTCAAACTCATAAAGAAGTAATGGGTTTAAAGCAGAGGTGGGCTCCTGTCACAAATGATCCCACTTTTACAGTAGACCAGACCACCCCAGCCTGCCCCACAGCCATCTCTCTATCTTGCAACAGACTGGGAGCATAATTTGTGATAACAAATATAATCTCCATACATAAAATAGTGGTTTGGACGTTGCTCAGGGTTGGAAGTGTGACGGTTGCTGGACTTGCTCCCTTTTGTAGTTGCAACTTTGTTGTCTCCTTCTAACTCCTTCCTGTTGTCGTTTCCCGCAGGAGCGCTGGAGGAGTTAGAAAAAGCAGTAGTCCTGAGCTGTGGGAAAGGACGCTCAGCGTGCCAGGCTCTGGTCCAGCGAGGCCTGGTCTACCGCCTGCAGGGCTGCGACGAATCAGCTCGTGAAGACTTTCAGCGTGCTGCAGGCCTGGGCAGCCAGTTCGCCCGCCATCAGTTGGCCCTCATGAACCCCTACGCTGCCCTCTGCAACCGAATGCTGACACAAATGGTGGAGAAGCTGAGGAACCCCAACGTGCAGCAGAACTGAGGAATCCAAGTGGCAATGGAGGAGGGGAGCAAAGTACAAAACCTAGTAAAAACCAAGGCCTTGTGCCAGAGAAGCACTTCCTATCCCCCCAGGCCATATGCAGTAGGAAATGGGTTTGATGTTATGAAGCCACCATACATTGTTCACACCCTTACTTCAGACCACACATAGCAAGGGGTGACTCCATGGTATTATGTAGCCAACATACAGTTTTCTACCTACCCAACACACTCATGTTAGTGGATGAACCTGGAGCCCTATAGCGTCTACATACCGCCCCTTCTCGACAAAATCTCATACTGGAAGAAATGAGTAGACTTTGCCTCTGATCAAATAGTATGGAAAGAGACAGTCGCTAAAACATAGTACTGGAGTGGTTCCAAGACCTGAGGACCCCGTCGGTACCAGATTCAATTGACTGGAGAGAGCACAGACACAAATAATTCAACCCAGCTTTGTTTCAGTGTAGTTGAGAGTGCTTGTGGGGCTCAGGGCCTTCTACATGCCCCAGGAGAGGTCTACACCTGAGGAAGCACGTTGAAAAGACGGAGATGAGGCACCTTGCAAGTCATATAATACGATTTGGCATAAAGACAGGCGTAATAATGACGCCGCCGTTGTGCCGGTTTCGTTGCAAAGGCGTGCTAAAGCCTTCGTGATAAAGGACGTTTCCCCTACCCCCATATGGCAAAACAATGAGAGCAAACAGACCCCTCAATTTATTTCTTTTCCCCTGAGAAAATCTGACTTGCTGTCTACCAATCCAAGTACTCTCAGAGATTAAAGAGAAGTAAAAAAATCAATAATTATTAAATAAAATAAATTAAATTCCTCTCAACATTTTAGCACTGATTGTAGGTGTACTAGAGTACTTGAAGAAGATGCGGCTAAGGCACCCCCAGTCGTATATGAGCCATAAAACGCAAACCGACTTGCTAATGATTAAAGAGGTGTGGATCTCTTAAAAATTATAACAGCTCAGGAAGGGGTAAGGAGAACCCATCCTGTGTATATATGGTGGGGAAGAGTTGAGACACAACTTCTTCCCTGCCTAACCCTCTGTCCCGTAACCGAGAAGAGCACATATCCAACAAGTTTAAAACAGTGTGGCCTCCAGATACAGGGCAAGGGGTCTTGGAAGGGAAGAGAACCTACCAACAGGTCTAGAGACCAGCTCATTTAAAAAAGAAGACCCTCAAAGAAGATTCTGAGGCAGCGGAGAGGGCAGCCCCCAGACTCCAGCACTCTGAGACCAAAGGTGTGGGCGCCGGTACTTCCTAGGCTGGGACGTTGGATTACTTCCATTTCCATCAATGACTTTCTTCAGTGCATTTTGTTATTTTTCATACAAATAAAGGCAATGTGTACTGTGCTAATATGTTGTTGCTTATGCTCAAAATGTTTCATTTGAAATAGATTTGGCAAATGTTAAATGCTGCTTGTACTACAGATATGACTTTATTGCTGAGTGTGAGAGATGATGAGTGGTGAAGTGCCCTGTGGAAGTTTAATGATCTCGTATTTCCATATTTGAATGCCAGTCTTCGAGGGGTATCTCACACCCCTGCTTGCTGTGCCTGCTGCCTTCCTAATGCAAAACAAGTAACGTGCAAGCTTTTTCTGATTAGCTGCAAGGCACAGTGCCCCTCTTCATTTTGCAGTTGTCGGGCTGGAACACACAGGACCTATTTAATCAACAGTGGAGGGAATTAGGAGTCATTTGACAGGAGCCTTATCATCCATACAGTCATTTATCTATCAACAAGATCAGGTTCCCTTCTTTGTTCAGGACTGTCAGGAATTGTTCCCAACAGGCTCCCATACCAGGGTTAGAGAACTCGGAAAACATTATTGATTTTTTAAAGGATCCCTCACCCGTGGTTTATTTGTGGCACGCTTCATTGTTGAGATCCTCACTCAGAGTGATGATACATCTGAGTGGGCTCAACCTATGTCTGGGAGCTCTTACGTATTGTAGGGATCAAGTGAGTTAAAATTATCCCGCAAGAATAGACCGCAATCCACAAGATTTTATTTATTTGTGGGTTACCTTGATAAGGTTACAAACATATAGACCAGAGACACTAGGGTCATAAAAAACTCCAAGTGTCTATTTCAGTACAATGGGGTACCTACGTTTTTAATCGTATCAGGGTACCTCATGAGTAAATAAAATCTTGCAGGTTGTACCCTTGATAATTTTAAATCACTTTGATCCCTACTTTGATCTCTGACATAGGTTGAGCCACTCAGTTGTATCATCACTCTGAGTGAGGATCCCAATGATGACGCATGCCACGAATAAACCATGTGTGAGGGATCCTTTAAAAACCCAATAAGGTTTTCTCCAATCTCTGAGGAAACTGTTGGAAACAATTCCTGACAGTCCTAAACTAAGAGGTAAACCGTATCTTGTTGGTAGATGACACACTGGAGCTGATGGGTAACATGACAGCACCAGTACAAACTTCCTACTAGAACTGTGTACTAGATGGGAAGCCTTATCCTCTGTTAGTGTCACAGCACACTCAGGGTGCCGTAGAAGAACACTGACACGTCGTACGGCACTGTAATACGGGAAGTGGTAGTTGTAAGAACTACAGTTCCCATGAATCATTGGGGGGACGTGCCTTGGCGGCGTCACGACGTTTCCTGGAAGCTCACTTATACGCTTCCGGAGCACAAGCCGGGTGCCATTTATTCCTGATCGTCCCTGCGGAACGGACGAAAGTGAAGGAGTTCTGGTAGGGGTGCTCACAGCACCAACTTCTCTTTTTGTGCTCTCACAGACCTCACATCCTTGCTTACCCGAGTTTCCCCCACGGAAGCTAGACCTTAGAGCACCGTAGCCCTGTTGGACGAGCCGGGTCTTGGCTCTTGCGGGGCTATTAGTGTTTCACCTTGTTTCAGTAATCCCTGCCCCCAGGAGCAGGGGAGCTTTTCATGCATTAATTCAGTCTGCGCGGCGGCGCTGCTGCCTAAAGTATTGTCCCTTGATGGTGCTCCTTTCTAGACAGCATGCCTACTCCAGCTGTGCCGGCATGAAAGTAATACGGCAGGGAAGCTGGAAGTACTGGTATGCTTATGGATTGGCTCCTGTTTAACTCATTGCCAAGACGTATTGGTTTATTCCGTATTATTTATTTAATATGCTGAAGTCTATTTGGGGATCTGAATGATTCCGCTACAGACCAATTGTAACAGTGTGTACCTGGGTTTGTTTTCTGTCCTCTACAGCAGGGGCTTGTAGAGCTCCTCCGAAGAAGGCTCCATTCCCCTGTTACGAGTCTCAACCAGTGCCTCTGGATCTGCTAGTGGCATTGGCGCATCAGAGATTCATTCCTAGGATTCCCGAAGAGTTATTTTACTTTACAGGTATTGGGGTTAGGGGGCATTAGCATATAAGTTTCCGTTATCGAGAGTAGCCTTAGTATGGTGTATTCATTCTGGTTTGCCTCTCGTTTCAGGTCTCCCTCCCTGCTGATCCCATCCTTTCCTTCCCTCACCTGATCGCTCTTTTGTGTCTGTTTTCTCACTCAGACCTTGGGGCTATCAGGAGGTGGACCCCCTTGAGCATCGTACGTCTCCGAGGATTCAAGGACCTGACAGAATAAACGGCCCACGAATACGTATCCTCCTGGACGTACGGTGCAATGGCCACCTTAGAGGATGTTATAGCCGCGCTGGCTCTAGTACAGGCTGAGTTGAGCGCGTCTAGGGCCGAAACAGCAGCTTTACAGGCTCAAGTAGATAGGATTCAGCGTAACCCTTTCAATGCTGGTGTTTCTCACATGGCCCAAGCACCGTCAGTGTTGGTAGAAGTCCCTACGCCCATACCTTTGGCTACACCCGAACGATTTAATGGGGACAGCAGTAAGGTCCAGGTGTTTCTTACGCAGGTGTTATTACACTTTTCATGTAAGCCAAAGGCATTCAACACTAATCAGTCGAGGGTGGCGTTTTTGGTGTCATATTTAGTGGGAAACGCTGCACAATGGGCGGTACCTTTAGTAAAGAGGGATAACCCCCTGATGTACGATTGGGATTCCTTCATAAAAGAATTTGAAAGAACATTTAACCGCCGAGCAGCTACACTCTCAGCAGACCGCGATCTGTTGGAATTAAGACAGGGAAACGGGGATCTAGTCTCCTACCTGAACGATTTCAGGCGATTGGTAACGGAGACTGAGTGGCCAGAGGCCAAACAAGCTGCAATCTTTCACCAGGGGTTGAGGGAAGAGATGAAAGATGTCCTGGCTCAAATTGATCCCCAACCTGCTTCTTGTGATGACCTCATCCAGCTAGTGCTACGGCTAGACCATCGCCTTAACGAACGCAAGAGCGAACACAAGAGGAAGGAAAGATACGCTCTACGTGTTGACCAGCCTCGGACGTACGATAACACCCAGGCCTCTAAGCCCGAACCTATGGAGATTGGAGCCGTTCGTTCCCCACTTACCACAGAAGAACGAGACTATCGGAGGAAGAAAGGGTTGTGCATTTACTGCGGAAGAAAAGGCCACTTCATCAAGGGATGCACCCTTCGACCAAAATATCCCAGGGCGGAATATAGAAAGGTGTCTACGGTTACTTCAGGACCCCAGACGGGAAACGATCGAGCTTGAAGGAGGACGAGGGGACCGCTTCAAGCCAGGCTTTTATCACTTCGCTCGAAGGCAGTGAGAGAAATCACTTCTACATGGAGTTACGGTTAAAAATCCGAAACGAATGGCACGTTGTGCAGGCCATGCTGGATTCTGGAGCGACTGGATGCTTTATGGATCAGAAGCAAGCTCTAGCCTTGGGAATTACCTTTCTAGAGAAAAAGATCCCTGAGGCAGTTTTTGCAGTGGATGGGAGGATTCTAGATTCCGGACCCATCCGTTTCCATACGGGGGAACTAAGCACGCTATATGGAACTGATCATCTGGAAAAATTGGCCTTTAACATAATACAAGCACCCCAATATGGGGTTGTACTCGGCTTGCCGTGGTTAAGAACCCACAACCCCCAAATAGATTGGGAGGAGAAAACCCTTCTATTTTCTTCGGAACACTGCAAAACGCATTGTATACAACTTCATAATAGTCCAGCGACAGCATTGGCCATGTGTCATCACATCGCTACCGCCATGGAACACGATGTTACCTTACCGGAGGAGTACCAGGAATACGCGGATGTATTCAATGAAAGAAAGGCAGAAATACTGCCTCCGCACCGTCCATACGATTGTCAAATCGATCTAATATCTGGTGCCATTGTTCCAGCAGGTAGAGTGTATGCGCTAACGGAACCCGAAACTGCACATCTCCGAGCGTACCTGGATAAGTATCTGGAGTTGGGATTCATACGGGATTCAAAGTCCCCGGCGGCATCTCCTTTGTTTTTTATCCCGAAGGCCAATGGGGAGCTCCGCGCTTGTGTGGACTATAGATCATTAAACGCCATCACGGTCAAGAACAGGTACCCGTTGCCCCTCATCAACGTGTTGTTGGAGCAGGTCAAAGAGGCTGTGATATACACCCGTCTGGATCTAAAAGGGGCATACCACTTGGTCCGTATGCGAAGCGGAGATGAATGGAAGACGGCGTTTAAAACACGTTTTGGGTTATATGAATACCTAGTAATGCCGTTCGGTTTATGCAACGCCCCGCAGCGTTTCAGTTCTTCCTTACTGACGTTTTGCGGGAGTACCTAGACAAATTCGTGGTGGTGTACATAGATGATATCTTGATCTATTCATCCAGCGTGGGAAAGCATTCGCAACATGTACGTACCATCTTGAGAACCTTACGGGAACACCATTTGTATTGTAAGATCAGCAAATGCGAGTTCAGTGTGACATCAGTCGAATTTCTAGGGGTGATGCTGACCCCTTGGGGACAGGAAATGTCCGAACGGAAGATCACCGCCGTAAAAGACTGGCCTCAACCATTGAACATCCGCGATATCCAGTGCTTTCTGGGTTTCGCCAATTTTTATCGCCGGTTTATAGATCACTTCTCGGATTTGGCCGCGCCCTCACACGTTTGTTGAGAAAAAGACTATCTTCCTTTGGACCGAGAAGGCTCAAGAGGGGTTTGAGGCCTTGAAACATGCGTTTGTATCAGCCCCTGTTCTGGTTCATGCGAACCCAGAACGACCATACATTGTCGAGGCGGACGCTTCGGACACAGCGGTGGGAGCGGTGCTTTCTCAACGTCACAAAGATACTGGCCAATTACACCCTGTGGCTTATATGTCAAAGAAACTTAACCCCGCGGAACGCAATTATACGATTGCGGAAAAAGAACTGCTTGCCATCAAGGAAGCGTTTGTGGATTGGAGGCATCTGCTGAAAGGGGTCAAACACGTGGTGACGGTGTTCACTGACCATCGCGTCCTCCAATTTATGACAGCTGCGAGACATCTAACCCCGCGTCAGTTGCGATGGATGCTTTTCTTTGCAGGATTCAACTTCTTGGTGACGTACAGACCAGGGAGGGACAACAGAAAGGCAGACGCTTTAACCCGTCAAACGACTTCCACTAATCCAGAAGAAGGAATCAAGCAGGCTATAATCCATCCACAGAATATGATTGGGATTACCTTTACGGATGCGTTTCTCCGGAGTGTGACGCATAACATTCTCACCGATAAGTGGAAGGAATGGTTAAGAATATACAATGACTGGAAGATGACCCAAGGACTTCCGATGCGAGGAAGACAGTTGCTACTTCCTATTGAGTCCCTGCGTAAACGAGCCTTTGAGTGGTGTCACACTTTGCCCTGTGCTGGACATAATGGCCAGGAAAAAACATTGGAAAGAGTGTTGCGGCAGTTCTGGTGGCCTACCATAAAAACTGATATTTCTGTGTGGGTAAAACAATGTGCCACCTGCAATCAAATGAAGACCAGGCATGTGCGACAAGCGGGGCTCCTACAACCGCTTCCCACTCCAGAACAACCCTGGGCGAACATCTCTGTGGATTTTGTGGTAGGGATGCCTGCAGACAATGGCCACACGGTCATTTTGGTGGTGGTGGATTACCTTACAAAGATGGCTCATTTCGTTGCCTGTAAACGGATTCCCTCCGCCAGCATGTTGGCTCGGTTAATGCTGACCCACATAGTAAGGTTACACGGATTACCTAAGAACATAGTATCCGACCGTGGGTCCCAGTTTACAGCCAACTTTTGGAGGGTGTGGTGTTCAGCATTGGGAATCGCTTCCAACACCTCCACTAGCTTCCACCCCCAATCTGACGGCCAGACCGAACGTGTAAACCAGACGCTCAAGCAATATCTTAGATGTTACGTGGATGTCACTACCGAGGCATGGGTGGACAAATTATGGTTGGCCGAAGTAGCATATAATAGTGCATGTCATAGTTCCACTAGACTTACACCCTTTTTCTGCACTTATGGTTTCCATCCTTCTTTTACCCCCTTTTTGCATCCCTCTCACACTACACAGGTACCTGAGGTACAAGAGAGAATAGCCCATATTCAGAAAGTGCTCAAAAGTGCGCAGAGAAGTTTGAGAGCAGCGAAAATCAAGTACAAGGCGTATGCAGACAAGCATAGACGCCCTGGTCCTGTGTATAAAAGAGGTGATTATGTCTGGTTATCTACTAGGAACATAAGGTTCAAGCGGTACAGCATATTTAATCCCAAATACATAGGTCCATACAAGGTGGTTAAGCTGGTCACCCCGGTGGTGGTCAAATTAGCCTTGCCCTCCACCTTACGCATACACCCTGCTTTTCATGTGTCACTGGTTAAGCCAGCCCTTGCCTCGGCGAGGAAGGGTCCAGAGCCTATCTTGGTGAACGATGAGGTGGAACATGAGGTGAGAGGTATCGTCGACTCCAAGATCTACAGGAGTAGGCTGTGGTACCTAGTGGCCTGGAAAGGATACGGGAATGAGGAGAATTCGTGGGAGCCGGCCTCTGGGGTCCATGCCCGGCGTTACACGACTCTTTCACAAACGTTTCCCTAAAAAGCCTTGCCTCTGTCAGTGTTCTTCGGGAGAGGGATGTACTGTCACTGCGCACTCAGGGTGCCGTAGAAGAACACTGACACGTCGTACGGCGCTGTAATATGGGAAGTGGTAGTTGTAAGAACTACAGTTCCCATGAATCATTGGGGGGACGTGGCTTGGCGGCGTCACGACGTTTCCTGGAAGCTCACTTATACGCTTCCGGAGCACAAGCCGGGTGCCGTTTATTCCTGATCGTCCCTGCGGAACGGACGAAAGTGAAGGAGTTCTGGTAGGGGTGCTCACAGCACCAACTTCTCTTTTTGTGCTCTCACAGACCTCACATCCTTGCTTGCCCGAGTTTCCTCCACGGAAGCTAGACCTTAGAGCACCGTAGCCCTGTTGGACGAGCCGGGTCTTGGCTCTTGCGGGGCTATTAGTGTTTCACCTTGTTTCAGTAATCCCTGCCCCCAGGAGCAGGGGAGCTTTTCATGCATTAATTCAGTCTGCGCGGCGGCGCTGCTGCCTAAAGTATTGTCCCTTGATGGTGCTCCTTTCTAGACAGCATGCCTACTCCAGCTGTGCCGGCATGAAAGTAATACGGCAGGGAAGCTGGAAGTACTGGTATGCTTATGGATTGGCTCCTGTTTAACTCATTGCCAAGACGTATTGGTTTATTCCGTATTATTTATTTAATATGCTGAAGTCTATTTGGGGATCTGAATGATTCCGCTACAGACCAATTGTAAGTGTGTACCTGGGTTTGTTTTCTGTCCTCTACAGCAGGGGCTTGCAGAGCTCCTCCGAAGAAGGCTCCATTCCCCTGTTACGAGTCTCAACCAGTGCCTCTGGATCTGCTAGTGGCATTGGCGCATCAGAGATTCATTCCTAGGATTCCCGAAGAGTTATTTTACTTTACAGGTATTGGGGTTAGGGGGCATTAGCATATAAGTTTCCGTTATCTAGAGTAGCCTTAATATGGTGTATTCATTCTGGTTTGCCTCTCGTTTCAGGTCTCCCTCCCTGCTGATCCCATCCTTTCCTTCCCTCACCTGATCGCTCTTTTGTGTCTGTTTTCTCACTCAGACCTTGGGGCTATCAGGAGGTGGACCCCCTTGAGCATCGTACGTCTCCAAGGATTCAAGGACCTGACAGTTGGAGCCAAAGTTCTCACAAAGGTACCCCCTTAAAACACATTTACAAACTGTAAGAAACTCAGAATCTCAATGTGCCTTGGTAAAAACATACCCATTGTTTTTATTTTGGACCCCTTGATATGGGTCTCCGCTGTACTGCGAACCATGGCTTGTACTTAACCTGAGACTACCTCTACGTCCTTGTATCAGAAATTTGTAGTTGACCATGAGCGACTGCAAACTGTGCCCCAACCTTCAGAACCGAAACTGAGTTAGGGCCTTCTGATTCGGCTTGGTCAGAGCATTTTTGACTGGAACTTTCTGGTTTGTGAGACTTCACATTGGGGCTGTTTTGCTTTGTGGATCCCAAATCGAATGCTCCAAGTTAGTCTCAGTTAAGATTTTTAGAATGCATATTTCTTTTTCTGCACCGAACATGCCCTACCATATGTCTCACCAAATCGGGAATGTAAGCTAAAGGGTACTCGGGTCACAGTTATCGTTAGGAAATATTTCTGTTTTTTCCAATTTGATTTTTAATGTAAAGTGTTTCCTTATATTTCTCATTGGCGACATCTTTGATCATTGGGTTCACCACTGTTTTCCAATGTGATATTCTAATCATTGATATATTCATTGAAGTGAATATTTGCTCTCTTTCCGTATTTTGTTTGCAGTTATTTTTCAGACAAACTTCTGATGGTAGGTTCTTAATTTAATCTCTCTCTAGGCTACTAATGATTTTTTTATTATCACAATTGGTGCCTATTTTTTTACTTTTCTTTTTAAACTACCATTTTTCAATATTTATTTGTTTCTCATATTTTCCATTAATTTTGAATTTGGCATCCATTTTAGCATTGAATTTTGTTGGGTATTTTTGCCTAGACCCTTTCAGTTCAGTTCAGTATACTTAATTCAGCACAGCAATGGCCACAAAAGACACATTACATTAAAACATACAAGAGGTAAAAATGCATCCATCATAGCAGCAAGGTAAATAAGCAATCTTACAAAGTGCAATAAACCGTAAAGTGCATACAGTGGAGCAGCAAGAAGATGGGACAATTCTATCACAATCCAGTGATCGCTACATTCACTTAGGTACCTTATGCGTCCTTGACCGTTAGTTGTGTAATAACTTCTTTAAAAACATTTGACGAGGCAAGGTATACTCTAATATTCCATAATCCCATGTTCTAAAAACATAATTCGTGAGTAAAATACCTAGGAAAGTCCAACGGTCTTGCCATCTAAAAGTTTTGGTGAGTTCAGATTGATATGGGCTTGAGTTTGGGACATAACTTGCTCCAAAAGCTTAGTCCTCTATTGATTTTCTGCTCCTCACTGCCGCCTTAAGAAAGAAGCAGACTCTAAAGCAGACATAAGGACTACCTAACAGCGGAAGATAGAGTAGTGCGGTCCTGCACTTGCGGAACCCTAATAGCTTTAATATAGGCTTTAAAGGGACCAGAAAAAACGGCTATAAAATTTACATAAGAACAAAAAATGCATCAGTGTTTTCTCTGACAGCCCATCACAAGGGCAGACCACTTCGGAGCTTCCCGGGGAGCGATAAGTCTTCGAGAAAGAAAAAAGACGCCACACCGTACCAGCCCTGAAGCGAAAAAGAAGGGATCTCTCCCAGCGTGTAAGTTCTAAAGTTAAATACATGATTGGATCACCAGGAGCCAGGTACATAAAGTAGTCTCTAATAGAGCTTTTGTTCAGTTCAATGCCCAGTCTTTGGGATTGACAAAACTCGAGGAAACTGGGCTTGGCTTTCAGCTTGTAGTTCTCAATTAAAGTAGTAGGTGCATTGAACATGTCAAGCAAGCTCAAATCGTTAAAAGTTTTTAAAACATAACCCAGCCAGGGGATAGCTGAGCCCTTCTCTAATTTGAGTCAATCTGAAATAATGTCCCTGTTTAAGCAAGCCTCCGAGTTAACCCAAACGCTGACCCAGAGCAAAAGAGGGGACAGCCTAGGTTTGTCTGATATATACTCAAGACTTCACTCTGAATGAATAATAAAATGAGAACTGGTGGGGGTGGGGAGTCGGGGGGGAGATGAAGAAGGCACCTGCATATACGGTTTTCCTGTAACTGCAGGGTGATAACTTTAAGGTAATCCTATGCCCCAGCACCATACAAGGCTGTGGTGACACACTGTGACTTATATATACTCAGGTGAGGAGAAATAGTCCCCCTTACTGCGGACTGAGGTAAATGGGATAATGCTCCTGCCGCCCTACTGAGCTTCAAATGAGAGCTACTAATCTGCGGCTGCCATGAACCCGTGGAGTCAAAAATGATCCCTAGGTGGCTAACGTTGGTCATGCTGCCAAGAGATTGATCACTAAATGATAGTTTGGAAAGTTTGGAAATATTTTTCTTTCCTGGGCCGCACAGCATAGTATGTGACTTTCCAAAGTTGGTGTGCAAATCCAGGTTACTCATAGAAGTCACGGAAGACTCCACTAACACTTGAAGAGCCATTGGGGTCCATGCCATGAGTACAACGGTGTCTGCATATATTAACACTGGTGCAGACAGGTTTGCTATTCTTGTGTATCAAACACAAGGAGATGATGTACGGAGCACTGAAACTTTTCAGACACTCACCCCCAGTCACAGATCTGGGTTGAATCCATCATCATTCTTTAGCTCACTTCGCCACCTCAGTTCAGACCCAGCTATATGCAAATCAGTCTTGACCCTGTGCCTCATGGGAACAGTCCAGCCCGAACTGCCAAGCCAGGTCTTCCCTGAACTGGAAATAAGCATCCTGGGACCGGTTTCTGGGTAACACCCTTCATCAGCCAGGCTAGCTTGAAGCCAGTGGCAAAGTGAGCAAGGGACCCACGTCTGGGCATACCCTGCCAACTTAGGGCGAACAAAGCAAACACAAGGAGATGATGGACGGAGCACTGAAACTTTTCAGACACTCACCCCCAGTCACAGATCTGGGTTGAATCCATCATCATTCTTTAGCTCACTTCGCCACCTCAGTTCAGACCCAGCTATATGCAAATCAGTCTTGACCCTGTGCCTCATGGGAACAGTCCAGCCCGAACTGCCAAGCCAGGTCTTCCCTGAACTGGAAACAAGCATCCTGGGACCGGTTTCTGGGTAACACCCTTCATCAGCCAGGCTAGCTTGAATCCAGTGGCAAAGTGAGCAAGGGACCCGAAGATATCAGGTATCAGAGCGCTTTACATGAGCACCAGTTTCGTTACAGATGGACGCATTCATTTTTGTTAGGCACGGGGAGATTAAGGGCCATATGTATCAAAATGTTGTTTTGCGATTCTCAAATAGCGATTTTTTGCGAATCGCTATTTGAGAATCGCAAAACGCGATGTATGTAGGATTTGCAAAACTTTTGCGAATCCCACATATTCCTTAATTGCGAATCGCAAATTGCGATTCGCAATTAAGGAATACCTCCCCATTCATTCCTATGGGCCTAGAGTCTCATAGGAATGAATGGGGAGACATTCGCAATTTGCGAGTACCCATTAGGTACTCGCAAATTGCGAATGCAATTTCAAGGATGCAAGGGTGTCAAAGGGACACCCTGTTGCACCCCTGAAATAAGCATGGGTGCTGATGTGGCGCACATACATGCCCTAAGGGCATGTATGTGCGCCACATGGCACTTTGAAAAATGCAAAAAATTGAATTTTTCAAAGAAATCGCAAATTACCACCAACCTGAAGTTGGTGGTAATTTGCGATTCCTTAAGCCAAAATCGCACAACTTGGGTAAGCTTCTACATTGCATTTAAGGAATCGCAATTTGCGATTCCTTAAATGCATTCGCAAAATAGGGAATCGCAAATTTTGCGATTTTTTATTTTGCGAGTGGGTTTTCCTTTCATACATTGCACACAGCTAAATTGCGATCGCAAACGCTGAAATTCAGCGTTTGCGATCGCAATTTAGCTTGATTCATATGGCCCCTAGTGATTTACCCAGAAACACAGGATGTTGAACGTCGTTGCCGAGACTCGAACCCGGTTCCCCAGCTTCAAGGTCGACCGCTCTAGCCGTAAGACTACATCCTCTCCCCAAATTCGATGAGGTCCATGAGGACCCCATCGGGTACTGGGGCTTTACCACGTGGCTTTTCCTAATGGCATCCTCTGCCTCAGATAGGGTAATGGACAGTGTGGGTGAGTTAGATTATTTGCCCCAAAGTAATTCTCCCAGACTCTCTGCTTCTATATGGTAAAAACTACTGAGTGTGAAACCCATTTGGCGCCCATTACGTTACATTACAGGGGGTTGGCCGGGGCTTTCCTTTGCCTAAACTTTTTAACCATGTCTAGACCTTTTGAATCCCATATCCATTTTCCTTGAATTTTGTCTTATTTTTACAATGCAATTAAAAATATTTTTGCGCAAACTGGTTGTGAGCAACGAATTTCTTTATATAATCCTGTACTGCTGTGATTTTAGTTTGCTAAGCATTTCACTTTCGTACGCTTTCTGTGAGGTTTGCCTTGTCACTCTGGTCAAGCTACAAAAGGTGAGCCATGGTTCCCTGCTCTAAATCCTGCAAATCTGTTGCCTGGCATGGTGGGCCACTGCCAAAAAGACGACAAAGCACAGCTTCAATAAAGTAGTGTGACTCCCACTTCAGAGATGATCTCAATCAGACAGTAGTGTTATCCCACAGTTTGTAGTTTATAGCTAATCAAGATCTTCTGATTCTGAAAACAAATATATGCACTATTTACAAAATGTTTATGATAGGTGTCTTGTGCTTCAATAACGTTTCTTAGTGTAATTGCACTTTTTATACTCAATTTATCTTGGTAATTAGTTCCAATAGATTTTTAAACCATGTGGCCCTCCACCTATGACACAAAAATGGCTAAGCAATGAGGCCTTTTGTGACGCCCTGGCAGATGCATACATTGCCTATGCAAAACAGACCAAAAGCTGTATGGGGGACCTTGAGGTCGTATCTTGCTAACTACTCAACCACCTCTTCAGAGATTTCAAGCCCTGCTACTCAAGATAGCCAATGAAAATCACAATCATTACTCCTGAGGTTCAGTGGATCAGCCTAATGCAAGTACTGTACACGCCTGCAACATATTCATCTATCTTGTGAATGTGAAGTGGTAATCAATATTTTGTAGGATACTACTTGAATCCTAGGTGAACTCCTTGTCGAGTCACAATGCAGTTTTACTCTATTGCTGTCCCACATGTATGTGCTATTCATCAACTCACACAACTTGCCCAGAAATGTGGTAGTTTGTGTTATTTTTTAAACTGACATAAATAAAGTTTTAAAATAAATCTTGATACCATTTTTCTCGGTACATTTCGGGGTGACCCATTTGTCTAGAGGCATTTGATTGACAATATGGAAAATGTTATACCTCTGTTTGGGTTGCTAGGGTGTACCACCTCAATCTGCTGGATCCAAGAACTGGATCGCCAGCTTACTGTCCGCAGTGGCGGCCGCCACAAACTAAAAGTGGTGTGGCACGGGGATGGGAGCGCTGGAGCGGGGGGGGGGGTTAATAATAAAGAAATAAAGGAAAACTTACCTCCAGCTGCCTGCCGCCTCCCGTGTCGCGCCTTGGTCTTCCTTGTCCCAGCAGACACTGGGGATACTTCACAGACTCCCTGTGCAATTCCTGCGATGCTCTCATTCTATGAGAGAAGCACAGGGATTGGCCTGAGCGGGCTGAAAAGACACTCCGCTCAGGACAGGGAGGCTGTGCAGTTTCTCCAGCTCGGCTGTTCAATGCAGCCAGGCTGGAGAAACCTAAGTTTGCATCTGTGTTTTGCCGGCCTGAGACGGCCAGCCAAAAGCATATGCTGACTTAGAGAGTGCACATAGCACTCCTCCTCCCCCTCCCATGGCCCTGGCCCTGCCCCTCCCTACTGCACGCTGGCTCAGCCAAAAACTGAAAAATAAAACGATGAAGTATATTGTTTTATTTTTCAGATGCTGGCTCTGAGCCAGTGGGGCGACGCTCCTCCGCCGCCCCCTGCTCAGGCTGTTTTAAAGCACAGACTGTGGGATAACATTAATGTCTAGGGCTAAAAGCTCTGCACTAGGAGTCACACTAGTTAAATGGAGCTGTACTTGGGTGTTAGTTTTGAAGTCCAGGCTCGGGGTCATTTCCAATGACCTGTAAATTTGACTACAAGGTTCAAGTTCAGAACATAGGAGGAGTGATCTTTCCAAGGCCTTTTCATTCAGCAGGCTTGATTCTCATGCGGCCTTTGCCCAAAGTAAAGTATACAGCACAGGTACACTTGCAGTGAACTGAAATCACAGTGATGGTCAAAATCAGACTGAATGTCTACTGCCAGTCAATAAAGCCAAGGAGTTGTCCCTAACCTAAACATATCTTGAAAGTCAGTCAGTTCACAGAGTGACCTACCTTTACCACGACCCTGCAAAGCAGAATCGGCAGAAGAGCCACATGCACTCAATGCCAAGAGAAGCAGGAATGATTTACAGTGCTTAATTTGAGCCGGTGGTTGCAGGTGGGGACCACCGGCACTCATTTTTGGGGGTCGGCACTCATTTTTTCTTCATAAGACTTGGATCTAGAGCACAGGAATGAAGAACACACAAGGCAGAAAGAAGGAAGAGGAGAAAGACAGAAAACGTGGCAAAGAGGGAACGCATGAACCTGTACGAGTATAATAAAGGGACAGGGAGTGTCTGGTAGTGGATTAAAGATGCATGAGGTGCAGGGACATCTTAAGGATTTTGGGGGCCCTGGGCCAAACGTATTTTGGGGGCCCTGATTTGGAATAGCTTTGAATTTATGATCTAATTTCAGCTCTTTCATGCCCTCTTTGTCCAGATCACTGACAGTGCACAGGCGCACTTGTTCAAATTATAAATGTGTTTACATCTAATATTCAAGGATAGTGATGTGTGTTTTTAATATTGTGACAAAGCAGCAGCTCACTAACATTACTGCAAATAATCTCTGTGACACCCTCCCAATTCTCATATGTGAGGTCCTGTTTTGATCTAAAAGAAACTTTTTTTATGGATGTTGCATTAAACATAAAAACAACATTTCTATGCAAAATGTTTGTAATAGACTCTCACACATCACCCACAATAAAAATAAAATAAAGGAAAACTATTTAAAACAACCTGTTTTAGAATTATCCAAAGTCACAAGAGCAAGACTCTGCAGAACAGAGCTGCTCTATCAGGGGGCCCCTAAAAAGCTGGGGCCCTCGGCCAAATGCCACTTTGCCCAAGCCTTAAAACGTCTCTGATGAGGTGGAATCAAGACACTACAAAGTCTTTGTATTCTGCACGCCGGCATTCAATAGCACCAGCCACCAACTTCTCAGCCAAACTTTGGGCCCGGCACTTATTCTTTTACAAATTAAGCACTGAAGAAAAATTACAATCAGGTGGCATAGGATGTCAACAAGCAGTGCAGCGGGAAGGAAACAGCTCTAATTTGAGCGATCTTAAGTAGTGAGCAAGCTCTATAATCCATGGGCTGCTTTGGGGTTCTCCCTACAAGAAAATGTAGCAAACAATGTCGCAAAACAGCTTATTTGTGCTGCATAGGTTTTCACATATATTGGGTAAGAAGCTATAGGGTTTTTCCAATTAGTTATACAGAGGAACTACTGATGGTTTGACAATTCTGTCTGCCCTACTACGGATGTACACTACTCTCTTGTAGCACAAAGCGTTTTCCTATAAAGCACCTCTGAGATAAAGTGTGACCCTCAGAAGAAAGTAGCAATGGAAAATCCTCTGGAAAGAGAAATAGCACAGATTTTAAATAGTGTGCTCCAAATCACAAATACACTTTTTAGACTATGCAGTAGACCATCTAGCCAGAAAAGTAAACGCTGCTAACATTTCTAGATGGAATTTAATACAAAGATTTCTAGTTGGGCCTAATGTCATCTGATCGAGATACAGCTTCGTACCCAGAGTAGACTTATGGCAGCGATAACCATGACCTAAAGACTGACTTTCGAATAGCATTAAGATCCACAGCCAACATGTGGGCTCAGAATACTTGATTAACTCTACGGTCTCCACCATGATACATCCTGGATCTGCCCAGGATCTCACTTCATCCCAGAGCAAGTAAAGATCTCTGCACAAAGGCCACCCACAGTAGCTTTAACTCACTGTGACATCCTAAATGATCCAGTAGGGACAGATAATAAATCATCGCTGTTTTATTAGTCCAAAACAAGAGGTTTAATAGCTGCCCTGCAGACAATATTTTTTAACCCCTAACTCCATGTGTACTGAATGCACGGGACCATATTGGAGGAGACTACAGAGTCTGCTCAGAAACTCAGTCAATTTGGGACAGCAGCAAAGAAATAAATTGCATATGCCCTAAAATGTCTGCCCCAACAGAGCTCCCTCCTCTTTTTTTGGGCTATATAATTTAAGTGGGCAGAAAGAGGAGTGGTATCAAAACTTCATACCTAGTACTGCTACCACATGGGAGAAATTGGACACATTTTGAGTACTTTTTGACTCATGCCTCACAAGTGTACTTACTTCCTTGAGAACCTGAATCCCAAATAGGCAAACTTTGCCATTGTTTCAGTGTTATGACCCAAAGCTTTAAATGGCTGTCTAGAAAGCATACAGACACCTATCAAAAGAATTTGATATTTCTGAACTTGGTATGAACCCTACGCTGTGTGACTGTGTATTATCTCTGTACCCTACGGGGATGCCTCTAGGACTCACTAGGACAGCTGGAGTGAGACCTGATGCGGGCCTCCACCCTGTCTTGGTTGGAGGTAGTGCCAGCTAGACTCGCTCTGCACAAGGGGAACTTTAGTGTAGCACTCTTTTGTTTCTTTGTGTGTGAGGGTTGGTTTCTAGGGCTTTTTCTAACGCAAAACCAGCCAGTTTGATCATGGTGGGCTGGGTATTGGGGAGGGGTTTTCCTTTTTGCTTTTTGGGTGTCCTTCACACAGATTGGTGGGCGAAAACATACTGTTTGTAATGTACTGTTTAGTGATTGCCCGAGGGCAGATGGGGGGAGTTCTGGTTACAGGAATGTTTATATTTGCTATGATACATATTATGATGTGGGGTACACGACTGATGCATGCATTGCCATTCTGCGGGGTGGGAGGAGAGCCAAACTGGTGGGGGGCTCAGCCTCGAGACGGGGGTATCGGTCAGGTGGGACTATAGTGCATGATGACACCATATAAGATAGTCATGTGGAACATCGGGGGCCTGAGAACATACATGAAAAGACACAGGATGCTCTCATACTTGAGGTGCATGGGGCGAATATAGCATGTCTACAGGAAACACATCTCACAGAGCGGGAGGCAGACAAATTGAAGAAGTGGAGAGGCTAACTGCTGTTCTCCACGTATGCCTCCTATGCACAGGGGGTGCTTATATTGTTCTCCCAGGGACCTCCTTTAGGATGATGTACTCTGAGGCAGATCCGAATGGGTGATACGTACTGGTGCAGGGGGTGTTGGATGGTGTGGATGTGACTATCCTGAATGTGTACGCCCCTAACATGAATGACAGGGAGTTCTTCCCACATGTGCAGTCCCTTCTAACTGATAACATGACTGAACAACTGCTTTGGGTGGGGGCTTTCAATTGTGTAATTGACCCGAACGTAGACAGAATACCCCCCCCCCCCCCCAGCCCAAACGAAACCTGGTATGGCGGAAACGCTGGAGATGGCTATGCATAATTTAACTTGTGAGGATATTTGGAGAGAGATGTAGCCGGCTAAAAGAGTTTTCCAGCCACTCCATCACTCATGGCACCTATAGTCAGTTAGACAGGGCTCTGGGGACTGCAGCCTTTAGGGTTGAGATACAAACAGCTGATTACCTGGGCAGGTATTTATCCAATCACTGCCCGCTGTTGCTAGAATGGGGAGGCGCTGGGCACCAGGAGGGGCAGAGATATTGGCCGCTGCCAATGGATGCCCTTCAGGGTATGCTGTTTCGGCAAGTGCTGGGCGAAAAGATCACAGAATATTTTATCAGGTAACTGGGGCTCCATGAGCAGTAGGAGTAATGAATGAGAGGCACTTAAAGCGGTCCTAGACAATGTGTGTTGGATGAGAAGATAGATGCAGGCTGAACTTAGGGACATAGAAGAAAAGCTGACGGATGCCCAAAGTGGGGAGGAGGGAGACCTAAATGCTATAGCCCTCCTGAGACGATTGGGGAATATGTGGTATAGGCTCTATAAACTCACGTGCCGGGAATATAGGCAGAGATTTCATAAAGATGGTGATAAACCCATTAAGATGCTGGCTTGGTTACTCAGGCGAGAGGTTGAGAGGCCCTCTATAGTGGCTCTTTGTAGATGGGCTGGCGGCATGGCGACAGCCCAACATGCCATTAATGACACCCAGGGGGAACACCTATGAGACCTATATGGGGAAGGTGCGGAAGTCGATGTTGCAGGGATAGACACCAACCTGGACAGACTTAAGCTGCCTGTACTCCCGCTTATCCTACGCAAGGAGCTTGAGGCGGGTGCTACACTGAAGGAATTATGGAAAGCGATGAGCAAATTGAATAGGAGGAAGGCGCTGGGTGGGGATGGATTCACGGTGGAATTTTACCAAGCATATGCCGCACCATTGGCAGAGCCATTGCTCAAGGGATTCTGAGGATCAGGGAGTGATGCCACCCACCCTCAGGAAAGGCATAATCTGTATGATCCCAAAGCCGGGGGAGACATGTTGAGTTCAGAGTCCTATAGACCCCTCACCATGCTTAACGTAGATATGAAGGTGCTGTGTAAGATCTTCGCAGAACGATTGAGAGGGGCAGTGGGTTGCTTGGTCCATGAGGACCAGTGTGGCTTTATCCCTGGGCGCAGAACAGCCCTCAACCTACACCGGCTTGTGCATGCGATACACTCGGTAGACCAGAGTGAGGAGGATTTCGCGATAGCGTCCGTGGACTTCACTAAAGCGTTTGATATGCTGGAGTGGAACTACCTCCAACAGGTGTTTCAAAAGATGGGTTTTGGCCTCCAATTTTGCAAGTGGGTAATCCTGCTCTACACAGCGCCCCGAGCCAGGGTGTGAAGTGGGGGTCTGGTGTCGGATGACTAAGCGGTGAAGAGAGGCATGAGACAGGGTTGCCTGCTCTCGCCACTCCTCTTCGCACTAGCGCTGGAACCACTAGGGGCTAAGCTCCGACAAGAGATGAGGGATTCGGAGTGGTGGTGGTGGAGTCCACACATCTTCTCTTTGTACGCTGACAATGTACTATTCTACCTCCAGCGGCCTGTGGAAGCGGTGCCAACATTACTGGCCCACCTGGAGGAATCCGGAGAGGTGGCAGGACTGTGCATTAATAAACAAAAGTCGCTGTTATACCCTTGGGGGCATTGAGGGGGATCCTGGAGTGGGACTTGGCCCACCTGGGGCTGCGCTGGGAGACCCAAGTGTTTTGTTACCTTGGAATTATGGTTGGTTGCTCGCCCCAGAGTCAACAACAATACTGCGTTGACCCACTAGTAAATGGACTGACAAAAATCTGTGCAGTTTTGGAGCACACTGCCGCTGTCCATGCAGGGAAAATAGTAGTGATGAAGATGGTGTTCCTTCCCCCATGTCTCTCCATAGTCCAGAATGCGCTTTTTACATTACCGTGTAGCTTCTTTTAGACCCTGGACAGCCTCCTGATTTCATTGGTGTGGGCCGGGAAGAGGAGCTGAGTGGCATTGCCACTCTTCAAGCTAGATCCCTTTGAGGGGGACAAGGGCCTCCCGGACCTGGAGCTCTACTATTAAGCTTCTAAATTGCAGCATGCAGCTTTGTGGGCGGACACGGAGGATAACTGGGAGAGATTACTGGGGGGCACTCATGGCGATCACTGTTCATGGTGCTGCTGATGCGGGGCTCATGTACACCACGAGAGATGCCCGCGTTGATCCGTCAAGTGGCGGAGCTGTGGGAGCGCACGGTTTCCAGGATCTTGAAGAAGCCGCCCTTTGCTAGGGACCTTAGCCTTTGGACGTTGCTGCGCTTTAGCCGTATTAGTGAATGTATGTCATTGGCTTGGTGCAGAGAGGGGGGCTTTGAGATGCTTGGTGACCTCTACCCAGGTGAGTAGTTTATTACATTCGCAGAAGCATGGGACGCATTTGCAGTGGGAGGTGGGCAATTCTCACAGTATGCCAAACTATCAAGCACAGCACAGGAGATTTGGACTGACCCCAGACAGACAGACAGACACCTTACAATTATTGTTGATGGCAGGGTCAATGAGACATATATATGGTGACACATCTTTATAAAGCACTCAAGATGGATGATGCCAGGGTGGAGCCTGCGTCCCGGCGAGCATGAGGGGAGGCGCTAGACGTGCCCCTGTCGGATGCAGACTGGAAAGTGACCTGTGAGCTAGTGAAGAGGGTCTCGTGCAATGCTAGATTTAAGCTTGCGCATTTCTACTTTGTGCACTGCAGATACCATATGCCTATCAAACGTAGCCGCGTGCAGAGGTGCCGCTGCCTTAGATGTGGGGGGGAGGGAGGCTTCTTCCTGCACATGGCCTGGGCATGTCTTAGAGTGCAAATGTATTGGATAACGGTGATTGCACGGCTACGAGCCGTGACGGGGTTGACGCTTGAGGACTCACTGCAAGCGTGCTTGCTTGGTATGGTCAAACGCCCTGGAGGGGGAAAAATGAACTGGAAGTCCCTACAGCTTGCCCTGGTATTGGCAAAAAGGAGAGTAGCTATAGGGTGGTTGAGCACAAGGTCTCCATCAATCACAATATGGTCCAAAGATGTCACTGAGTGGGAGCTGTCTGAGGAGGTGCATATGAAGCTCAATCGTCGGGATGATAAGTTACAGGAGGATTTGGAGGTTTGGGCTGCACTGTTGGAGCGTATGCACAGGGATGGGGATGAAGGTAGTGAGCGGGATACCCAAATGCAGGATACGGAGCAACATAACACACAAGAATGTGGGGTGGATGACTTGAGGAGGGCCAGTTGCACCGGGGTTGTGCAGACAGATGGATAGACAGGCGGGCCTACACACACCAGGTGCTGGAACCATGCCTAGATGTTTCTATGTGTTGAAATTGCTGCTATGCTATTGGCCAAGCTGAGTGGAGGGGATACTAGAGGCGGATGCAAACAATGGATCATGGGGTTGGAATGTCTTGCTCGGTACAGATGAAAATGCTATGTACCTCCACTTAATGTTTCATTGATTATTGTTGTGTTTATTTTTTCGTTTATTGCTCTTTTACAATAGATCTTCTTTTCATTTGGTAATGTTATAATTGTATTGAGAGGTATCACCGCTTGCTGTTGCTTCGACCCGGGGCCTGTTCGACACAAATACCAATAAAAAGAACTACTGAAAAAAACCAAATCACATGATGCATACAAACAGGTGTCAACAATGCCAATACTTTTGGCTTTTATTAGTGTATAGGTTTACATCAGGCACCACTGCCAGACAGTACTTGTACAAAATAGCCACCAGCAGTAGCAGTGCAACCTTCCCTAACACAAAGAATAGGTAAATGACAAGTTGCAGAAGCAGGAGGTGCGGCCGAAGATTCTGTCGCACACAGAGCAGGTACAACACAGCGAAAGTGTAAGCATTTCTCTCTTGCGTAACAGGTGCAAATGTGGCAGCCACAGTCGAAAGACCTTTTTTCATAGAACAGGGGCAGCTATGCAAGTTTTCTTCTCATAGGACAGGTACAGCATGGGCAATAGCACCAAACAAGTACAAGCTGGGCAGCAACAGAGCAAAATTGTTTCTTGCAGAACAGGCTCACCATGGTAGCTGCAAAGCACGACTCTCTCTGTGACAGAAGATATCTGCAGTACAAACTTCCCTTTCAATTTAAAACAAATTGGTCATGGCAATAGTAGTAAAAGCTACCACTGCTCACAGAACATGTTAGTGGCACGTAGGTTACAAACAGATCTCTGGAGGTGCTGCTTAATCATTTGAGATGAGTGTAGAAGTGGATGAATGAAAGAATGTGTGAGTACTACCACAGCTTTCACTCAGGTGGCATTTTACATCAGCACGCTTAATGTTGTTCTCTTTCTCACAATGCGGATTATGATATTTCTGTCATTTACTGAAAGTCCTGCTGCAGTCAATCTGACTCTTGCGGCACTGCTGCAATTCCTGTTATTGTTTTATCCTGTATCCTTACTGCTGTTAGTTCCTGTAGATCCCGCTGTTGCTATTCACATGTCCATTTGTCAATGAACCGCAGAACTCGCAGGCTGAGGCCTTGCCAGACATGTGAATAGACCTTCTCTATGTTGCCGAATGAAGAAAAAGATGACACTTCTGCTGGCAAAATAATACAGACTTTAATATAAAAAACAGCAAGCACGCAAGCGGAAAGTCAGTCAGCTCTGTGGAACTGGAATCTGAGCTTGGACTTCCAATGCAACGGACAGCTTCTTTTATACATGTCTTATGAATACGTCATACATTTGCATGGTAGACAGACATTTGATAAAGCACGGCATTATCATCGAAAGGTTATACTTTCAAAAAACAGCTAATCACGGGGCATATTAGCAACAACAGGCGAAAATTATCGCTAACCGCGCTTAGCGCGCATTTTCTTAACGCCGCCTATCGCTGGATATTATCGCGGAGATAACATGCTATTAGCAAGGTTTATCTCCAATGCGATAAAATATCCAGCGATAGCGGCGAAATGCGTGAATATCACTGGAAATCCAGCGATATTCACGCATTAACGCCATGGTGGACTTAGGCTGACAATCCACCTCCTATTCTACAAACAGGTAAGTCATGTTTTTAGCAGGTGTTAAATTCTAGCGATATTCGCGCTTAGCACGAATATTTTTATCGCTTCGCCTGCGTTGCTAATAGGGAGAAGTTGTGTTAGCGACTGTTTTCAGTCGCTTTTAGTTGGGAACGCCTACCTTGCATGTCATTAGCGATATTTATCGCTGGCATGCAAGGCGATGGGAAAACGGGCTGCTATCGCCAGAAAGCTGTCGCTAACGCCTGTTAGCGACAGCTTGCTGATAGGGCGATAAAAAAATTGCCGCTTTAGCGGCAAAAAGTGCCGCTAAAGCGGCGATAAGGCCCTTGCTAATATGCCCCACATGTTTACGAAATGCATCTCAGGTGCACATGTTATCGTTAATTATGCTTCCAAGCCACCACTAACTACCAATGTCCTTGACTTGTCTCCTACTTGAATCCTAACAATGCTATACTCCCTACACATCTGCTGCCTGGCAAAGCCTAACCTCCCACCTATTCTGCACCTTTGACCTACCTTATCTACATAGTTTCTCAGATACGTATTCTTGCAAGCGGGCCTGTGACCTTCCATTTGTTCTATGCCTAATTATATTTCCCTATTCTACTGAAGCTCATCCCTACTCCCCCCTCCCTCCCCCCCCGGGGTCCAGTCTCCATCTGTGCTCTTTTTAATTCTGCTACCGAAGACAGCTTAGGCCTGTATTCCTCCTTTAATACGTAATTCTGAACACATCTTTCTGCTGGTTCACTCATTGACATGAGTATGCCTTCTACATTTTCAACATTCATTATAACACCTACTCGTGGTGTGGACGGGACAGGAAAGAGGGTGGCGCCCAACAGCGCCACAACAAATTGCCACTGTGCTGCTATTATGTTCCCCCTACTTCACTGCACCGTCTGATCCCCACATTCGATCTCTCTTGCTATTAAATATTCCTCCCTCCCGCGCTCTATCCATTCTCCATGTCTATCGGTTCTCTTGTTTCCTCTCTTTCCCTCCCTGTCTCATGATCATTACTTCATCTTTTATCTCTCTCTTCATTTTATCTCCACTTGTCTTTTCATTCTCTTCTACCTTCAAAGTCTTCGTTCACACCTCCCTCTCTTTCTCGCACCATACTCTGTAACACATAGCCTCCGCCTCACTCTTCTTATTTTTCCCTTTCACCTCCTGTTTCACCTTCATCCTTGCTTACTTTCTCCATCACCTATTTCTAGCTTCCTCTCAACAGCTAAAGCCTATACAAAGGTTGTTGCCATACTAACCACAGGCATATTTTTCTGAAGCACCCCTCTAGCAAAGGTGCCACATGTGTTGCTTTTACTGAAAACAGAACATCCGCTGCTGATGGCAGCCTAGGGATTTGCCCAGTATTCTCTTCCTAACAGATTTTGCCCACGCGTCTCAGCTCTCTCACACATTCTTTCTTAAACCTTACCCTGTACACTCTTCTATAATTTGTCTTTGTCACATGCTTCTAAAACATTTTTCTTTCTCTCCTCCATTTCTATGTCTCACATCCCTCCACTCTCACCTCCTCTCTGACACCTTTCATTTGCTCACCCAATTTGTCCCCATCCTCTGATAGCCTGCTCTCTCTCCCACCTTCTTAATTTCCTCTGTCATCACTCACACACCCCACTCTCTTCCTGAGTCATCTCACTATTCTCTCTCATACATTCCTTTCTAACACCTTCCTTTCACATATCTTTTAGCATCTCCTTCTTCTCACACCATTCTCTCTATGATTCTCCTCTCACATGCATTCATCTTACTACCCCACTCTTACTCACATACTCACACCCTTCTCTTAGTTACACATGCCAAACACCACACATACAGAGCTTTCCCTCACCCCAAGCCTCCATCCCCTCACAAACCCCACTTACTTGCCCTCTTGTTCTCCTCTCACACACCTTTACCTCACTTACACTTAGCCTTCTCTTGTTCATGTCCCTCTCATTCTCATCTTCTGTTTCTCACACATACTTTCAATTTTTTCGCTCTTGCTCACAAAGACACGCGCCAAGAATGGATGTGTTTGCTATGCTCTTTATCATCAGCTCAAAAGTTGAATTAATTTTTCAAATGTATTCTTCTAAAAACAAAGCCTTGTTCCACAATTAGGCACTATTGACTTAGAGGCGCAGTTGATGATGTATAAAGAAAAAACCCTATGCAGGATTATTAACTTGAACCAATGCATTGATGAATTCAAGATAAAAAATGGATATTCAGTTGTGAAAAAGAAGCAAAATACTACAGGACTTTGTGTTGGTTATTTGTTTTTTTACAAAGAGCATGTGTTACCTATTAAGTTAATGTTATTTGGAGGTGCGCAGCCACCACCTAACTAGCTAAGCTCATATCAGGTACACATGTACCAACCTGTTCGAAAAGGATTTGAATGCGTGAGTACCAAGTGTCTTTAGTTTCGAGCGGCAATGTTGAATTGGTACAAAATGTTGAAGGCCACCACTGACCCACTGAGCTGTAGGGCGTGGCGCCAATTCCAAGCGCGGGGTTGTGGTCCACCTGAATTGATGAGAATGACCTAGGTTTCAGTGGGGTTACATTTTTAAATTCTTCTGCAATGCAAGATTGATTTTGTGTAAAGGCAGTTGTTCAGGCTTTGGATGTTGAATGAAGAGAATATCTCAAGATGTAGTTGAGTATTGTCAACATATTGATGGAGTGCGATACTTTTATCAGCCAGGAGGATGCAGAGGAGCTCCACATACAGACTGAATAGTGTGGGTGCAAATATGTAACCATATGGGACTCTGTGATTGGCAAGATGTGGTGTTGATTTTGTCCAGTTGACGATATTGCAATCTGTTTACAAGCAAAGAGAAGAACCAGTTAAGGACAATGTGAGATATGACCATGAGGAAAAGGGAGCGAATAAAGTTGGTCTTGATCAGTGATGTCAAAAGATGGCAACAGGTCGAGGAGAACCAGTAGTCTGGGGTGCTCGTTGTCTGTAAATCTGAGATCATCGTCTCATAAATGCCATTTTAGTAAAAAATAGCTTTCTATAAGATTTCTCCCACTGTACATTGCCTCTACTTCACTGCAAGTAATAGGGGAATATTAATACCCTGATTCTTTTTCCCCCAAAACATAAACCACTCCCAGACGGGCGAGCGCCTCCGCGAGCTCCGAAGCCGTTAGCATGCACCCAACTTTCCCCAGCGGTAACACATGAGTCCTTTGGTGCAAAACGCTGCTGTTTTTGCTCACATAACATGATCGAAAAATGCATTTCAACATTTTTACCCCAGCATAAAACATCATTCTTGCCCAAATTGTCTGTGGCTCCAGTTCAGTCAGGTAAATCCATAACAGCATCCTGTGACAGAATCCTGAGCGACTGCCCCATTTTTGCAAGGGCCTAGCACATCCTGCGACCTCTAGGCTACACCTTGCTGCCAAGTGTTAGAGTGACCCTTGTGCCTAACCTGGGCTGCAAGTGCCATGTCTGCCCTCTGATGACCCCTTGCTGACCAATAGCCTGCTCCCCTTGCCCCTGCCGTAAGGCATCCCAAGAGTACGTAGTAGAGCGGCTCCTTTGGCTATTGCGCTCCCTCTGCTGTCCCTCTGTGCTGTCTCCGCCCTCTGCCGCCTGAGCCCTACCTGCTATCCGCGGCTGCGACGCCCGTGGTTTTGGAGTGGGTGGTTGGGCCAATGGCGAAGGCACATGACCTCTTCGGGGACCCTTGTGCATTTATAACTCGGTGTGTTCCCAGGGGGCCTCCCTAACGATGTGTCCATTTGAATCACGCTGACCAATCGCCACCCAGAATTTTCCCAATGTAGGACGCTGGCTCTGTATATACTATACCAAAGTAAGGTATGGTGTGCACAATGTCCAGTGGATCCCCAGAGGCTAAAGTAGATAATACCTTACTCTATTTTGTGGTAGTGTGGTTGAGCAGTCAGGCTTATCAGGGGGGTAGTGTTAAGCATTTGTTGTACACATGCAAGAAATTATGTCACACACTCAAAGGCTGAATCCAGACCAATTGTTTGTATAACAAGTTATAATTTTGTTATTTTATTTCTAGAACCAAGATTCACTTGGTCCCCCAGTCTTCTTACCCTTTCTCTTGGGAGGTTGGGCCATCCTTTCAGGCTCCTTCACTCCTTGTTCACCCTAGGCTTGAGTTTGTGCTCTTGTCTTCACACACACTATCTCAGGGATTGGCAGCATGGGCTGGTTTGTCTTTCCTTCTACCTCAGACCATGCTGAGTTTTCCAGATCATTTCCAAACAGACAGGGGGCTGCAAGGTTTGGAGAGACCACTACCTGCTTAAGTACTTTTTCAAGTTAGGGGGCCAGACAACCAAAGTGGCTAACCCTCCCTCCCCTTCAGAGACAAGAACAGCCTCAGTGTGAACCCTGATTTGCTCTGGGCTCACTGCTGATCCCAGCTGGAGATTTGCCACACCAGTAGTAACTGGAGAGGGGCTCAGGACGTTTTTGTTGGGACAGGCAACATCTCCAGTAGGGTGTCCAACCTTCTTGCAGGCACGACACCAGGCCTTTAGGGTATCAAAGCTTTTACCCTTATATCCACCAGTGGATTATGAAGACTCCTGGGACTCACCCTCCTGAACAGGTTTTTGGGGGCGTTTAGAAGACTCTTGGTTTGTATCTTTGGGGGGATCACCCCTTTTCCCCTGGGGAGGTTTTGTAACCCCTTTCTTTTGGTCACCCCCAGTAGAAGGTTTGGTCACCTTTGTCTTGACCCAATGGTCTGCCTTCTTTCCCAATTCTTGTGGAGAAATTAGACCTAGGTCTACCAGATACTGGTGCAACTGTTCATTAGTGCAATTACTTTTCTTGTTTGTTTGTTTTTTTACCATTTATAAAGCGTATGGTTACACCCACAGGAGTGTCCCCGCGCTAAGATTCTAACCCCACGAGGAGCAGGTAGAGAGGGGAGGGAAAGAAAGAGACATCATGTGTTCTTTCATCAGGAGATTGCAAAGCCCAACATAGTCATGCACATCATTTCCAGTCAACCAACCATCTAGTGTCTTTACTGAGTAGTCCAAGCAGTCAACCCAGGATTGTCTTGGGATTTTGTGAGCCCCCCTGAATCTAATTCTATACCCCTCAGTTGTGAGCCTGAACCCCTCAATCAGGGTGCCCTTCATGAGGTCATAGGACTCAGCATCTGGCCCAGTGAAGGTCAGTAGTCTGTCTCTGCAGTTACCAGAGAACAGTTCCCAAAGTAAAGCCCCACAGTGTGACCATTTCACTTGCCTCATTCCACAAGCCCTCTCAAAGGCTGTGAACCATTTGGGGATGTCATCACCTTCCTCATATTTTGGACAATCCCTTTGGAGATTTTAGGGTCATAAGAACTTTCTTTATCCATAGGTTTGATATTGCTGCCACCATTGATGGGGGGCGGGGGGTAAGCCCATTTCTAATCTTTCTTTTTCTAGAGCCAGAAGTCTGGTCTCTAGGTCTAACCTGTGGGTCAACCTTGCTAAAAGGCTGACCTCTTCACTGAGCCTGTCCTCAGTGACCTCACCAAGACCTGGCCCACCTGCGTGGGTTATAGGTGCTGTGAGTACTATCCTTGGCATCAGGGGCCCAGGAGCTCTGTTCTCCCTATTCAGTGGTGGGGGTTGGATGAGATCCTCCCCATCACTGGTTTCATCTATTTCTGAGGTGGGATCTTCCCTCTCAGAAGGGTGGTCTTTAGCATACTCTGCCAAGAGCTCCATGGGCATTGCCTTGAAAGGATGGGACCCCACAGGAATCTTTTTCAGTTTGCACAGAGACCTTAACTCTCTCATATCTAAATGGAGGTAGGGGTGAGGTCGAGCTCCTTAACCATATTCTGTACATCAGTCATTTTACTAATAGTGGAGATCTTTTTTCCAGAGGTCAAACACTTCTAGAATACTTTCTACCCCTACTAGAGTGAGTTTAAGACTTTTAGAATGCTAAAGGGACTTAACCAAGGCCCTAACAAGATGTTTAAGAATTTGAAAAAAAATGTCAATTCAAAAAATTAATTTGAGCTAAAGGCAATTTTGGGATTGTAGTCGTGTGATCAGGTGTTTACCCAGTGGTCCAACAAATGCAAAGTTGTAGATCCCACCACTGCCACCAATGCAGGAAGCTGGCTCTGTATATACTATACCAAAGTAAGGTATAGTGTGCAAAGAGTCCAGTGGATCCCCAGAGGTATAGCAGAGGCTAAAGTAGTGGTAGTGTGGTTGAGCAGTCAGGCTTATCAGGGGGGTAGTGTTAAGCATTTTTTGTACACACTCAGGCAAGAAATTATGTCACACACTCAAAGACTGAATATAGACCAATTGTTTGTATAAAACGTTATTATTTTGTTATTGTATTTCTAGATCCAAGATTAAGTTAGTAGCAGGTAATTTAAACTCTTCATGCAATGTTCTTTCAGCAAGTCAGTGAATTCTGGATTTGCAGGGACATTCAGATTACTTTTTGCAGTTGAGAAAACAGTTAAAAAATGCTGGTAAGTACTTTTCGATTACTTTTCTATTACTTTTAGATTACAATTCTGGTTTGGTATGATGCATACTCCTAACACAGTTTATACAACACAGGACATTGGTAAGCAGGTTAACTCTTGTGCAAGCAATAGATTACTGTTTGTGCAGTACAAAACAGTTCAACACTTAGAAGAATCTTTAGAGAAAAACCCATCATTCAGCCCTCTGGGTAAAACAAAGTGTTAAGTTACAGGTGAGTAAATCGGTTTTGGAATTGGAGTTTTGGGAGGTAGAACCAAGGTTCAGGTTGGCATTCAAGGGGCACCACCAGCTGCACTAGGGCAGCCAGGTGCAGAGTGCAGGGTGCCAATGTTAGCCATTGGGGCTAGGGGGCACCTTGGTTGGGGACTGCTCACGGGCAGGCCACTCGGTCTCAGGAGCTAAGCTCCTAGGGTTAAGATCAGGGCAAAGCGGCTCCCAGGTAAGCACCAAGTCCACACCACCAGCGGCGCTGGGGCACCCGGGTGCAGGGTGCTTTGGAGGTATCGGGAGCCCAATGCAATTCAAAGGAGGACGTTGGTCACGAAAAAGGACTGCAGGCTGGAGTCAGAAGACTGGATGACGGGAACCAATGACTGGAGGATGAAGTTGAAGAGTTTCTGAACACCAGGACACCGTCGGCCAGCCACGTCGGACTCAGGAGCTGCGGGTGCAGGGGTGTCCTTTCGTGTTGGATTCTTCTCACTGGTTCCAGTCATGGTTGGGGAGACCCTTCAGGATGAGGCTGCAGGCGTCGAGGTAAGAATTTCCAGGGGGACCTCGCATGGGTGTTGGGCCCCTCGGACTTGGGTCGTGGGTGTGGGGTGCATAGTGGTGAGGACTCGCGGATCGGGCCAGATCTGGAGTCCTGGCTTGAGATGGTAGTGGACAAAGCCGGTGTCCATGGGAGATAGGAGTTCTTTGTGAAGGCAGGGCAGGTCTCTGAAGTTCTTGGAGGCTGCTGACTGCACATGCCTGGTTCAGCTCGCAGGGGTTCAGAGCAGGAGACAGGCCGGTATGGCTGGGGCCAAAGCAGTTGCCGTCGTCCTACTCTTCTGCCGCACGGCTCTTTGGTCCTTCTTCTTCTTGTCACTTCAAATCTGAAGAAGCAAGGTTCAGGGTGCCCCTAAATACTAGATTTAGGGGAGTTACAGGGGTGTGCAGGTTGGGACCAATGGGTCCGTTCCTTGGGGTATCTACACCCCCTAGTATGCCAGCCTCCAGTGGGAGGGGGGCAGTAGCCTCTTCCTGATTGGAGGGGTCCCCCCATCTACAAGATGGCGGGGACTGAGATGTGTGCTTTACCCCGCCTCCCCCACTTGAGGGGTGTGGTTGGCAAAGGTGGACACACCTCCCTTCCTGGCTAGATTTTCCCGCCGGTTCTCGCGCCCAAAATGGGGGTCAGAACCGGTGGGAGCCAGTTGCTGATAGCAGTAAAAAGCTGGTGGTAGCTAACAAAGGTGGCAGGTCTTTAAAGCTCCCTCTTCGAGGACCCTGCCCATCCTGGGGGAGGAGGCATGACACCTCTGCTCAGGATGTGCTTTGTTCTCGGACCCAGAGAGCTAAGGGCTCTCTACCCAAGGGTCCAGAAACCTGTCTGGTGGAGGCAGATGGCTGGGAGCCAGCCAGGAGCGACAAACCAGTGTTGGTCATTTTTCAAGGTGCATCTGTAAGATGCCCTCTGTCTGAATTTTTCATTAAATCCAAAACTGACATCAGTGTGGGTTTAATGTGCTTGGAAGTTTAGTATCAAACTTCCCAGACCTCAGTAAAGCCAGAATGGAGCTGTTGCGCTTGTGTTGAGAAACTCCCAGCCCATGTACTCAAAATGGCTTCACTGCACTTACAATGTCTGTGAATCGCACAGACACTGTATGGGGATAGTGCGTATGCAGCTATGCCCTCACCTATGGTATGGTGCACCCTGCCTTTAGGGTTGTAAGGCCTGCTAGAGGGGTGGCTTACCCATGTCACAGGCAGTGTAGGTGGGCATGGCACACAGAGGTATGTGCCAGGTCGACTCCTTAGTTTGGTCTGCACCAAAACACCCAGCAGTCTGCAATGGCAGGGTGGGGGTGCCAAGGTGAGGGGGGCTCTGAGGGTGGCATAATACATGCTGCAGCCCTCAGAGGCCCTCTCTGGTCACAAGGCCCTTGGTGTCAGGGGTAACTTTTATAAGGGACTTACATGTGGCCCAGAGATGTGCCAATTGTGGGTACAAAGGTACAGTTTTGGAAAAGAACACATGTGCTGGGGCCTGGTTAGCAGAGTCCCAACACCCACTCAGTCAAGTTGGCATCAAGTATTGTAGGAAGCTGGCTTTGTATATACTATACCAAAATGAGGTATAGTGTGCACAGAGTCCAGTGGAACCCCAAAGGTAGGCAGAGGTAAAAGTAGATAGCACCTTACTCTCTATTTGTGGTAGTGTGGTCAAGCAGTAAGGCTTTATCAGAGGGTAGTGTTAAGCATTTGTTGTACACACTCAGTCAGCAAGTGATGTCACACACTCAAAGACTGAACTCAGACCAATTTGTTAGTATCAAAAATATTATTAAGTTATTTTATTTCTTAGAACCAAGCCAAGCCTGGTGCAGGTAAAATGCTTTGCAAAATCTTATGCAATGTTTTACAATTGAATGCAGGTTCAAATGCAGTTGAATGAATTACAGTTAAGTTACTGTTTCAAAATTACTTTTCAGTTACTTTTCAGATTACTATGTACGTTACTTTTTAGATTACTTTTCAGATTACTTTTGCTAATCAGTGTGATATGCCTAGATATCACACTGAGACATCTCCTAGACAAAAGGTAAGTAATTCACTTTTAGTACATAAACAGTTGTTGAATGTTCCATACAAACCATCTCCACACTTCTAACAATTTTCAAGGAAAAACAGTCAATGTATTCCTATAGAAAAAAATGAAGTTAACGGTTTGCAGGTAAGTACAAGTTTGTGGGAATTGGTATTCTGAGGTTAGAACCACGGTCCCCCAGGGTCAGGGATACACTCTCAAAGCACCCTCAGCAGCACTAGGCGGCCGGGTGCTGAGGCCCAATGTTATCCAATGGGGTATAGGGGGCCTCCGGTTGGTGGCTGCTCACGAGCAGGCCACAGGGTTGTGGGAGCAAAGCTCCTGATGTTAGGCTCAGGGCAAAGGGGGATACGAGTTAGCACCCAAAGTACACCCGCAGCGGCGCAGAGGCAGCTGGGTGCAGGGTGCTGGTTTGGCGTCGGGTGCCCTGTTGTTTTCAATGGGGATTCTCCGGTTGCAACAAAGACTGCAGGCTCGGGGATGAAGATCTTCTGGAGGTGACCACCGGTTGGAGAGGTAAGTTGGGATGCTGGGACACCGTTGGTTGGGATACCCAAGGCCGTGGGACTTCGAGTGCAGGGGTGTCTTTAGGCGTCTCGTTTTCTTACCAGCTCCGGTCGCTGTAGCGGGGTCCTCCAGAAAGAGACTGCAGGCTTCATTTAGAGGGTCGAGGCAAGTCCGAGATCACCAGATCTCAGGTCAGGATCGCCGGGGAGACCTCCTTGTAGTGTTGGGCCACTCCAACTCGGGCCGTAGGCGTTGGGTGGAGAGTGGTGCAGACTCACGTTTTTGGCTGGGCCACAGTCTGTTGGTGAGCAAATCCGGTGCTCACGGGAGACAAAGTCTTTGGTTTGGAAGGCAGAGCAGGTCCTTCAGGTTCTTGAGGCTGCTGGCTGCAGGACACACCGGGATTTCGCTGGAGCAGGTTCGCGGTGGGGACAGGCCGGTAGGGCTGGGGCCAAGTCAGTGGGCGCCCTCCTCTTCTTAGTTCAGCACGATTTCTTCAGTCCTTCTTCTTCTCTTCTTGTTGATTCTTGTCAGAGGAGGCAAGGTTCAGAGTTGGCTCTAAATACTAGATTTAGGGGCGTTACAGGTAGGTAAAGGTTGGGACCAATGGGTCCCTTCCTTGGCATGGGTACACCCCCTTTTATGCCACCCTCCAGTGGGAGGGGGGCACATGCCTCACTCTGGTTGGCTGGGTCCCCCCATCTGCAAGATGGCGAGAACTGAGAGTTGTGCTTCACCTCGCCTCCCCCACCTGAGGGGTGGGTTTGGCAAAGGTGGGCACACCTCCCTTCCTCACTTGGTTTTCCCGCTGATTCTCCCGCCCAAAGTGGGGGTCAGAACCGGTGGGAGCCAGTGGCTGGAAGCAGCAAAGGGCTGGGGTAGCTCACAAAGGCGGAAAGCCTTTGAAGCTTCCCCTTCGTGGACCCTGCCCATCCTGGGGGAGGAGGCTTGGCACCTCGTCCCAGGATGAGCATTGTTTCAGACCTAGAGAGCAGCAGGCTCTCGACCCAGGGGTCCAGAAAGATGTCTGGTGGTGGCAGCTGGCGAGCAGCCACTCAGCCCAGACACTAATGTTCGGTCATTTTTCAGGGGGCATCTCTAAGATGCCCTCTGAGTGCATTTTTGATTAAATCCCACACTGGCATCAGTGTGGGTTTAATGTGTTGAGAAGTTTGATACCAAACTTCCCAGTTTTCAGTAAAGCCATTATGATGCTGTGGAGTTCGTAATGACAAACTCCCAGCACCATATACTCTTAATGCCATTACTGCACTTACAATGTCTAAGAATTGGCTTAGACACTGTAGGGGTACAGGGCTCATGCACCTGTACCCTCACCACTGGTATAGTGCACCCAGCTAGAGGCGTGGCTGACCTATGCCAGGGCAGTGGGTTGTAGGCATGGCACACAGGGATATGTGCCATGTCGACTCTTAACTTTGTTCTGCACCAAAACACGCAGCCTGCAATGGCAGTGTGTGTGTGTGTAAAGGTACAGGGCCTCTAAGGGTGGCACAATAAGTGCTGCAGCCCTTAGAGGCCTTCCCTGGCCACAGTGCCCTTGGTATCTGTGGTACCATTTACAAGGGACTGACCTGTGGCCAAAGAGTGCCCATTGAGTTTTGTTTTTAATGCAGTTTAGGGAAAGAACATAGGCCCTGGGTACCTGTTTGGCAGGAACCCAGGGCACACTCAGTCAAAGTACATCAGCAGTTTAGCAAAAAGTGGGGACAACCATGCAAGAAGAGGGCACTTTCTAACAAGTATCTGGCATAACGTTAGGGGGTAACCATGCAAAAAGGGGAACTTTACTACACCTGGGCTCAGCTTCTTCCCGCTTGCGGGTCCTCCCTCAGTTAGGGTGTGTCGCGGGCCCCTAAGAAGTCCGGAGACACCTCCCTGGCCCGCGTGCTAAGCCCTCCCAAATGGGTGAGTGCCCTGCCAGCTACCCAGCCGTTAGCTTGCACCCAACCTTCCCCAGCGGTAACACATGAGTCCTTTGATGTTGCGAAACGGCTGCAGTTTTTATTTACATAACATGATCAAACAATGCATTTTAACAATTTTAACCCCAGCATAAAACCTCATTCTTGCCCAAATTGTTTGTAGCTGCAGTTAAGTTAGGTAGGTCCATAGCAGCACCCTGTGACAGCAGCCTGAGCAACTGTCCCATTTCTGCAACGGTCGCGCACATCCTGTGACCTCTAGGGTACACCTTGCTGCCAAGGGTTGTGGGCAGCTCTTGTGCCTAAACCGAGCTACAAGTGGCGTGACCGCCCTCTGCTGACCCCTTGGTCAACAATAGCCTGCACCCCGTGCTCCTGCCATAAGGCATCCCAAGAGCACGTAGTAGAACGGTGCCTCTTTTGGCTATTGCGCTCCCTCTGCTATTCCTCTGTGCTATCTACACCACACTGCTTGTGGTCTACCGACCTCATGCAGCTCCCCACCTGCTCTACCCTTTCCGCTCTCCTAGTCGGAGCCTATAAGTTCACGAAGCATCCCAATGTTGAGGAGGAACAGGCCACACAAACTTCACGCAAATCTAACATTGTTACTCTAGTTTTTTTTAGTACATTGCCAAGACAAGCTCCTAGCGCGATAGCCTTACCTTCTTGTAGGCATTTAGCACCTATGCGGCCCCTAGGCTTCACCTTGCCACCGAGATTTGATGTGGGAGGCCTTTGTGCCTGGCCCATGCCGCAAGTGCCGTGTCCGCCCTATGCTGACCCCCTTAACTGACCATTTGCCTGCTCCCCAGTGCCCCTGCCGTAAGGCATCCCAAGGACACGCACCGGACCGGCTCCTCTTTAAAGGTCATTGCGCTCATCCTAGCTGAGCTTCCACTATATTCCGTATGAACAGCTCTTTACCCTCACCAGTCAGGTGAACTCATCTGCCTTGTAATGCCCCGGGGTTCTTGGATTAATGAGCTACATGCCCAACTGCTGAGAGGCGGACCCTGCCTTCTGTGTCGTAGCCCGGGCTCTGAGGTTGGGACCAGGTGGGTGCATGACACCACCTAATTGCATTGTTAGACTCACAGGGTAAATGCTTTTCCAACTTTATATAACGAATTGAAAGATTGTGCACCTGCCAAATTGAATACCCTTGCATCAAAAGGAATTCCAAAAGGATCAAGGGTAACATATTAGCTCCTTAGCTCTTACTGCAGTCAGCTGACCAGAGAAAGGACAACTTGTTATATGCTGCATTCCTTTGCCTCTGCTGCGAGCACTCAAAAGTTAAACTTTGACAGAAGGGTTAATAAGAATATCTCCAACTTTAGCCATATCAGAAAATTATTTAAAGGCTGAAGCAAGGATGTGCCCTAACTTAAATTTGTCTGACTTAAGCCTGGTGCTTGACTTCAATTTATCTTTCCCACTGAAGTTGCAGGGCCCAAAAGATGACTCTTCTGCCATACGAGGATGACACAGTAATAATCAGCGGGAAATTTGTTGGTTTACCGAGATCCTTAAATGCATGGAACAAGTACTATTAGAAAAACTGTCTAAGAACTAATAAAGGTAACCATAAGCTTGTGAGCTTTGATTGCAAGATAAATAAATAAGGTCCTTGAAGCTAGAGGGGGTGACACTGGATGGCATTATTAGCCATCAGTCTTACTGGTGTGGTTCAAAGAATACAACTGGCAGTATTAAAGACCATGTCTTTGGTACTCAATGAATCCTTTATTTGGTTTTGACAAGATGACCGGGCTGTATATGGGATCGAGGACCCAAGTTGTCGACAGTATGTTAATGCCTGCCCTTGCGTACGGACTGATGGCTTTTTGTTGTACATGAACTAAATGACTTTAAATAGCTCAATGCAGGACATATCATTTATCTAGATTATAATTCCACTTCTTTGACAGCCCAGGCGCAAGTGACTAGAATTTCCATGCTGTACAGAACGTACAGAACATTGAAATGTTCTCTGACTAATCATGAAAGGTTGAGGGAGGAAAACAGGGTGAATATGTCATTGATTATTTAATTGCAATTCCATCAGGAAACTTTGACTAAAAAAAGGGAATAAAAGTCCTCTGCCTGGCATAGAATTCCTTGAATTTGGCATCTCTGAGCGGCATTGCTCCGCCAAAGGGCGGTGAGTTTCATATATCTGTATTTGGAAAGAACCAGCACCAGTGGCCGTGAGTCTCATGTCATGGTTTATGCACGGTGCCACCGGAATTGTGCACCCAACAAGCTTACTCTCATTGAAATGCCGTTAACATAGACTGGAGGGTGATCAGTTGACCCTTAGCAATGACCTGCTGTTGTGAGTCAATACTTCATGCTTGCAACCTGCCACCCTTTATAATACTGGCAACTAAATGACTCGCTCTTGGCATGAGAGCCCAATATACCTGGCTCTTCCACAGACTCAGGGCTTTAAGTGGGCCGGGTCTCACCAGGTCTGAGCACCGGCAGTTTTTTAAAGGGGGCCTCGAAACGGGTCTCTATCGAGCTCTGTTTTGTGCCCTGGCACAAGCGGTCCGTTTTTTTCCCGGACTGCAGTGACAGCAGGCACTTCTCACTAGTGGAGAAGTTACGGCATGACGTTATGCCAGGTGAGCGTTGTAGGGGAAGGGAAATCCTTTAAAGAGAGTCATTTTCTCTCTGGATTTCCCTTCTCTTTTCGAAACTCAGGAGCAGCAACATTGTCGTGGTGTCACCAGGGCTGTAAGTGGAAGCTTTTTCAATATATACAGGCCATAGTTGCTGCTTATTTATCTTATGCAACTAACAACCATTGACAAAGCCAATAATCCTGACTTGTAGGTATGATGTTACTTGTTTTATCACATATCTGGATGCAATGACAGAAACAGCAAAATACAAGTCGGGCAGCACACTATGCTAACCACGGATTTTTAGCTTACATGTTTTTAAGCCACGCCCTTAGTTACATTGGCCACGCCCCTTTGAGAGACCCCCCAGTTTTTTCATCCCACTTAAAGCTCTGCACAGACCTATCATCCTGACATGGCAGAACTACCAGGCACATGTCTGCTAAAGTTCTTGTCACCCTTCGTGGCCCAATTTGCAATTAAATAGCATCTTTGTCCTGGTAGGTGACCGGCCAACTCAGAACTAGCTTCCCGGGCAGCGTGCTCTCGACCACGCCGCTGCCCGACTTCTCAATTTTCGCCATGGCACAGGGTCACTCACCAGCATAGTCTTCACTGGCAGAGCGCTCCTCTGCACGTCGCTGCCCGACTTATAAGTAGTGCCCGGGCAGGGCACTACCCTCACATTGCTGCATGTGGTCACTCGCAATTTTCACGGGCAGCGCACTCCTTTGCACACTGCTGCCCGATTCGCCCACCACACGTTGTCAGTGAGCTCTCCTCACACCACTGCCCATGATCACTGGCAGCGCGGCTAGAAATCCTTCTTGATGCAGTGATTGGTGCCAGAATTTTCCCAGGACAGCTTCTTCCCGCTCTTAGGTCCCGACCTCAGTAGGGGTTTGTCGCGGCCCCTAAGAAGTCCGGCTGCACCTCCCCGGCCAGCGTGCTTTTCCAATTTCCAAATGTAGCTATGTATACCATCTACCACTCGCGAGGCAGAGAGTTCAGAGCTGCAGTGTGACTGTTGTGCATGCAATAGTAGAGGTGGGTGAGCCACTGAAAGCTCGAGCCAGGCTCGAGCTTGAAGCCTGGCTCTGACTCAGCTTGAGATCCTGTTGGAATCCCTAGCCCATAAAGTGCCGAGCTTTCAAGTGGCTTCTGCCTGACTCCCTTACTCTACCCAGGATGTGGCGTTACAGTCAGAGCTGCCGACTGTGGAATTGGGGAACCAGGTTCAAGAACCAACCTCCGCTCAATATCCTGTGAGGCTGGGCAAATCACTTAATTTACCTGTGCCTATAAGCAATGCATGTGACCTGTGTAATGTAACTGGTACTCGTGTAAAGCACTCCAAAACCTTTTGGTCGAGTTTGCGCTTATGTTTTAAAAAATGCACTAAGAGGTAGAAACAAAGCCTCTTTTTTTCAGCCTCTGGAGCTGGGGAGCAGCTTCCCCAGCTGCTCGAAGCATTTGTTTTCAGTGTAATGACAATCAGCGCGCATGGCGCGCCGACGTCATTACACTGAAAGTGGGAGTGAAATGAGCTGTTTGGTTTGTTTCACTTTCACTGCCTACGTGCTCATGGGGCTATCTCAGCCCCACAAGCACCTAGGTGGACGGGAGCAATATCATTGGAAAGGGCAGAATCTCCCCTTTCCAATGGTACCTTCCCTAGTGGATTCCCAAGCAGGGATCCACTCCATTAGGCACCAGGGAGGGGGGAGCGGCCCCTTGAGCAAGGGCTTTTGCTCCCCCCATATTTTTTGGTCAGATCAGTCTTTCTGCCCCCCCTGGGGGCAGGGCAGAATTCCCACTAGACCCCAGGGATTTTTTTTGCACTATGTAGGGGTGGGGGCTGCCCAAAATTGGCATACCAATGCCCCCACCCCCCAAGTCTGGGACCAAAAACGCAGGTGCCCCTATCTATCACAAAACCTGTTTTTGCAAGGGGACCACCTGCATTTTTGATCCCAGGGTCGGGGGCTATCTAGGGAAACCTACCAAACCCAGACATTTCTGAAAACTAGAGATCTTGAGGTGTCCAGGGAGGTGTGGCTTGTGTGGATTCCCCAGTGTTTTTTTACCCAGAATCCCCTGCAAACCTCAAATTTAGCTAACAAAATCATGTTTTCCTCACATTTCTTTGTGGGAAAGTTGTGGGATCACTGAACCTGCACAAATTTCCTATCACCCAGCATGCCCCCACACAAGTGGGGTACCATTTTTATAGGGAAACTGGGGGGAACGTTGTGTGGTAGGAGATTTGTGGCAGCAGGGGATTCTGGGTAGGAAAACTTTGGGGGATCCGCACAAGGGACACCTCCCTGGACTCCCCTGGGTGTCTAGTTTTAAGAAATGTCTGGGTTTGGTAGGTCTCCCTAGATGTCCACCGAGCCTGGGAACAAAAATGCAGGTGCCCCCCTTTCAAAGCCATGTCGTTTTGTGATAGAAAGTTTTTATGTTTCCACAATACATTTTGGCCCATTCCCTGTCCCGGGTTCTTGGCCCACCCACACAAGTGAGGTAACATTTTTATCGGAAGACCTGGGGGAATGCTGTGTGGTAGAAAATGTGTGTAGGCCCGGTGATCCCACAACTTTCCCACACAGAAATATGAGGAAAATGTGATTTTTAAGCTACATTTGAGGTTTGCAAGGGATTCTGGGTAGGAAAACTTTGGGAGATCCATGCAAGCCACACCTACCTGGACTGCACCTGGTGTCTAGTTTCCGGAAATGTCTGAGTTTGGTAGGTTTTCCTAGATACTCACCGAGCCCAGGACCAAAAATGCAAGTGACTCCTTTGCAAAACTAGGTTTTTTGTGATCGATAATTTTGAAGTCTCCACAGTATGTTTTGGGCCATTTCCTGCCATGGGCACTAGGCCTACCCACACAAGTGAGCTACCATTCTTATTGGGAGACTTGGGGGAATGCTGGGTGGGTGGAAGTTTGTGACTCCCCGCAGATTCCAGAACTTTCCTCTAAAGAAATGTGAGGAAAATGTGTTTTTTATTACAATGTTTGAGGTTTGCGAGGGATTATGGGTAACAGAACCTAGTGGAAGCCACACAAGTCACCCCATCCTGGATTTCGCTGGGTGTCTAGTTTTCAAAAATGTACAGGTTTCCTAGGTTTCCATAGGTGCCGGCTGATCTAGGGCCTAAAATCCACAGATAGGCACATTGCAAAAAAGGGGTCAGTTTTCACTGGAAAAATGTGACGTGTCCACGTTGCGTTTTGGGCAGTTTCCTGTCACGGGCACTAGGCCTATCCACACAAGTGAGGTACCATTTTTATTGGGAGACTTGGGGGAAATGCTGGGTGGGTGGAAGTTAGTGGCTTCCCACAGATTCCAGAACTTCCCATCACAGAAATGTGAGGAAAATATTTTTTTCTCAAAGTTTGAGGTTTGCAAGGAATTTTGGGTATCATAACCTGGTGAGAGCCACACAAGTCACCCCATCCTGGATTCTCCTGGGTGTCTAGTTTTCAAAAATGTACAGGTTCTCTAGGTTTTCCTAGGTGCCGACTGAGCTAAGGCTCAAAATCCACAGCTAGGCACATTGCAAAAAAATGGATCCGTTTTCAGCAGAAAAATGTGATATGTCCACGTTGCGTTTTGGGCTGTTTCCTGTTGCGGGCACTAGGCCTACCCACACAAGTGAGGTACCATTTTTATCGGGAGATTTAGGGGAACACAGACGGGTAAAACAAGTGTTATTATCGTTTGGCTTTCTATGCATTTCTACCTTCCAAATGTAAAACAGTGTGTAAAAAAGAAGTCATTTTGAAAAATACACTCTAATGCACATGCTAATATGGGTACCCACAAATTCAGAGATGCACAAATAACCACTGCTTCTAAACTCTATATCTTGTTTCCATTTCAGAAATACATAGGTTTCCTTGATACACAAACACTTGAAACATCAGAGGACAGGAAGGAAAGCACCACGTTCACCCAGCATACAAAGTCAGTAAAGTTCTGTGCACTACTCATCCGGTACCAGCCGTTGTTTGGTACCACTGGCCAGCAGTATATAAGGATGATAGCAAATGGAGAGGTGCACCGGCAAGAGTCCAATAAAGAATCCAATATGTGTAATCAAACATCCAATGTTTATTATTTCTTCTTAAATACAAACATAAAACAAGATCCAGCAAAAGCGTTTCGTTCTAAATAAGTTTAGAACTTCATCAGGGCTTAATAGTGTAGAGCGCTAATATATCAAAATATATGTAGAATGTGTATACGTAGTTCCATCCAATGTCAAATGATATGTCTAGAAATCAATATGAACTGTATCATCAATCTCCACGATCACGCGGTCCTTGTATATAATAATGAATAACCGCCACAGGAACCTTGATAAGTGTCCATGTGCTCCATCAGCGTAGTAACAGTAAGTACTTACTGTACACCCTGTACACAATGAAAAACCATTGCAAGGTGCAGCTCAGTTATTGGCTCTGGGTACCGCGGGTTCTTAGTGAACCTACAAGCCCTATATATCCCTGCAACCAGAAGTGGCCCGTGGACGTAATGGTATATTACTTTAAAAAATCTACCATAGTTAGAAGAAGTTGCAGGTGAAAATGTAGGCACAAATAGCTGTTTTTTCAACTCAATTTCAATATGTTTTCATTTTGACTGTTACTTTCCATAGGAAAACCTTGAAGGATCTACACAAGTGACCCCTTGCTGAATTCAGAATGTTGTGTACTTTTCAGAAATGTGTAGCCTTCCAGGATCCATTATTGGTTGCACTCCCATTTCTACCACTAACTGGAAGGAGGCTGAAAGCACAAAACATAGGAAAATAGGCTATGTCCCAGTAAAATGCCAAAACTGTGTAGACAATTTTGGTTTTCTAACAAAAGTCTGCCTGTTCCTGAAAGCTGGGAAGATGGTGATTTTAGCACCACAAACCCTTTGTTGATACCATTCGCAGGGAAAAAAACAGACGCTTTCTTCTGAAGCACTTTATTCCCATTTTTCAAAAAAAAAATTTTTTTGCAGTATTTTGCCCAATTTTTGGTCGCCTCCAGGAGAATCTACAAACCCTGGGTACCTTTCGAATCCTCACGATGTTGGAAGACAAGGACACAAATTTGATGTGGATACCTTATATGGACAAAATGTTAGGGAGGCCTAAGCGCGAACTACCCTAAATAACCAAAAAAGGGTGTGGCACTGGAGGAGGGGGGGACTGGGAGCGAAAGGGTTAATAAGTACTCCTCAGAACAGTGCTAGAATGTGCCCTATAAATGTCAAAGCTTCTACATGTTTAAGAAATACACTTTTTGGGTTTTGGAAGAGACGTTTATCATATTTTACGTGGTATCTGTTGTATGATTTACATAGCAAATATGTTCAGGGCTTGGCTCGGCTCTTTGCTCAGCTCTCCCTGTTAATTTGCTGGCTCGTCCACCTCTATGCAAGAGATTCTGGAGGTCCATTTGACTTTTAAGTTGGAGAGTTGCTGCTCTTTCGAGGCCCTTGCAAAGGAAGGGGAGGTGGTGTTTCCAGTCCCTGGTTATATTCGTGCCCAATGATGGAGTCATGGCTAGTGCCCTTGAAGAACCAGCGCCCATTAACGTACGTTGTCGTTAACTGCCGTCTCTAGTTAATGTGCCTTTCATCTGCCTTGGATTGCTCAGGGAGTCTGACAGTCCCTGCAGTGCTGCAGTCAAAACCATCCGGCCAGTGCTGCTGCCAAGAGCGCCCCCCTCCAAACCTCTCTCCGGTTCCGAGGTCCGCCCCCGGCTCGTGAGCCCGCCCCGCCTCCCAGGAAAGATCAGAGAGGAGCCCCCCGGTGCAGGTGAGCGGCATCTCCCGGGCACGGGTGGGGGAATGCTCCGCAGCCACTACTACATCCTCGGCGGAGGCCATGCCCCTGCTCCGTCTGAACCACCCCACGCATCCATCCCGGGCCAGTATCCCTCCGCGGTACCCACGCTGCCGCGGCTACCTCGTGCCCTCCGCCGCACTCGGGGGGTCGTTATAGACGCCTCCTGGGCCTTATTCTCCAAGAACGGAGGGTCTCCGTCCTTATTTTCATCAGAAGTGTAGACCCTCCTCCGTATTCATCGTTTGTGTGTGTGTGGTCGTGTGTGTGTGTGGGGGGGGTTTAAGGCTAGTTCAACCACATAGGGTGGGCGGAGTCCTGTGCTCCCCAGAGGCACCTGGGCACCCTCAGAGCTGTGAAATTCCCCTCACAAATGAACAAACGCGCGCACCCTTGCACCCGGCAAACTGTTGTCTCCCTTACCTTCACTGAATTTCTGTTTACCGTGTTGTCGTGCTGGCCCTGCGTCACCAAGCCTTGCAAACTTCTATAAATATGATGATTAGTACTAGGGCTACCAACAATTAATTGCAATATTACCGTACAATACTGACATCACTAAAGTTGTTCTTTTTAGCGTCACTGCAATTATCAATGCGATAGCTGTAGAGGTACTATTAGCTGCAGCATCAACCCCCCCCACCCCCGGCTGCCTCCAACAGTAGCATGCAAGCTCCAGGTTACTCTGCGTCTGAACGCTATAGTAATGTCTGTATGAGTGTTCTTCGGATTAGTATCTTTATAGTGAAAAAAAACGTGCACCTGTACGGCCTGTTTGTTAGACTTCAGCGTGCTCTCTATTTGTGTTTTGGGGGAGGGCGAGGGGGGTAAATTATTCTCGATCCTGAGTTCCCTTATGTTAACACAGAGCTGACAAATATACTTGAATTATTTGCCTTCTTTTTTTTTATTTTTAAAGAATGTCCCCTTTGTTTAGAAAGTTTTTATTTGAAGTCATGATTCCTCAGATCAGAATATTTAATAAAATATTAACATTCTATACGGCACTTAACCCATAGGGTAGCCAGGCATTGTAAAATTCAAAAGTTACTACCACCGAACTGAATGGTACTTAATGGTTAGAGCTCAAAAGGCAGAAGTTGTTCGCCGCGTACTTACCAGCATATCGACTGAATGAATACGTTTATTTGCATAAGTTAACTAAAACCATTGCAATACAAACAAGCATTTGCAATGCAATAGGTCTCGCATTTGCGAGAGTTTAGGCTATTGGCATTGTAATGACAATGCCTTTTATTTATATGTTTTGATAATTAACACATAAATAAAAGGCATTGTCATGTACAATTCCAATAGCTCAAACTCTTGAAAATGCAAGACCCATGCAAAGAAGCGGCTGCCATTGTCCCGGGCTGCTTGGAAAGTGAAAGCGCGCATCGCGTGCTGAATGTTGCAGGAAAGCATGTCGTGCCTGCAGTAGGAGAAACTACTTAAAGAAAATAATGCTTACAGACTAAAAAGACTCACGGGTAACAACCGAAGTAAAAGGGCCAGTCCTCATGGGAGGTTACGAATGAAGACAAGGCTGTACTAAGGAGGGAGTAACAAGCCTAATAACGAATCAGAAGCCAGCATTTATGAAGGACTATGACACAAGCCAATGACAAATATGGGAGGAGAGTGGGCGGGGCTTCTCTTCCATACTCCAATAAAGCATGGCTCGCCAAGCAGTGTATGCGCTGCCTAGGCTTAACCTAAAAACTACTATGCCAATGTAAGCATTACTCAATGGTGGGCACTATAATGCTTTGGATGCTCATCATAGGTCAAGAATTACCACCATAATGGCATGGCTGGTATTTGCTCTTAGTGCGCACGAGCATGTAATGGAGGACAGAGTGAGGGCGCTAATGTCATTAGTGTCAACATTATATAAACAACTATCACCATTATGCTAGGGCCTGCATTAGGCAACGGGTGCCCTCGCCATGCCATTGAAGCCCATATTATGCTACCAATAGATAGTGCATACTCCTATAACTTGTTGCATTCAACTACACATGCATGCAAAGGATGATGTGGAAACCATAAAAATCAAACACAGAGCACAAATCGACATAACATTATTTTTTAGTAGACACAGGCATACACATTGCGTATGCTTCTCTATCCCAAACACCAAAAATGGTTACACACTCATGGCACTTTCTCCCAAAACAGAGAGTGCCTGATTTCTTATAGTTTAAAAATGCTTGTGGAGCCCCCAACACTGTAGCTATAATGCAGCAACATACTTGTTTTGTGTGTAGGGTTGCTGCGACGTACTGGTTTTGTTTTGATTATTATGTTTTTATGGTTGTTGTGCTGTTGGTGTTATGTTAATATAATGGCTTGGTATTGTAATATGGTGTTGTGGTTGGTGTTGCACTGCCTAAACAGTTGTGAGTATGATACACAGTGTGGGATTGCAGTGTTTTGTTGGGATGGGGTGTTAGATTGGTTTTATGGTTTATATAGGACTGATAGGTGTTTCTTTGGTACTATGAGTTTCTAATGCTTTGGTAAACGGTGGTGGATGGTAGTATAAAGTTAGGAGGGGATAGCACAATGGTGATGGGGTTTGGCTTTGTGTTCTATTATGTGGTCGTACAGTGACGGGGTGGCAGTTGCAGTGTGGATGTATGGTACAGATGGGTGAACTCGAGATGTTCTGAGGTAAGTTTCTGGTAGGGTTAGTAGTGTGGTGCTATTGGTTCATTGTACGGTGGTATGTGTGGGGGAAGGGGAGAGAGTGAGGCCCAGGAGTATGATTTTGTTAGGGTGTTGTGTAGTGATAGGAGTAGCACTAACATCATGTCTATGGTAGTATGGTTGTTTGCAGTAGTAGTTCAGAGATGGGGTAGAGTTGAGGTTATAGTGTATTTGCTGGGGTAAAACGAGCAGAGCTTTCATGGGAGGCGATATGGCTACAGTTGCCAACCATGTTAACCACGTTCGAATTCTGGCCTTGGCCCAGCATCCTGGGCATCCCAGCAAGCTTCATGTGCCAAACAAAAACTGTACTGTAGTCTGTGCCTGTCGTGAAGCCCTCTTCTGTTCATGGGTAAGGTTCGAACTATGTACCAGTGCTAAAAAAAAAATTCAAAAACATTTTTTTACAGTGGATTCCGCCTTCCACACATGCTCTAATCTCGTAGTCAACAATTCAATACAATGCATTAGTCTTTGATGTCAGAAAGAGATACTTTTCTAGTGGCGGAACAGTGTGAAACTGAAAAACATGAGATCAACCGCAGGTTCCCTGCGTGACTAAATTGTGTGATCCTAGGTAAATACTTAATTTCAGCGAGCCTCCTTTTTGTTCGTTATTACAAATGAGAGCAACTTCAAATACGAGAAATCAAAGACCGCTTTTCCAAAAGCTCATGTTTGATTTAAGAGAATACAATGTTGTTCCGTCTATTAAAGAATCTAGGTCACATTTAGGATGCACACGACCTGTTTTCTTCTTCGATCACTAATAGCATTGCCATGAGGGTCCGGGTCATGAATGTTTCTCAGTTCATCTTTTAAAAACTCACTTTAAATTAATACTTCTCAAATAACCTGATGCACTAGGGTGAAACTCTTCCAAATATTAATAAAATAGTACATCACTGAAAGCCTCGCTGCTCCCCATTAAAATGTTGCTGCTGCCTGTTCCATCGTGAAATACAATGAAGGAAGCGGCAGCACCACCAACTGAACACGGTGCTCCCTTAGCTGACAGCGCCTTTGCTCCGCACTGAACATCAGCAATGCATTTATTTATTTAAAAAACACAAAAAAGAATTAATAGGCACGCCAACATTTTGGAAGAGGAAAGTGTTAGATTTTTAAAAATTACTCGTGACAATGTATTTCCACCCCATTGACTTCTATTGAAGCAGCGGCAATTTTAGGTGGGAGGCAGCCATAATAAAGCAATTTTTGGCTTTAAAAATCCCGCCTAAATCGGATCCACCGACATATGCAATAGGGTGACCTTTCGTGCCAAATCCAAGTCCCACAGAGCTATCCCGACCAATCCGATGGCAGAGTAAGCATCAGACTCCCCAGTTGCCCAAAAAGCCCTAGAAGGTACCTACTGGGGCTGCACCAGCTCCCCACAGCCCGGCTCATAATCAGAAAACAACAGGCAAACATGGCCGCCGTGCTTGAATCTGTCAGCGGCAGTGTGAGATTTCGCCCAGGAACCACTCTCCGACTGCACATTCCCGGGGGCGATTTGGGGAATTAGGCGGCCCGTAAGAAGTGGGATGCAATTTCAGGCTCCGTGAGCTGTGACTGACCGGCGGATGTAAAGGCCCCGCAAAGAAACATAAACTATCTCATCTGGCAAATGGCTCATTATTTTCCCCGCACATGCTTGCTGGGACATCTCTGCCGATACACAGTCCCATCCGTCTTTGTTTGTAGCGCAACAGGAGGGTGACAGAGTGTGATCCCAGTGCAATGGGGATTTATTGCTCAAATTTGCGGTGTGCTGAATTGTGCTTGCAGTGTGTGCTTATAGACCTCTCCCTGGCGCTCATTCTCTCCGATTAAGCACGGAATCGAAACCAGCCGAACGCGGGAATCGAAACTAGTGGTGCGCGCGCACCACAGAGGAGCGGGAGGGGCGAGGGAGCCTGCCGTCTGTGCCGCGCGCTGATGCGCGTCCTAGACACGGACGGGAATGGGCGGAGCAAAGGCGGGACATGCGCCCGCCTTTGCCCAATTGCGTGCCGTTATTTAAAAAAAAAAAACACGCTACAGCCAATGTGGGCTTCCGAAAGCAAAACCACACGCACAAGCGTGTGGTCAGCTTTCAGAAGCCCATACAAGCGGTCTCGGGCTGCGCGAGCAGTGCTGCGCACTGCAACGCTAGGCCCGAGACCTAAAAAGAATAAAAACATTTTCTTTTGCAATAAATAAAGATAAAAAATTAGTAAAATACTATTATTAGATGCCAGCAATTGTCTCGGGACTTGTTTTCAAGTTTAAGTCTGACCGTTACACTGTGGCCAATCCCGTGGGAGAGTATCGCCACCCAGGATGTTCAGGGTTCCAGGACTGCTTTTGTTACCATTCCTCTCATTTAGAGCTGTTTCTCATGTAAAGTGCTAGTGCTTTGCTAATTCATGAGCTGGTGTGCCGGATATGTATCAGATTACGGGCAACTGTTGAGAGCCGTCTGAAGCTGGTGTGCCGGATTTGTATCAGATTATGGGCAACTGTTGAGAGCCGTCTGAAGCTGGTGTGCCGGATTTGTATCAGATTATGGGCAACTGTTGAGAGCCGTCTGAAGCTGGTGTGCCGGATTTGTATCAGATTACAGGCAACTGTTGAGAGCCGTCTGAAGCTGGTGTGCCGGATTTGTATCAGATTACGTGCAATTGTTGAGAGCCGTCTGAAGACTCAGGGCCATGATCTCGTAGATTCTTTTGTCCGATGGCTGCGACCAGTCCCCGGAGGAGGACGCCCGTCTCATTAGGTTGAGCCTAGAGTAGCGCGCAAGCGCTGCTTCTGGCGAAGCATTATGTAGGGGATTCGAAAAGCTGACCAGACGCTCGTGCGTCATGGCCTTTTTCGGGCGGTTACCCGCGCGGCCGACATCTGTTTCCCATTATCGTGCCCAGACGCGTGTGCGATAATTGGAAACACATGCCGGCCGTGCGGGGGGAAAAGGCCATGACGCACGAGCGTCTGGTCAGCTGAGCAGGCTGCCGCGCTCGCCCCCGCTCCTCTCTTGTTCGAATGTGCTTCTGTCTAGGTTTAGTCTGGAAGGGGGAGACGAATTTCTTAATGTGCCAACTGCTGGAACTCGGCTTGAAAGGCCCGGCTTGTTTTTTTTTTAAGCTCTCCGTCTATGAATATTTCCACCCCCGATTGACAAAGGATTGGAATCGCGTCGGACTCCCTCCGTCACTTTTCAAATAACAAATTACACCTTGGCCTTCTGACAGGAGCCCGGGCCCCGAGACGTTTGCAAAATAATCTGCAGAAACACTAGCACTCGACAGTTACAAAATGTCTGCTTTTGTCATGCCCCCTCTGCCAAGTTTTCCCTTTGTGTTGCCACGGGGAGGACAGACGATCCCGCGCGCGCAGATAAACCAGAGCGAGGTGAGGTTACTCCAGCCGAGGGCGAGGATTCCCCAGGCCCCGCGCGCTCGCAGGCCTGCCTCTACGCTTGTTTATTTTTTCAGTCCTGTTCTTGGCTGTGTCAATACAGGGACATCCAATTCTCAGCTTTTTTAGAGTGCAGACATCCATTTGCAAAGCACTGTCAAGGCGGGTTTTACGTGCATGTCTGTTGTGTTGTATCTAGATTCATTTACGAAGCCTAAGACTCCAAAGTACTGGTAGGGTGCCACATTATGCACGCAGCAGTCACCAGACTTTGTTTGGGATGTGTACGTGACGAGCCATCAAGCTCTTGCCATGCAGATGGACCAGAATCTAAAGCAGATGGGAGCGGACCAGGAGATTTGAAAGCGCGAGCGTAATATGGTATTGTTACGCTCACTGTCCCGCCATCATACGAAAGTGCAGGGAAATGAGTAACGCAACCCCAAATTAAATATTTGAAGAGAACCATTTGACATGGCTGTAGTGTAGCACTGCGGTTCTTAATCTTGGTTTCTGTGAATCCCCACCGAATCACTTTTGGAAGTAAGGTGCCCCGCCTAAGCAATTTCTACTATTGACTTCAAAACCTTGCATAAAAAACGAACACAAGTAAACAAACTTAAAAGAAATTTGGCAAGTGTTCACACAGGGAGCAACAATAGATTTTTTTTTTTTTTTACAGATGCAGTGGTACAAACTGATGATTCACAAAATTGTGATTGACTCCCTCGTGAATGGAGGGTTACAGAGCACTTCTCCGAGCCCAGTACTTCAAATCGGAGGTGGGTGGGTTCAGACAGCACATGCGACCTCGGCAAAGATTGCATTTGGGGTGTAGACGGACGCCTTTTTAAAACAGTAACGCCGATATTTAGCCAGTGCAAATCTCAATGGGCCTTGTAAGCTTTCATAACGCACAAAGACTTCACAATCAGGCACATCAATGTTTTAATAATGTAACTATTGTCAGGCAATAAAAAATACTCGCACAGCAAGTTCAGGATAAACCATAATATTTATTGTTGACAAGTACACAGTATAAAATCACTTAGAGCAAGACCAATTTACAGTCAAGGTTGAGGCAGACAGCAAATTTACAAGTAATTTACTAACTGGCATTCAATACTCAAATTATCTTGACATTTATCTGGGGACCATACTATAGTTAAATGTCCCGCTGCAGCTTAAGCGCTAGTAACTTACACAAACATTATGGGATGTAATACAAGAGACTGCACGACTGGAAAACGTGGTGAGATGATAGCACCAGCTAACAAGCATTGGCATAGCCAATAGGTCTCGCCTTTGGGACCTTATAAGTGTTTAGCCATGCAACAGTTGATGTTGTTGCACCAAGGATATTGTACTGCATAACTAAATACTTATAAAGTCCCAAAGGCGAGACCTATTGGCTATGCCAATGCTTGTTTTTCAGTTGCCCCCAACAGCTCCGGCGCCATTCTTTACTGGCTGTAGTCCACACAGCTTATACGGTGTGAATGGGTATATTGCAGTTTACAATATGGTGGAACTATTGCGAGGGAGCTTTGGGCTCAATTGCTGCATTCTACGCTTGATCCGTGCTCTTTCGGGGTCCTGTGTTTGAAGTAATCCAGGATCAACGTTTGGACTGTGCGAGAGCAGGGTCCAATTGTAGGGCGGGGATAGATGGCGCCCCTGCTGGCTTGCACAAATCTTCCACAGCGGGCCAGAATGTGAGGTTCTCTTTGTGTGAGACATACAGCAGAGGCCTCGAGGCAGGTGTCTCCTTTTTCTCTTAGGCATAATTGCCAAAGAAGGATCCTCCTTTCGGTTGCTAGGGCTGGGCAACAGCACAAGAGGTGTAGCCAAGACTCTCGTTTATAGTCGCACAGACGGCATGCCCCTCCTGTTTGTTGGTTTGCCCATGCTTGGCTGAAATCCGTGATTGGCAGTGCCAGCAGTCGCATGTACATGATCTCTCTTCTGACTTTCGGGTTCAGCGGGACGGCAAAGTAAGTCTGCGGTTTGTTTACCGTGTATGAGTCATTCAGCGGAATAAGGAAAGCTAATGTTTTTAGTGCTGCCCGGTCTTGCTGGAATGAAGCTAGGTGGACTTGTTTATTTATTTGATTTTTCCATGCAGCGTATGAGATGTGAGGCAAGGCGAGTGCTGGTTCGTTTATTTCAGTTGAAGCCAGGGCTCTCAAGAGTTGTGTGTTCCATGGCGAGCCAGATTTTTCGAATATGTCTCTGAGGCGGCTCTTCAAGGAATCCTCCGGCGTTTTTAAGATTCAAATATAGTATTTTAAGTAATCGGCCTCGAGGGTTAATGAAGGTTTGACCAGCCCAAGCTCTAACCTGAGTCTCGCCCTGGAAAGGTGTTTTGGGAGTTGAAAGATTTTTGTATAGGCCACACATTGAGCCCGCTCCAGGGTTTCCGAGCAAGCGCCCGGGAACGCTTGATGCCCATATGTAAGTGCTGGAAGAAGTGCAGCTTGAATAACTTTCCTGATGGTCTCTGCTGAAGGACTTTTTAGCTTATTGTTCAGTTTTATTAAACCATACGTTATAGCTGCCGATTTTTTGGTCAGATCTTTTTTGTGGGCGGTGGGTCTCGCAGTTTCTGTGAACCATACCCCCAAGCACTGTTCCCAATAAGCCGCGCGGGCGCGCGCGCGCGCACCAAAGTCACCCCAAGGGCGCAGTGTGCTGAATTTAGCGCGCACACAAAGACATCTAATCCTGCAAGACCGTATTCATGTTAATTGCGGCGCCCGTGTGCACTGCAATTAACATGAATACTACCTCAAAGGGTCACAATCAGCCCCGCAGCTTGCACTGTTAAGAAAGGAAAAACAGTGCCTCCAACACGACGTGTGCTTTAGCACACGCTGTGTTGGAGACTCTGCTTTACTTTTCTTAATTGTACAGCTACGGGGCCGATTGTGACCCTTTGTGTTAGTATTCATGTTAATTGCAGCGCCCGTGTGCGCTGCAATTAACCTGAATACTACCTCAAAGGGTCACAATCAGCCCCGCAGCTTGCACTAAAGAAAAGAAAAACAAGCATTTGCAATGCAATTCTCGCATTGCTGAACGTTTGAGCTATTGGTGTTGCTAATAATAATGCAACGCCAAAAGCTCAAACCTTCAGCAATGCGAGAGCTATTGCGTTGCAAATGCTTTTTTAAAGGTGGGCGTGGGCAGTGGAAGCACACGGGGAAGGATTGGGGGGGCAACCGGCAAAGCAACACTGGAGGAGATATGAAAACAACAGGGGCTGGAGGGGATGCAAAAGCAACAGGAGAGGGGCAGAGCGAAGTGATCCTGGTGGGAATAGTAGCTGCCATGTACCCTTTTACAGCCAGTCAACAGATCCCTTCGAACCCATGTCCTGTAGTGGCATGTGCTTATTAAGAAAGCACAAGCACGCCACACTAGCTCCACTGCCTGGGTTTAAGTGCCCTGAAACGAAAGTAGAGCCTAGAGGCAACTGCGTCATTTTTTTGCAATGCCATATTGTGCTAACTCTAACCTGAAGGTATTGGAACGCTTTACACAGGTACCAGTTACATTAAAGTAAGACATTGTTCATATTTTTTGGGGTAAGAACAGTGATTAGTGACATGCTCTAGAACATATTCTTGTAAGAGCGACAGCTCAAAACTCAGCAAGCAAATCTCAAAAGTGCTGTAAGACAGTCTGGAACCCAACGTTCATTAGGACTTGCACAGAACAAAGTCTACCATTAGAAACGTCTAGTACCTTGAAAGCGCTACATGAACAGCTGGCCTATAGAGCTACCTTACAATATGTTGTGCAAAGAGTGAAAATAGAAAGCACAAACAGTCTCTAGAACATTGTGTTTGAACATGTAGAACTTAGAGAATAAGAATGGTTCTAGGACATATTGTCTAAAGTTGTAAAATTACCGCCCGGGAAGCGTCTATTGCAATTCGTAGGAAGGAATGTTCCAGACCCCCGGAGCAGGCCCTGCAATGTGTTGCACCATTAACTAGAACCCAGCGGTTAGACACAGGCGGTGGAACGCATTGGTTGAAGAATAGAAAGGCTTCAATCGATAGGAAGCTGTGGAAAGTGGTGTTCAAAGATATAGTGCCACAGTCTAAGAAGAAGGCGCTATGGAGATTCGTGCTAAGAGCTGCAGCAGAACCACACGGCACGATCTATAAAGTGCTGTGCAAACTGTTGGAATCCGTAGCGTTGGTGCAAATTCTAAGCCATGTAAGACGCAGAGCAGGAACTTATAACTGTGGTGCAGAGTCTAATGTGCTTTACAGAGAGGTGAAACTGACATCTCGGGAGCTCAGTCTAGAACTCCATTCAAGCCACGGAACCCAGAGACCTGGAGGAGAATCTAGAACGTGCTGGACAGACAGCAGGATTCACAGCTCCGGCCCAGACTGCAGAGTCAGCTGGACTCCCATCTGGCACCCGGAGCTGCGGGTCAGACGGGTTCACCCTCAGCATCTGGAGCCCAGAGCCCTGGAGCCATCTTCACAGGAAGGCACTTTCACAAGAACTACATAGCCTTAGCATGAGGGCACCCATCGCCCAGCCCCCAGAGGTTCTTACCGCCAGCACACGCTGCCTGCCCGCACCCGGCTCCCCTGCCTTCCTTCAAGGGGGTTACTGTGGCTTTAGATCACCAGGCGCTACTCTACGGAGGTTCGAGTCCGGCCCGGAACGGCAGGATAATGATAATAAAAAAGCATCCAAGTCTAGAAAAAGCTTGCGAAGGAACTAATATATATAAAAGTGCAGCGTGTGTGCGAGGTGGATGCGCAGGAGTTTAGCAGCTCAGTGGTGAGTGATGTGCTAGTGAAAGAAGCGGAGGACGTCCCCAGTGTGCCTCACATCAGACTTGCGTTGGAAGTTGGGGTGGGGCAGGTGCTGCAGCATCAAAGGGCATAGAAGAGACTACATTTCTTAGGGGACACGGACAGCCTTGGGGAGAGCTGAACCTGGGTCTGGCCTGGCTCTAAGAGCCAGATCACGAGCCGAGCCATAAAAGATGTAACTCGGGTAACAAATGTGAGGAAAATGGTAGACTAGAAAATAGAAAAACATGGATTTTTCATCATATTAAAGTGTTTCAATGGCGAGTAAACGATTATTTCATGGAACTGAGTGATGTTTATTGAAAGTAATATTTTTTTAACAGGAAACATTCAAGAATACCGCCGTAGCTGTACGATTTTGCCACAAATTATCCAAAACTTGTCAGCTTCGGGTGAGGTCCTGCTATAAATTGAACCACAGCCTGGCCCAATTGCTTTGTACTAGTCATCTTCAAGTGAATCCAGTGATCCCACGCCCAGCAGCACTAATTTCTGGGGACCGTTACATATTTTTCCTCAACAAACTTTCATCCAGAGCCACAGACAGAAAACAATGCACATCTTCTGAGCTAAGCTTTGAGCCCCGGCACTTATTGTTTTACAAATTAAGCACTGTTTCCCGCAGTATTTGGCAATTGTTGAAGTTGCCAAATGAAGAGGAACGCTGCAGTCTACAGCAAGAAGATTCCATCTTTTCACATAAATTAACTTTGAGAGGTTGACACAGCTGCACATGACCAGCTTTCGCGGGTGGCACCTGGTGCAACATTCTTTTTTTGGTGCCCTCCTCTCATAGCTCTCTTTTCCACAAGTTCACCCACTGCCACTCTCCAAGAGTGCCCCTCATCTCTCCATAGACCCTCTCTCATATATATTTCATTTATTTTATAGTGCTTCTCATACCAGTGTAGGATGTCGGATCACTTTACATCACGCATATATTACACAGACATGAAGGCTTATAAGTGTGTAAATCAGAGTACAGGAAATGTTACATAAAACAATGGGGATTACAAGGTGTAGGACTACCATGTCATTCATGCTAGCAGAATGTATGTTTTTAGAGTGTTTTGTCTAGAGAAGCGCAAACTCAGGATTCTCAGTCAGTCATATTCACTTTATTCGGTTAATAAAAACCATAGAAGTACACTCCAAACATCTCCTACAACAATATTAAAACATATACAAGGGTCATATTAGAGTAATCTTAGGCACCATAAAAATTCAGCAAGAAAAAGGTCCTCAGCCTTTTGGTTGTTTAAAAACTCAGGATTTTGAAAGCACACGTCGTGTTTGAGACTCTGCATTTCTTTTGTTAATAGAACGCAGCTGCAGGGCTGATTGTGTGCCTTTCGAAAGTATTCATGTGCAGCGCCTTGTACATGCATAACTGCTGCAGCGAATAGCATAAATACTTTCAAAAAGGCTCACAATCTGCCCGCAGCCATGCTCCTATTAACAGTGATGGCACTTGACTTGTGTGAATGGCCCTCTTCCACACTACATGTTTTCCTGGATGTCACACATTTCACAAACTATCTCTGACGGGATATCCACACATTACTCCGTAGCTTGCACATCAAATTATAAATATGTTATGTAATTGTGTATATATGCAATCTTGTATAGGCTCCTAACATTTCCCCACCCTATGAACAGTGCTCGAGTTGAGGATCTTTAGTAAAATCGTATTACGGTACCACCATTGGAGTCCTGTGCTTTTCTGAACCCGAAGTGTACTTGCCTGTGTAACCAATTCATGTCATGGCATGTGTATCTAAATTGAAAACCTGCTTTAAGACCATTCATGTGGTGCTGCATGTGTGGAAATGCACTGTTTTTTCACTTTTTTAAGCAAAAGTTTGGAGTGATATTTGGCGCTGCACCCCCACGCGTGGTCTGGTTCCTGGCGCACATAGTCTTGGTTGTAGCGCACAGAGACCTTACTCTGCCGCACACAGAGGAAAAAAATTAGAGGGAACATTGCCCCCAAGTACTTGTATTTCTGCACTGAATTGATTTTCCTGGATCCAATGGTACATGTAATGTGTTTTTTGTGCTTTTGCCGGCCTATTAATACGATCTTGGTCTTATCCGAGTTGATAATGAGATGGTTCAGTATACTATACTCGTGTAAGCCGGTCAGGGCACGTTGGAGGCCCACTCTGGTGTGGTCCATGATGACGATGTCATTCGCGTACTGCAGAATGTGTAAAGGTCGATTACTTAGTCGGGGTGGAGCCAGGCTCCTGTTAGCTAGCGCTCTTCACAGGTCCACTGTGCACAGATTAAAAAGGAGGGGAGCAAGCACACAGCCTTGTTTCAAACCTCCGTACGTCCAGATTTTTGCTGACAGAGATGTGGGACCTGTTTTTACCCGTACCCAGGTTTCCGAGTAAAGGGATATTATGGCCGTTAGAAGTGAAGATGGAATGCCCCAATTTGCGAGTTTCTTCCAGAGCGGAGGTCTGTCGACCTTATCGAAGGCTGCAGTTAAATCGACAAAGCAGCACAAAAGAGGAGGTTGTAGTGGATGAGTGGCTTGATGACAGAGGGCCGATAGAGCGATTATATTGTCGGTTGTAGTGGCTCCTCCACGAAAGCCTGTTTGGAAGAAGAGGAGCAACTTGTTATCTTCAGCCCAGGTTTCCAGTTTTCCCAAAAGGATGTGGGTGTATGCTTTAGCTTTCAAGTCTAATAGTGGTATTAAGCGGTAGTTACTTGGGTTTAGATGATCTCCTTTTTTGTGAATCGGGCATAGTAATGAACCCCTCCAAGAGTCCGGTGTCTTTCCAAGGGTGTAGGAGGTGTTGAATAGCGGGGTCAGAAGCGCTGCCCAGCCCTCTGGGGCGGATTGGAAGATCCCGGCGGGCAGCCCGTTTGGACCCAGAGCCCCGCTAGATTTAATAGATTTTATTAGTCTTATAATTTCCCTTGGTTGGATCGGGGTTTGGAGTTCTTCTGTGTTCGATAGGACGGTGGCCGTGGTAACTGTGGTACTGGCAAGTGAAGCTGTGGGTCAACTACAAACATACATTGAGGAAAACAGTCTGCCCAGCCCTCTCCTGGCTGCATGCAGGGCCATGAGAAGCTAAGACTGAATGTTCGCCGTATACTAGGGATCCATAGTTCTTCTAGACCTACCTAGGGAAGTCAACACTCTCAAGCATAAGGTTTTAGTCAAAAGTCTCACTGCAGTTGGAGAGGGAAGATGGACCTGCAAATGGTGACCCTTATTCCCCCACTTACCATACGTGTATAATGAACTCTCCTCTTTCAGGCCAGCCCAGCATGTGGAGTTCCAAAGAGTTTTGATATATATATATATATATATATATTCACTGAAAAAACCATAGGTTTTAGTGACAGTTATAGTTAGTTGGACATTTCACTCGTACAAAACCATAGAAATTCCCCCGTTATAGTTAGTTCAGCTAACTATAACTCGCGCCCCGCAATGCACTGCTGATGACGTCACATATTACATCACTCATGGCATGGTCAGTGACATCACTGATGACATCTCAAATGACATCACTGATGACATCATCCAGTGACTGTGTGTTTCTGTAAAGTTTAAATATGTTTAATATATATAGGGAAAGGCGTATTGAAGAATGAGTGGGTGTATAAGTGTCTGAATGGATGATTTAGTACGTGAGTGACTGACTCTACAAGTGAGTGATTAAACGTATCTTACTGAATGCATGGGTTAGTGACTAAACTGTGTGAATGTCTGTATCCGTCTGTTTGTTGGTGTGTAAGTGGATGCATGGATTTGCGAATAGCTACATGAGTGTCTATATGGGTTATTGATTGGTTCTCTGAGTATCTGTATGGCTGCCTGAGTGTTTGTGTTGGTGGGGTGTGTGACACTCTGTACATAGATGTGTGAGTGGGTGATTCACTGGGTGCATGATTTCAAGAGTGCATCTGTGATGGACTGCTTGGGTGGGTGAGTGTGTGTATGGGTGTGTTAGTGAGTGAATGTATATCTCAGTGGTACATGTGCGAGTAACTACATATGTAAAAGGCAGTATATATGTGTGTTAGAGTATTTAAATGGCTATAAGTGAGAGTGTGTGATAGTGAGAGTGGCTGTATGGATGTGTGTGTGCTTGTATCAGTTATTGTATAAGAGCGTAAGAATGTGCTAGTATTTGTATGAGTAAGTGAGCTGGTGTGTGTATAACTGTATAGGTGAGTAAATGGGTGTGTGATTAATTTTTTGCATGACTGACTAGGTGTGTGAGTACCTCTATGGATGAGTGGCGGTGTGAGTGTTTATATAGGTGTATGAGTGCATATGATAGTCCTGTACTGAGTGACTGTAAGTATGAGTGACTGTACGGGTGAGTGAGTGGATGTGTGTAGACCTAAGAATCAGTGAGTGGGTATGTAGTTTTTGGTGTTGGAGTGTCTATGGTTTTGAGAATGGCAGTCTGTAATTTAGAGTGGGTGTATCAAAAGTTATCTTAGGGTGTGAGAAGATGCATGAAATTATCACATGGATGATGTCATCAGTGATGTCACTGACCATGTCATGAGTGATGTAATATGTGACGTCATCAGCAGTGCATTGCGGGGCGCGAGTTATAGTTAGCTAAACTAACTATAACGGGGGAATTTCTATGGTTTTGTACGAGTGAAATGTCCAACTAACTATAACTGTCACTAAAACCTATGGTTTTTTCAGTGAATTTCAAAGGTTTTTTAAATGCTAATTTCTAACTATAACGTGCCTGAAACCTATTTTTTTTTAAGTGAATTTCAAAGGTTTTTTAAATGCTAGTTTCTAACTATGCCTACAGAGGTAGGACATGTGAAGAAAGAAGAAAAAACGCACAGAAAGAAGCAAAAGATGTGCAGAAAGAACCAACAGAGGAGCAGAAAGAGGCCTTGTTGTAAAATCATCCTGTGCCCACAACTTTTTCAGACGGGTACTGGTGGTAACTGACTCTGACTAACCAGAGCCAGTGCTATGCCAAAAGACACTTAGAATACAGTGAAAACACCTACATACACTAGGGAACACTATGCGTTGGGGGTACCCCTGTGATTAGCATGACCTCCTCTGCAAGTCCGTAGTACATAATAGGGCAGGGGGATTAAAACTAACTCTTAAAACGCGCTACAGGGCGCGTTTGCACAGTGGTGAAGGGAGGGGGGGCCTGAGGTGACATGTGTGCAAACGCGCCCCGTGGCGCGTTTTAAGTTGCGGGATTAAGTCCCCTTGAATCCTGAGGGTCCCTGGGGCCCAACTAGCCCCGCAGGTACCTACAGTTAGGACCACAGAGCTGAGTTGCAGAGAGGCGTTCCGAGGCCACGCACCTTTTTTCACCTCTCTGCAACGCAACTCTGTTGTACTTACTGAAGGTACCTGGTGGGCTAGTTGGCCACCCAGGGTCCCTCAGGATTCAAAGGGAATTAATTCCCTAACTTAAAACGCACCACAGGGCGTGTTTGCGCACATGTCACCTGAGGCCCCGCCCCCTCCCTTCACCACTGTGCAAACGCGCCCCGTGGAGCATTTTAAGTTGGGGGATTAGGTCACCTTGAATCCTGAGGGTCCCTGGAGCCCAACTAGCCCACCAGGTACTTCCAGTAAGCACCACAGGCCTGCGTTGCAACGCCTGTAACAAATTGTGCAGTTGTGTTTAGGTAGTGAAGAGGGTCGTGCTGGGGGTAGTGTTTTAGGGTTTAGGGTAGTGCAGTGGTGTTTGTGTAGTGTAGGGGTCATGCTGGGGGTAGATTTAGGGTTTAGGGTAGTGCAGTGGTGTTTGGGTAGTGTAGGGAGTCGTGCTGGGGGAGTGTTTTAGGGTTTAGGGTAGTGCAGTGGTGTTTGGGTAGTGTAGGGGGTCGTGCTGGGGGTAGTGTTTTAGGGTTTAGGGTAGTGCAGTGGTGTTTGGGTAGTGTAGGGGTCGTGCTGGGGTAGTGATTTAGGGTAGTGCAATGGTGTTTGGGTAGTGTAGGGGGTCGTGCTGGGGGTAGTGATTTAGGGTAGTGCAGTGGTGTTTGGGTAGTGTAGGGGGTACTGCTGGGGCTAGTGTTTTAGGGTTTAGGGTAGTGCAGTGGTGTTTGGGTAGTGTAGGGGGTACTGCTGGGGGTAGTGTTTTAGGGTTTAGGGTAGTGCAGTGGTGTTTGGGTAGTGTAGGGGGTCGTGCTGGGGGTAGTGATTTAGGGTAGTGCAGTGGTGTTTGGGTAGTGTAGGGGGTACTGCTGGGGGTAGTTTTGAAGGGTTTAGGGTAGTGCAGTGGTGTTTGTGTAGTGTAGGGGGTAGTGTTTTAGGGTTTAAAGTAGTGCAGTGGTGTTTGTGTAGTGTAGGAGGTCGTGTTTTAGGGTTTAGGGTAGTGCAGTGGTCTTTGGGTAGTGTAGGGAGTCGTGCGGGGGGTAGTGTTTTAGGGTTTAGGGTAGTGCAGTGGTCTTTGGGTAGTGTAGGGGGTCGTGCGGGGGTTTGTGTTTTAGGGATTAGGGTAGTGCATTGGTGTTTGGGTAGTGTAGGGGGTCATGCGGGGGTAGTGTTTTAGGGTTTAGGGCAGTGCAGTGGTGTTTGGGTAGTGTAGGGGGTCGTGCTGGGGGAGTGCTTTAGGGTTTAGGGCAGTGCAGTGGTGTTCGGGTAGTGTAGGGGGTCGTGCTGGCGGGAGTGTTTTAGGGTTTAGGACAGTGCAGTGGTGGTCGGGTAGTGTAGGGGGTCGTGCTGGGGGGAGTGTTTGAGGGTTTAGGGCAGTGCAGTCGTGTTCGGGTAGTGTAGGGGGTCGTGCTGGGGGGAGTATTTTAGGGTTTAGGGTAGTGCATTGGTGTTCGGGTAGTGTAGGGGGTCGTGTTGGGGGTAGTGTTCTAGGGTTTAGGGCAGTGCAGTGGTGTTCGGGCAGTGTAGGGGGTCGTGCTGGGGGTGGTGTTTTAGGGTTTAGGGCAGAGCAGTGGTGTTCGGGCAGTGTAGGGGGTCGTGCTGGGGTGGTGTTTCAGGGTTTAGGGCAGTGCAGTGGTGTTCGGGCAGTGTAGGGGGTCGTGCAGGGGGTGGTGTTTCAGGGTTTAGGGCAGTGGTGTTCGGGCAGTGTAGGGGGTGGTGCAGGGGGTGGTGTTTCAGGGTTTAGGGCAGTGCAGTGGTGTTCGGGCAGTGTAGGGGGTGGTGCAGGGGTGGTGTTTCAGGGTTTAGGGCAGTGCAGTGGTGTTCGGGCAGTGTAGGGGGTCATGCTGGGGGTGGTGTTTCAGGGTTTAGGGCAGTACAGTGGTGTTCGGGCAGTGTAGGGGGTTGTGCTGGGGCTGGTGTTTCAGGGTTTAGGGCAGTGCAGTGGTGTTCGGGCAGTGTAGGGGTTGTGCTGGGGCTGGTGTTTCAGGGTTTAGGGCAGTGCAGTGGTGTTCGGGCAGTGTAGGTGGTGGTGCTGGGGCTGGTGTTTCAGGGTTCAGGGCAGTGCAGTGGTGTTCGGGCAGTTTAGGGGGTTATCCTGGGGCTGGTGTTTCAGGGTCTAGGGCAGTGCAGTGGTGTTCGGGCAGTGTAGGGGGTCGTGCTGGGGCTAGTGTTTCAGGGTTTAGGGCAGAGCAATGGTGTTCAGGCAGTGTAGGGGGTTGTGCTGGAGGTGGTGTTTCAGGGTTTAGTGCAGTGGTGTTCAGGCAGTGTAGGGGGTCTTGCTGGGGGTTGTGTTTCAGGGTTTAGGGCAGTGGTGTTCAGGCAGTGTAGGGGATCTTGCTGGGGGTGATGTTTCAGGGTTTAGGGCAGTGCAGTGGTGTTCGGGCAGTGTAGGGGTCGTGCTGGGGGTGGTGTTTCAGGGTTTAGGGCAGTGTAGTGGTGTTCCGGCAGTGTAGGGGTCGTGCAGGGGGTGGTGTTTCAGGGTTTAGGGCAGTGCAGTGGTGTTTGGGCAGTGTAGGGGGTCGTGCTGGGGGTGATGTTTCAGGGTTTAGGGCAGTGCAGTGGTGTTCGGGCAGTGTAGGGTGTCGTGCTGAGGGGTGGTGTTTCAGGGTTTAGGGCAGTGCAGTGGTGTTCGGGCAGTGTAGGGGGTCGTGCTGGGGGTGGTGTTTCAGGGTTTAGGGCAGTGCAGTGGTGTTCCGGCAGTGTAGGGGGTCGTGCAGGGGGTGGTGTTTCAGGGTTTAGGGCAGAGCAGTGGTGTTTGGGCAGTGTAGGGGGTCGTGCTGGGGGTAGTGATTTAGGGTAGTGCAGTGGTGTTTGGGTAGTGTAGGGGGTACTGCTGGGGGTAGTGTTTTAGGGTTTAGGGTAGTGCAGTGGTGTTTGGGTAGTGTAGGGGGTACTGCTGGGGGTAGTGTTTTAGGGTTTAGGGTAGTGCAGTGGTGTTTGGGTAGTGTAGGGGTTCATGCTGGGGGTAGTTTTGAAGGGTTTAGGGTAGTGCAGTGGTGTTTGTGTAGTGTAGGGGGTAGTGTTTTAGGGTTTAAAGTAGTGCAGTGGTGTTTGTGTAGTGTAGGAGGTCGTGTTTTAGGGTTTAGGGTAGTGCAGTGGTCTTTGGGTAGTGTAGGGAGTCGTGCGGGGGTAGTGTTTTAGGGTTTAGGGTAGTGCAGTGGTCTTTGGGTAGTGTAGGGGTCGTGCGGGGGTTTGTGTTTTAGGGATTAGGGTAGTGCATTGGTGTTTGGGTAGTGTAGGGGGTCATGCGGGGGTAGTGTTTTAGGGTTTAGGGCAGTGCAGTGGTGTTTGGGTAGTGTAGGGGTCGTGCTGGGGGAGTGCTTTAGGGTTTAGGGCAGTGCAGTGGTGTTCGGGTAGTGTAGGGGGTCGTGCTGGCGGGAGTGTTTTAGGGTTTAGGACAGTGCAGTGGTGGTCGGGTAGTGTAGGGGGTCGTGCTGGGGGAGTGTTTGAGGGTTTAGGGCAGTGCAGTCGTGTTCGGATAGTGTAGGGGGTCGTGCTGGGGGAGTATTTTAGGGTTTAGGGTAGTGCATTGGTGTTTGGGTAGTGTAGGGGGTCGTGTTGGGGGTAGTGTTCTAGGGTTTAGGGCAGTGCAGTGGTGTTCGGGCAGTGTAGGGGTCGTGCTGGGGGTGGTGTTTTAGGGTTTAGGGCAGAGCAGTGGTGTTCGGGCAGTGTAGGGGGTCGTGCTGGGGGTGGTGTTTCAGGGTTTAGGGCAGTGCAGTGGTGTTCGGGCAGTGTAGGGGGTCGTGCAGGGGGTGGTGTTTCAGGGTTTAGGGCAGTGGTGTTCGGGCAGTGTAGGGGGTGGTGCAGGGGTGGTGTTTCAGGGTTTAGGGCAGTGCAGTGGTGTTCGGGCAGTGTAGGGGGTGGTGCAGGGGTGGTGTTTCAGGGTTTAGGGCAGTGCAGTGGTGTTCGGGCAGTGTAGGGGGTCATGCTGGGGGTGGTGTTTCAGGGTTTAGGGCAGTACAGTGGTGTTCGGGCAGTGTAGGGGGTTGTGCTGGGGCTGGTGTTTCAGGGTTTAGGGCAGTGCAGTGGTGTTCGGGCAGTGTAGGGGGTTGTGCTGGGGCTGGTGTTTCAGGGTTTAGGGCAGTGCAGTGGTGTTCGGGCAGTGTAGGTGGTGGTGCTGGGGCTGGTGTTTCAGGGTTTAGGGCAGTGCAGTGGTGTTCGGGCAGTGTAGGGGTCATGCTGGGGGTGGTGTTTCAGGGTTTAGGGCAGTGCAGTGGTGTTCGGGCAGTGTAGGGGGTCGTGCTGGGGCTAGTGTTTCAGGGTTTAGGGCAGAGCAATGGTGTTCAGGCAGTGTAGGGGGTTGTGCTGGAGGTGGTGTTTCAGGGTTTAGTGCAGTGGTGTTCAGGCAGTGTAGGGGGTCTTTCTGGGGGTTGTGTTTCAGGGTTTAGGGCAGTGGTGTTCAGGCAGTGTAGGGGATCTTGCTGGGGGTGATGTTTCAGGGTTTAGGGCAGTGCAGTGGTGTTCGGGCAGTGTAGGGGGTCGTGCTGGGGGTGGTGTTTCAGGGTTTAGGGCAGTGTAGTGGTGTTCCGGCAGTGTAGGGGGTCGTGCAGGGGGTGGTGTTTCAGGGTTTAGGGCAGTGCAGTGGTGTTTGGGCAGTGTAGGGGGTCGTGCTGGGGGTGATGTTTCAGGGTTTAGGGCAGTGCAGTGGTGTTCGGGCAGTGTAGGGTGTCGTGCTGAGGGTGGTGTTTCAGGGTTTAGGGCAGTGCAGTGGTGTTCGGGCAGTGTAGGGGGTCGTGCTGGGGGTGGTGTTTCAGGGTTTAGGGCAGTGCAGTGGTGTTCCGGCAGTGTAGGGGTCGTGCAGGGGTGGTGTTTCAGGGTTTAGGGCAGTGCAGTGGTGTTTGGGCAGTGTAGGGGTCGTGCTGGGGGTGGTGTTTCAGGGTTTAGGGCAGTGCAGTGGTGTTCGGGCAGTGTAGGGTGTCGTGCTGAGGGGTGGTGTTTCAGGGTTTAGGGCAGTGCAGTGGTGTTCGAGCATTGTAGGGGTCATGCAGGGGGTGGTGTTTCAGGGTTTAGGGAAGTGCAGTGGTGTTTGGGCAGTGTAGGGGGTCGTGCAGGGGTGGTGTTTCAGGGTTTAGGGCAGTGCAGTGGTGTTCGGCCAGTGTAGGTGGTCTTGCTGGGGGTGGTGTTTCAGGGTTTAGGGCAGTGCAGTGGTGTTCGGGCAGTGTAGGGGGTCGTGCAGGGGGTGGTGTTTCAGGGTTTAGGGCAGTGCAGTGGTGTTCGAGCAGTGTAGGGGTCGTGCAGGGGGTGGTGTTTCAGGGTTTAGGGCAGTGCAGTGGTGTTCGGGCAGTGTAGGGGGTCTTGCTGGGGCTGGTGTTTCAGGGTTTAGGGCAGTGCAGTGGTGTTCGGGCAGTGTAGGGGTCGTGCTGGGGCTGGTGTTTGAGGGTTTAGGGCAGTGCAGTGGTGTTCGGGCAGTGTAGGGGGTCGTGCTGGGGCTGGTGTTTCAGGGTTTAGGGCAGTGCAGTGGTGTTCGGGCAGTGTAGGGGGTCGTGCTGGGGCTGGTGTTTCAGGGTTTAGGGCAGTGCAGTGGTGTTCGGGCAGTGTAGGGGTCGTGCTGGGGGTGGTGTTTGAGGGTTTAGGGCAGTGCAGTGGTGTTCGGACAGTGTAGGGCGTTGTGCTGGGGGTGGTGTTTCAGGGTTTAGGGCAGTGCAGTGGTGTTCGGGCAGTGTAGGGGGTCGTGCAGGGGGTGGTGTTTCAGGGTTTAGGGCAGTGCAGTGGTGTTCGGGCATTGTAGGGGGTCATGCAGGGGTGGTGTTTCAGGGTTTAGGGCAGTGGTGTTCGGGCAGTGTAGGGGGTCATGCTGGGGGTGGTGTTTCAGGGTTTGGGGCAGTGCAGTGGTGTTCGAGCAGTAAAGGGGGTCATGCTGGGGGTGGTGTTTCAGGGTTTAGGGCAGTGCAGTGGTGTTCCGGCAGTGTAGGGGGTCGTGCAGGTGGTGGTGTTTCAGGGTTTAGTGCAGTGGTGTTCGGGCAGTGTAGGGGGTCGTGCTGGGGTGGTGTTTCAGGGTTTAGGGCAGTGCAGTGGTGTTCGGGCAGTGTAGGGTGTCGTGCTGAGGGTTGGTGTTTCAGGGTTTAGGGCAGTGCAGTAGTGTTTGGGCAGTGTAGGGGGTCGTGCTGGGGGAGTGTTTTAGGGTTTAGGGCAGTGCAGTCGTGTTTGGGTAGTGTAGGGGTCGTGCTGGGGGAGTATTTTAGGGTTTAGGGTAGTGCAGTGGTGTTCGGGTAGTGTAGGGGGTCATGCTGGGGGTAGTGTTCTAGGGTTTAGGGCAGTGCAGTGGTGTTCGGGCAGTGTAGGGGGTCGTGCTGGGGGTGGTGTTTTAGGGTTTAGGGCAGAGCAGTGGTGTTCGGGCAGTGTAGGGGGTCGTCTTGGGGGTGGTGTTTCAGGGTTTAGGGCAGTGCAGTGGTGTTCGGGCAGTGTAGGGGGTCGTGCAGGGGGTGGTGTTTCAGTGTTTAGGGCAGTGCAGTGGTGTTCGGGCAGTGTAGGGGGTCGTGCAGGGGTGGTGTTTCAGGGTTTAGGGCAGTGGTGTTCGGGCAGTGTAGGGGGTCATGCTGGGGGTGGTGTTTCAGGGTTTAGGGCAATGCAGTGGTGTTCGAGCAGTAAAGGGGGTCATGCTGGGGGTGGTGTTTCAGGGTTTAGGGCAGTGCAGTGGTGTTCGGGCAGTGTAGGGGGCGGTGCAGGGGTGGTGTTTCAGGGTTTAGGGCAGTGCAGTGGTGTTCGGGCAGTGTAGGGGTGGTGCAGGGGGTGGTGTTTCAGGGTTTAGGGCAGTGCAGTGGTGTTCGGGCAGTGTAGGGGGTCGTGCAGGGGGTGGTGTTTCAGGGTTTAGGGCAGTGCAGTGGTGTTCGGGCAGTGTAGGGGGTCGTGCAGGGGGTGGTGTTTCAGGGTTTAGGGCAGTGCAGTGGTGTTTCAGGGTTTAGGGCAGTGCAGTGGTGTTCGGGCAGTGTAGGGGGCGGTGCAGAGGGTGGTGTTTCAGGGTTTAGGGCAGTACAGTGGTGTTCGGGCATTGTAGGGGGTGGTGCTGGGGCTGGTGTTTCAGGGTTTAGGGCAGTGCAGTGGTGTTCGGGCAGTGTAGGGGGTCGTGCTGGGGCTGGTGTTTCAGGGTTTAGGGCAGTGCAGTGGTGTTCGGGCAGTGTAGGGGGTCGTGCTGGGGCTGGTGTTTCAGGGTTTAGGGCAGTGCAGTGGTGTTCGGGCAGTGTAGGGGGTCGTGCTGGGGCTGGTGTTTCAGGGTTTAGGGCAGTGCAGTGGTGTTCGGGCAGTGTAGGGGGTCTTGCTGGGGCTGGTGTTTCAGAGACTAGGGCAATGCAGTGGTGTTTGGGCAGTGTAGGAGGTCTTGCTGGGGCTGGTGTTTCAGGGTTTAGGGCAGTGCAGTAGTGTTCGGGCAGTGTAGGGGGTCGTGCTGGGGGTGGTGTTTCAGGGTTTAGGGCAGTGCAGTGGTGTTCGGGCAGTGTAGGGGTCGTGCTGGGGCCAGTGTTTCAGGGTTTAGGGCAGAGCAATGGTGCTCAGGCAGTGTAGGGGTTGTGCTGGGGTGATGTTTCAGGGTTTATGGCAGTGCAGTGGTGTTAGGGCAGTGTAGGGGGTCGTGCTGGGGTGGTGTTTCAGGGTTTAGGGCAGTGCAGTGGTGTTCCGGCAGTGTAGGGGGTCGTGCAGGGGGTGGTGTTTCAGGGTTTAGTGCAGTGGTGTTCGTGCAGTGTAGGGGGTCATGCTGGGGTGGTGTTTCAGGGTTTAGGGCAGTGCAGTGGTGTTCGGGCAGTGTAGGGTGTCGTGCTGAGGGGTGGTGTTTCAGGGTTTAGGCAGTGCAGTAGTGTTTGGGCAGTGTAGGGGGTCGTGCAGGGGTGGTGTTTCAGGGTTTAGGGCAGTGCAGTGGTGTTCGGCCAGTGTAGGTAGTCTTGCTGGGGGTGGTGTTTCAGGGTTTAGGGCAGTGCAGTAGTTTTCGGGCAGTGTAGGCGGTCGTGCTGGGGCTGGTGTTTCAGGGTTTAGGGCAGTGCAGTGGTGTTCGGGCAGTGTACGGGGTTGTGCTGGGGCTGGTGTTTCAGGGTTTAGGGCAGTGCAGTGGTGTGCGGGCAGTGTACGGGGTTGTGCTGGGGCTGGTGTTTCAGGGTTTAGGGCAGTGCAGTGGTGTTCGGGCAGTGTAGGGGTTGTGCTGGGGCTGGTGTTTCAGGGTTTAGGCAGTGCAGTGGTGTGCGGGCAGTGTACGGGGTTGTGCTGGGGCTGGTGTTTCAGGGTTTAGGGCAGTGCAGTGGTGTTCGGGCAGTGTAGGGGGTCGTGCTGGGGGTGGTGTTTCAGGGTTTAGGGCAGTGCAGTGGTGTTCGGGCAGTGTAGGGGTCGTGCTGGGGCTGGTGTTTCAGGGTTTAGGGCAGTGCAGTGGTGTTCGGGCAGTGTAGGGGGTCTTGCTGGGGGTGGTGTTTCAGGGTTTAGGGCAGTGCAGTGGTGTTCGGGCAGTGTAGGGGGTCGTGCTGGGGGTGGTGTTTCAGGGTTTAGGGCAGTGCAGTGGTGTTCGGGCAGTGTAGGGGTCTTGCTGGGGGTGGTGTTTCAGGGTTTAGGGCAGTGGTGTTCGGGCAGTGTAGGGGTCTTGCTGGGGGTGATGTTTCAGGGTTTAGGGCAGTGCAGTGGTGTTTGGGCAGTGTAGGGGGTCTTGCTGGGGGTAGTGTTTCAGGGTTTAGGGCGGTGCAGTGGTGTTCGTGCAGTGTAGGGGGTCGTGCTGGGGGTGGTGTTTCAGGGTTTAGGGCAGTGCAGTAGTGTTCGGGCAGTGTAGGATGTCGTGCAGGGGGTGGTGTTTCAGGGTTTAGGGCAGTGCAGTGGTGTTCTGGCAGTGTAGGGGGTCATGCTGGGAGTGGGGTTTCAGGGTTTAGGGCAGTACAGTGGTGTTCGGGCAGTGTAGGGGTCGTGCAGGGGGTGGTGTTTCAGGGTAGGCAGTGGTGTTCGGGCAGTGTAGGGGGTCGTGCTGGGTCTGGTGTTTCAGGGTTTAGGGCAGTGCAGTGGTGTTCGGGCAGTGTAGGGGGTCTTGCTGGGGGTGATGTTTCAGGGTTTAGGGCAGTGGTGTTCGGGCAGTGTAGGGGTCTTGCTGGGGGTGATGTTTCAGGGTTTAGGGCAGTGCAGTGGTGTTCGGGCAGTGTGTGTTTCAGGGTTTAGGGCAGTGCAGTGGTGTTCGGGCAGTGTATGGGGTCACGCTGGGGGTGGTGTTTCAGGGTTTAGGGCAGTGCAGTGGTGTTCGGGCAGTGTAGGGGGTCATGCACGGGGTGGTGTTTCAGGGTTTAGGGCAGTGCAGTGGTGTTCGGGCAGTGTAGGGTGTTGTGCTGGGGCTGGTGTTTCAGGGTTCAGGGCAGTGCAGTGGTGTTCAGGCAGTGTAGGGGGTCGTGCTGAGGCTGGTGTTTCACGGTTTAGGGCAGTGCAGTGGTGTTCGGGCAGTGTAGGGGGTCGTGCTGGGGCTGGTGTTTCAGGGTTTAGGGCAGTGCAGTGGTGTTCGGGCAGTGTAGGCGGTCGTGCTGGGGCTGATGTTTCAGGGTTTAGGGCAGTGCAGTGGTGTTCGGGCAGTGTAGGGGTCGTGCTGGGGCTGGTGTTTCAGGGTTTAGGGCAGTGCAGTGGTGCTCGGGCAGTGTAGGGGGTCGTGCTGGGGGTGATGTTTCAAGGTTTAGGGTAGTGCAGTGGTGTTCGGGCAGTGTAGGGGGTCGTGCAGGGGCTGGTGTTTCAAGGTTTAGGGCAGTGCAGCGGTGTTCGGGCAGTGTAGGGGGTCGTGCTGGGGCTGGTGTTTCAGGGTTTTGGGCAGAGCAGTGGTGTTCGGGCAGTGTAGGGGGTCATGCTGGGGGTAGTGTTTCAGGGTTTAGGGCAGTGCAGTGGTGTTCGGGCAGTGTAGGGGGTCATGCTGGGGGTGGTGTTTCAGGGTTTAGGTCAGTGGTGTTCGGGCAGTGTAGGGGGTCTTGCTGGGGGTGATGTTTCAGGGTTTAGGGCAGTGCAGTGGTGTTCGGGCAGTGTAGGGGGTCTTGCTGGGGGTAGTGTTTCAGGGTTTAGGGCAGTGCAGTGGTGTTCGGGCAGTGTAGGGGGCATGCTGGGGGTGGTGTTTCAGGGTTTAGGGCAGTGCAGTGGTGTTCGGGCAGTGTAGGGGTCGTGAAGGGGTGGTGTTTCAGGGTTTAGGGCAGTGCAGTGGTGTTCGGGCAGTGTAGGGGTGATGCTAGGGGTGGTGTTTCAGGGTTTAGGGCAGTGCAGTGGTGTTCGGGCAGTGTAGGGGTCATGCAGGGGCTGGTGTTTCAGGGTTTAGGGCAGTGCAGTGGTGTTCGGGCAGTGTAGGGGTCGTGCTGGGGGTAGTGTTTTAGGGTTTAGGGTAGTGCAGTGGTGCTTGTGTAGTGTAGGGGTCGTGCTGGGGGTAGTGTTTTAGGGTTTAGGGTAGTGCAGTGGTGTTTGTGTAGTATAGTGGGTCATGTTTTAGGGTAGTGCAGTGGTGTTTGGGTAGTGTAGGGGTCGTGCTGGTGGTAGTGTTTTAGGATTTAGGTTAGTGCAGTGGTGTTTGGGTAGTGTAGGGGGTCGTGCTGGGGGTAGTGTTTTAGGGTTTAAGGTAGTGCAGTGGTGTTTTTGTAGTGTAGGGGGTCATGTTTTAAGATGCAATGCTCCAATACCTGACCAGTCTGCACTACATAAAACTGCAAAAAAACTAAAAATAAAAAGTGTTTTGCACACTTTTGTCATTGGGCTATATGTGGGCTACATCTGGGTAATATTTGTGCTACATTTGGGCTCTTTTTTCACTGGTGGCCATCTTGGAAGACTTCTTTGTTATGAAGTTTCCTAATTTCTTCATTTACTGCAGTCTTCTCAGTAGGAAATGCTTTCAGTTTTTTACTTTGATTCCATCAAGAAGGCATTCAGATGTGTCTCACATCTGCCATAAATTCAGAATGTTAGCACTCTAGTTGCTCATTAGATCACTGGAGTAAAGCTACTGCTCACCAGGGAGTTAACTGGTAGTCTGCTGCTGGTATTGAAAGTGATTGTTTCAGTCTGCATGTCAGAATTTTCTAATGAAATAGAAGAGGATATGAGATCTCACTTAAAACATGCCCTAATTTTTCTTTCTGCAGCACTAACCATAATTTCTATTTCAAAAAGAACCCCTCATTTTGTTCCTTTTTAAATTAAATGTTTTAAGTGTTACCGGTTTATTCCAATCAAGATGGCTTCAGGTGTGCCATACTTTTGTCATAAGTAAGGCTGTTAGCGCTCTAGTTGTTCTTTAGAACACTCTGGGAAGCTGCAGTAGAACACAAAGGCATCAACTGGCAGGCTGCTCCTGTTGAAATATAACAGGAAGATATTTGAGATCACACTTGAAATATGTCCTAATTTTTCTTTCTACAGCACTAACCATAATTTCTATGACAAAATGAACCCCTCATTTTGTTCCTTTTTAAATTAAATGTTTTAAGTGTTACCACTTTATTCCAATCAAGATGGCTTCAGGTGTGCCATACTTTTGTCATAAGTAAGGCTGTTAGCACTCTAGTTGTTCTTTAGAACACTCTGGGAAGCTGCAGTAGAACACAAAGGCATCAACTGGCAGGCTGCTCCTGTTGAAATATAACAGGAAGATATTTGAGATCACACTTGAAACATGTCCTAATTTTTCTTTCTACAGCACTAACCATAATTTCTATGACAAAATGAACCCCATCATTTTGTTCCTTTTAAATTAAATTGTTTAAGTGTTACCAGTTTATTCCAATCAAGATGGCTTCAGGTGTGCCATACTTTTGTCATAAGTAAGGCTGTTAGCACTCTAGTTGTTCTTTAGAACACTCTGGGAAGCTGCAGTAGAACACAAAGGAATCAACTGACAGTCTCTGCCCTTGTTGGATGTACATGTTTTACTGAGAATGTCAGACTTCATTCTCACATGAGTGAGAAAGATAATGTGAATTTACAGAAAATATGCTCTCATTTTAGCTTCTGGAGCACCTTCCAAACCTCCATGGGACAAGCATGAGAAAATAGTGTTCTCTCAAACATGATTCATGATATCCCAGCAGAAGGTTTTTCACATGGTAAAATCACCTTAGAATACACCACAATTCCTAAAATTAGTATGGTACCATCAACAAATAAATTCTAATGTAACTAAAGCCTGTTATCACCCTTTATAGTTCTCCTTTTGGTGACCCTCAAAATCTTCTATTCACTACAATGCATTTCAATGAGGTACTATCATTTATATTGGTCCCAAGATGGCTGCCAGCAATTCCAGGATGAAGTGCTGACAGCCAATCAGATCTCACGATGACATGTGTGGTTAGGCTCCGCCCAGATATATATGTGACTTTACTTTTGATTTTCTCAGGAACTACTGAACGGATTTACACCATTTAAGCAAAAGGCACGACACTGAACCAAGGGCTACCTCTTTGCCAAATTTGGTGTAATTCCGTTCAGCAGTTCGGGCTGTAGCTGCGACTAAAGGTTCCTATGGAAAAATGAATGGGGAAAAAGCGTTTTGGGACCCCCTTTTTCTCGGCCCCCGCTTGACGTATCACCCCGAGACTTTCAGGATAGGAGCGGACCGGAGCGCCCCAACAAGTTGGAAACTTTCACGAAGATTCGTCAACCGGCGCCAACGTTATTTCAAATAGAATGTCGCGGATTTCCTATGGATAATAGGTTTTAACTATAACTATCTACTGGCGACCGCCAGTAGATAATATATATATATATATAATCCATTAGTTCTGGAACAGACGAATGCGGACCCAGTATTTGGTGCAATGATTTTATTGAACGCCCTGCACCACCGCCATGACACGTTTCGGCATACAGAAGGCCTTGATCACATGACGCGCATGCGGAGTGCCTTCACATTTTTTAAATGCAAGTGCTAAAAACACGTGACATAAAGATAACGTCATCATAGACATAGAGAAGTAATTACGATACCTTTATATAGCTGCTAACAGACACAAAGTAAATGGCAACCTTAATGATTTCATTAAAGAAAGGCAATAACCCAATAAATACTTATGGATTCATAAATATTTTTAAAAAAAAGGATAATGCATAATTAAAATCCAGCATAATTAAAATCCAGAATGCATTGCAAGAGCATAAAAAATCACTGAAGTCCGACGGATAAAATTCAAGCATAATGCGTATTTAAAACCACGTCTAAAATCAGTTAAGTAAGCTCTCATGCCAATCATAGACCCAAATATTATTATGCAATGTTTGCTTAGGTATCATGTGCAACTATTGAACAATTCAGCCCTAGTGGGCCATTGCTATCCCCTATGGCTATGACATAAAGAGCTAGTGCTAAAAGTGCCACCATATTAAACCAAAATGGTTTATAAAGTGCAAATGTGCAAACAATACAATACATGAAGACTAAAAACTTTAAAGAGGCAGAGCCATAAACCATTTCATGAGTATATACATAAGAGCAATCACAGGCAGGTAAAAAAATCCTCACTGGAATTAAGACCTTGTGGCGTTTTACTATCTAACTCCAGTATAAACCTAGTTTCAAGTCTCCGCAGCAGAGCTTCCCGGTTACCTCCACGCCTTAGCGGAGGGACTGCATCCACAACAAAATATTTCAAATTGTCCAAGTTATTGCCATGGGAGTCCTTAAAGTGCCTCGCAACCGGGTAAGTTGCATCACAGTTAGTGATGGCCCTAATGTGCTGGAGTATTCGTTTGTGGACCTGCAGTTTTGTACTTCCTACATACCGCAGGCCACAAGAACACTCCAGCACATACACTGCATATTCGGTTTTGCAGGTAAGTAACTTGGTAATGGGCACAGGTTCTAACTTAAATGGGGTTGTGTATGAGGTTTTATTAACCCCATATTTGCAAGCTCTGCATGATGTACACTTAAAAAACCCTTTTCTAGAATTTAACCAGGTTGTAGTTGTTCTCATTTCAGGGCTACTGCTCACCAAGGTGTCACTCATAGACCGAGCTTTTCTAAAGGTAATGTTCAGAGTTTTTGTAAGTTGTACCCCAAGAACAGGGTCGTTGCGTACCAACCCCCAGTTTTTATTCACTATCCTGCGTAAGATTTTATGTTGCTTGTTAAACGTCAGGATCAATCTGGTTGGTTGATCAGACTGTTCTGTGGTTGGAGTTCTAGATCTGGCTCTATTGATTAATGCATCAGATCTACCAATCTTTTGTGTTTTATCGATTGCTTTGTCAATAGTAGCTTGCGAGTATCTCCTAGCCAGGAACCTATCTCGGCTTTCTCTTTGTGCTACTACACAATCACTATCCATGCTGCAGATCCGCCGTATTCGCAGCATTTCCCCAAAAGGAATGCTGTGAATAAGATGCTTGGGATGGTGACTAGTAGCATGGAGTATTGTGTTTCCTGCGGTAGGTTTTCTGTGCAACCTAGTCTCCAATCTGTCATGTACAACAAAGACTTCCACATCAAGAAAACATATCGAGTTTTTGCTCATATTCGCCGTAAAGTGCAAGTTGAGTTTGTTCTTATTGATCTGTTCAATAAAATGAAGGGCACTCTCCTCCGTGCCGCTCCAGATTAAGAACAGATCATCAATGTACCTATACCAATATAATACATGGTTGGATAAGATGTCACCATATTCAGTTTTAAGGACTTGTTCCTCCCATATCCCCATATGCAGGCAGGCATAACTAGGCGAGAAACAAGCCCCCATGGCAACACCTCTAGTTTGGTGAAACACCTGGTTTTGGAATAAAAATAAATTATTTTCCAAACATGTTAATATCATGGTGATTAGCATTTTGTTATGCAAGTACAGGTACATAGGTCTTGTATTCAGATAGTGCTCAACTGCCTTTACTCCGTCTTGATGGTGAATACTGGTGTAAAGTGACGTGACATCAAGGGAAATCAGTACACACTCAGAGTTCCACTTAACATCACTTATCTTCCTCAAAAAATCACCAGTATCCTGGATATAAGACGGTCGCTTTTTCACGTGTTCTTGAAGAAAAAAGTCTACATATCTTGAGGTGATCGCCATTAGACTGTTACAGGCTGATATAATGGGCCTGCCTGGCGGTTTTGATGAGTCCTTATGGATTTTCGGGATGAAATATATCACAGGAATGACTGGATGATCATTTTTAAGAAACCTGAATTCATCGTTGCAATAGCCAGCGCTTTTCCAGGCTAGGAGTTTTGCGTAGAAATCATTCCACGAGCTCTTGACCACTTGAATATTGCTCCTCTTGTAGCACTCCCTATCCTTGAGTTGTTTAAGGGCTTGTCCATATACATATCACGCGGCCATAACACCACATTACCTCCTTTATCAGACTGACGGATAATGATATCTTCATTTGCTTGTAATTTGTTCATCAACTGGAAGTAAAGATTGTTCTGTTTGGTGTATTTCTTGTGAGCTTGTGCAGTAGACAGGTAGAGTTTCTTAAGTTCGTATGTCACCTTTTCATTAAATATATCCAGATTGTCACGCAACATTATTGGAAGAAATGTGGACTTGGGTTTGAATTTAGTGAGTATTGTCCCAGCACAGTCCGGCATATTTTGACTTGGCCCCATTTCAGCAGCATAATTTTCACTCTGTAGATGTTGAAGGTTTTGCAATAATTCGAAATCTCCTGCCATTAGCATTGATTGACTTTGAGTCATTTCTGACGGTACCGCAGGTTGTTTTTTATTGTGTGTCCCCTGCAAAAGATGATATCTTCGTAATTTCAGTTTGCGGATAAACCTATAGATGTCAATGCGCGTTTGGGCATAATCAAAATTACTCTCCGGGCTGTAGGATAAACCTAACGCCAATATCTGCCTCTCAGCTTCACTTAGTGTTGCGCTGGATAAATTGATGACCGTTTGAGAGACTGTTTTGGCACCTTTGGATTCTAATTGCGCTTCCATCTGTTGTTTGCGGGTTTCTTGTTGGCTTGTTTGCCGCTGGCGACTTCGTTGGCGTCTCTCCCGACGCTTTTGGTTGCGTCTCTGTTGGTACCTGCATTTTGTGCACGGGGACGTAACGTTTGCCGTCTGTCTTGACGGAGACAGTCCACTTCCTGGGCTAGGGAAAGCTTTGAAAACCCCAACCTTTGACCAGATCTAGCCTGTTCACTGTCTGATTCACTGTCTAGTGCAGAACTAAGCTCTGAAGCCGACGTGGACATAAGCGCATTATTACTCATACTCACTTGTGTGCTGGGGAGGGGTACAGCCTTCCTTGATGCTTTGACCGAATCATATCTTTTGGAAAACGTAAACACCTGTCCGTGCTCGTAATCCAACTTGTCCCGTTGGAACTTAAATGCTTTGCGTTTCTTTATCACTTCCTCCTCCCTTTGCAGCCGTGTCAACATATCTTCACGAGATTTATTGATTACAGCAGTGACATCTATTTTGCCAATTTCTCCATTAAGCTCATCAATTTGGATTTGTAATGCTGCATGGCCAATCTCAGCATATTTAACCAAAATTTGGACTAATTTCCGCGATGATTCTAGATTGCAATCGGCCCATTCAGCAAGCATCCTAGGGTCAGGGTTCTCGTAGCTTGGCGCCAACATGATTCGTAACCCCCTGGTGATTCTCCCCACCTCTAGGTACCTTGAAAGAGATCTGTGTTCCCACCATTTTGATTGCTCTGATTTCATGAGCTTTTCTAAGCGTTTGAAAAGATCCCTTACATTGGGATTTCCTGTTTGTACAGCGTTAACTGTTACGCTGGTTGATGTATCCCCACTTGGGGAGTCATCAAACATTTCGCTGGCTGCTGCTTCTCGACTCCGCAGCGCGTCGGCGGACATGGTGCTTTCGTTGGGGCACTTGACAGTTTCAAAACAAACAGTCGGATGAATGCCGGTGCTTGTCCCGTACACACTCCTTCACCAGACTCTCAGAGAGTCCCTACCTTCGTGAGTTGCCTGGCATCGCTCGAGTCCTCCGACACGGGCTCCGTCTTCCTCTCAGATGGTGGGAATACTCCACTGTCCGGGGGCTGCCGCGGCTACTCCTTGTGGGAGAAAACTGGTTTTTTTCCGGTCCACGCTGAAAAGCTGTTTCCTGCCGCTCGGCCTAGGTTGAAGGAGGGGTTCCGCAATTACCGAGGAAGCCAACTCGGTATATTTACTACTGCATGCTTCGCCATACACAATCCATTAGTTCTGGAACAGACGAATGCGGACCCAGTATTTGGTGCAATGATTTTATTGAACGCCCTGCACCACCCCCATGACGCGTTTCGGCCTACAAAAGGCCTTGATCACATGACGCGCATGCGGAGGGCCTTCACATTTTTAAAGTGCAAGTGCTAAAAACACGTGACATAAAGATAACATCATCATAGACATAGAGAAGTAATTACGATACCTTTATATAGCTGCTAACAGACACAAAGTAAATGACAACCTTAATGATTTCATTAAAAAAAGGCAATAACTCAATAAATACTTATGGATTCATAAATATTTTTAGAAAAAGGACAATGCATAAGTAAAATCCAGAATGAAGTGCGAGAGCATAAAAAATCACTGAAGTCCGACGGAAAAAATTCAAGCATAATGCGTATTTAAAACCACGTCTAAAATCAGTTAAGTAAGCTCTCATGCCAATCATAGACCCAAATATTATTATGCAATGTTTGCGGATCAATTGCTTAGGTATCATGTGCAACTATTGAACAATATATATATATATATATATATTCACTGAAAAAACCATAGGTTTTAGGGACAGTTATAGTTACTTGGACATTGCACTCGTACAAAACCCGTGAAATTCCCCCGTTATAGTTAGTTCAGCTAACTATAACTCGCGCCCCGCAATGCACTGCTGATGACGTCACATATTACATCACTCATGACATGGTCAGTGACATCACTGATGACATCACTGATGACATCTCAAATGACATCACTGATGACATCATCCAGTGACTGTGTGTTTCTGTAAAGTTTAAATATTTTTAATATATATAGGAAAAGACGTATTAAAGAATGAGTGGGTGTGTAAGTGTCTGTATGGATGATTTAGTAGGTGCGTGACTGACTCTATAAGTGAGTGATTTAACGTATCTTACTGAATGCATGGGTTAGTGACTAATCTGGGTGAATGTCTGTATCCGTCTGTCTGTTGCTGTGTAAGTGGCTGCATGTGTTTGTGAATAGCTAAATGAGTGTCTATATGAGTTATTGAATGCTTGTCTGAGTATCTGTATGGGTGCCTGAGTGTTTGTGTGGGAGGGGTGTGTGCAACTCTGTGCATAGATGTGTGAGTGGGTAATTCACTGGGTGGATGGTTTCAAGAGTGCATCTGTGATAGACTGTATGGGTGGGTAAGTGTGTGTAAGAGTGTGTTAGTGAGTGAATGTATGTCCCAGTGGTACATGTGTCAGTAACTACATATGTGAAAGGCAGTATATATGTGTGTTGGAGTATATAAATAGCTATAAGCAAGAGTGAGTGATTGTGATAGTGGCTGTATGGATGAGTGTGTGCTTGTATCAGTGATTGTATAAGAGCGTAACAATGTGCTACTATTTGTATGAGTAAGTGAGCTGGTGTGTGTATAACTGTATAGGTGAGTAAATGGCAGTGTGTTTAATTATTTGCATGACTGACTAGGTGTCTGAGTATCTCTATGGATGAGTGGCTTTGTTTGAGTGTCTATATAGGAGTAAGAGTGCATATGATAGTCCTGTACTGAGTGACCGTAAGTATGAGTTACTGTACGGGTGAGTGAGTGGATGTGTGTGTGTAGACCTAAGAATCAGTGAGTCGGTATGTAGTTATTGGTGTTGGAGTGTCTATGGTTTTGCGAATGGCAGTCTGTAATTTAGAGTGGGTGTATCAAAGATTATATTAGGGTGTGAGGAGGTGCATCAGATTATCACGTGGATGATGTCATCAGTGATGTCATTTGAGATGTCATCAGTGATGTCATCAGTGATGTCACTGACCATGTCATGAGTGATGTAATATGTGACGTCATCAGCAGTGCATTGCGGGGCGCGAGTTATAGTTAGCTGAACTAACTATAACGGGGAATTTCACGGGTTTTGTACGAGTGCAATGTCCAAGTAACTATAACTGTCCCTAAAACCTATGGTTTTTTCAGTGAATTTCAAAGGTTTTTTAAATGCTAATTTGTAACTATAACGTGTCTGAAACCTATGGTTTTTTCAGTGAATTTCAAAGGTTTTTTAAATGCTAATTTGTAACTATAACGTGTCTGAAACCTATGGTTTTTTCAGTGAATTTCAAAGGTTTTTTAAATGCTAATTTCTAACTATAACGTGCCTGATACCTACGGTTTTTTCAGTGAATTTCAAAGGTTTTGTAAATGACAATTTTTAAATGTATTAATTGTTATATTAATTTTTTTCATACTGATTTACTACATTTTTAGAAACAATTTTTTTTTACATATTTTATTTTTTAAATTACATTGTAATTACATTATACATTACATTACAAAAATACTTTCTCAGAATGAATTACTTTAGTTTAAATACTTTGCACATAGGCAATAGACTTTTAAGTACAGTAGTTACAGTTGTTGCAATGGGCAACACATTTTCAAACACAATGCAACATTCAGCTCAATGTGAATTTCTAGTTAAATGCAATTAGTTACTTTATGGATTACTTTTCTAACCACAGGACTGGATCCTAGATTCAGTCCTGGTACATCTCCTGTAAACAGTTGAGTAAAAGCGTTTTGGTTACAGTCGTGATTTTTAAGGAATATTATTGTATTTTAAAAGTTGACACTTAGAAACTTTTTCTCATAGAATCACCAATGTTATCCTATGGAAGGAAATTCACTTAGCAGGTAAAAACTGTTATCGTTACTTTTTCTTACTCAGTGTTGGATCCTGGATCCAGCACTGGTGCAGCTCCTGTAAACAGTTGAAAGAATGCGTTTAAGTCATACAGGTGATTTTTAAGGAATATTTGTAGTTTGTAAAAATCAACACTTTGAAACTTTTTTGCTGAAAACCAGACAATGGATTCCTATGGAAGAAAATATAAGTTACTGGTAAGTACGGTTAAAATTACTTTTCAGGGTCAGTGCTGGGCTAAAAGATGCAGCACTGGGTTCTCTCCTGATAACAGGTGAGTAAATTGGTATTCGTACTTTGGTTGATTTTAGAGGAATATTATAAAGTTCAAAAACTCCACACTTAGAAGAATTTCCAAGTGAAACCAGTCAATGTTAGCCTATGAAGGTAATTCAAGTTACCGGTAAGTACGGTTAAAATTACTTTTCAGGACCAGTACTGGGCTGAAAGATGCAGCACTGAGGTCTCTCCTGATAACAGGTGAGTAAATCAGAATTCGTATTTCCGCTGATTTTAGAGGAATATTTGTATGTTTCAAAAATCAACACTTAGAAACTTTTTCAGCAAAAAGCAGGCAATGATATCCTTTGGAAGGAAATTCAAGTTACTGGTAAGTACGGTTAAAATTACTTTTGAGGATCAGTACTGGGCTGAAAGATGCAGCACTGAGGTCTCTCCTGATAACAGGTGAGTAAATCGGAATTCGTATTTCGGCTGATTTTAGAGGAATATTTTAAAGTTCCAAAACTCCACACTTAGAAGAATTTCCAAGTGAAACCAGTCAATGTTAGCCTATGGAAGGAAATTCAAGTTACTGGTAAGTACGGTTAAAATTACTTTTCAGGACCAGTACTGGGCTGAAAGATACAGCACTGAGGTCTCTCCTTATAACAGGTGAGTAAATCGGAATTCGTATTTCGGCTGATTTTAGAGGAATATTTGTATGTTTCAAAAATCAACACTTAGAAGAATTTCCAAGTGAAACCAGTCAATGTTAGCCTATGAAGGAAATTCAAGTTACTGGTAAGTACGGTTAAAATTACTTTTCCGGATTAGTACTGGGCTGAAAGATGCAGCACTGAGGTCTCTCCTGATAACAGGTGAGTAAATCGGAATTCGTATTTCGGCTGATTTTAGAGGAATATTTTAAAGTTCCAAAACTCCACACTTAGAAGAATTTCCAAGTGAAACCAGTCAATGTTAGCCTATGGAAGGAAATTCAAGTTACTGGTAAGTACGATTAAAATTACTTTTCAGGACCAGTACTGGGCTGAAAGATACAGCACTGAGGTCTCTCCTTATAACAGGTGAGTAAATCTGAATTCGTATTTCGGCTGATTTTAGAGGAATATTTGTATGTTTCAAAAATCAACACTTAGAAACTTTTTCAGCAAAAAGCAGGCAATGATATCCTATGGAAGGAAATTCAAGTTACTGGTAAGTACGGTTAAAATTACTTTTGAGGATCAGTACTGGGCTGAAAGATGCAGCACTGAGGTCTCTCCTGATAACAGGTGAGTAAATCGGAATTCGTATTTCGGCTGATTTTAGAGGAATATTTTAAAGTTCCAAAACTCCACACTTGAAGAATTTCCAAGTGAAACCAGTCAATGTTAGCCTATGAAGGAAATTCAAGTTACCGGTAAGTACTGTTAAAATTACTTTTCAGGACCAGTACTGGGCTGAAAGATGCAGCACTGAGGTCTCTCCTGATAACAGGTGAGTAAATCGGAATTCGTATTTCGGCTGATTTTAGAGGAATATTTTAAAGTTCCAAAACTCCACACTTAGAAGAATTTCCAAGTGAAACCAGTCAATGTTAGCCTATGGAAGGAAATTCAAGTTACTGGTAAGTACGGTTAAAATTACTTTTCAGGACCAGTACTGGGCTGAAAGATACAGCACTGAGGTCTCTCCTGATAACAGGTGAGTAAATCGGAATTCGTATTTCGGATGATTTTAGAAGAATATTTGCACAATGGTGAAGGGAGGGGCGGGGCCTGAGGTGACATCTGTGCAAACGCGCCCCGTGGTGCGTTTTAAGTTGGGGGATTAAGTCCCCTTGAATCCTGAGGGTCCCTAGGGGCCAACTAGCCCACCAGGAACCTCCAATATGCGCCAGGGGGCTGCGTTGCAGAGACGTGTAGAGAGGCCACACCCCTTTTAACACCTCTCTGCAACGCAGCTCTGTTGCGCTTTCTGGATGTACCTGTTGGGCTAGTTGGTCCCCAGGGACCCTCAGGATTGAAGGGGATTTAATTCCCCATCTTAAAACGCGCCACGGGGCCTGTTTGCACACATGTCACCTGAAGCCCCGCCCCTCCCTTCACCACTGTGCAAACGCGCCCGTGGCGCGTTTTAAGTTGGGGGATTAAGTCCCCTTGAATCCTGAGGGTCCCCGGAGTCCAACTAGCCCACCATATACCTCCAAAAAGCGCCACAGAGCTGCGTTGCAGAGAGGTGTAAAAGGGGTGTGGCCTCTCTACAGTCTCTGCAACGCAGCCCCTGGCGCATATTGGAGGTTCCTGGTGGGCTAGTTGGCCCCCAGGGACCCCCAGTATTCAAGGGGAATTCGTTCCCCTCTGCAAACGCGCCAGGGGCGCGTTTGCAGAGTGGTGAAGGAAGGGGCGGGGCCTGCGGGCCCGATCGTTTAAAAAAAAAAAAAAAAATTTGTCCCCTGAAGGGGGGCTGTGTGGCCCCCTTCCTTTTTCCTGTTTTTGGGCCCTGGGGACCCCATCCCCCAGGGCCTTACCCCTTTTTTAAATTTTATTTTATTAAAAAAAACGGGAAGGGGGCCGCGTGGCCCCCTTCCCTGGGCCTGTATTGGCCCCGGGGACCCCATCCCCCGGGGCATGGCCTTTTTTATTTTCTTGGGAGGGGGCTGCGTGGCCCCCTCCTCAGGCCATTTAAGGCCCCGGGGACCCCATCCCCCGGAGCCGGCCTTTCCATTTTTTTTTTTTTTTTTTTGGGGAGGGGGCCGCGTGGCCCCCTCCTGGGCCACTACTTGCCCCGGGGACCCCATCCCCCGGGGCTGGCCCTCTCCGTTGGGAACTGTGGGGGTCCCCAATCCCCCACAGTCCCGCCGGCTCCCCACGTCCCTTGGGAGCCGGCATTGCTGTTCCACATGGGGAGCAGCTGACATGCTGCTCCCCATGTGGAAAAGCAATCTGCTTTGGATATTGGAAGAGAGAGCAGGTTTCCTGCTCTCTCTTCCAATATCCAAAGCAAGTTTGCAATGACAGGACGGGAGCCGCGAGGCTCCCGTCCTGTCATTGCAAACAGCAGTGTCCCGGGGGTAGGCACCCCGGGACACTGCAGGAGCCGGCCCTGGGGGTGGCGGTCCCCAGGGCCATCAAGGGCTCCAGGAGGGGGCCGCGCGGCCCCCTCCCTACATCAGCACAGCCCCGGGGAGGTGGTGGTCCCCGGGGCTTCGGGGGTCCAAAACGGACCCCCATTTTAATTTGTTAGTGCCCCGGGGAGGTGGCGGTCCCCGGGCGTGTGGGGGCTGGAGCCCCCACACAGGTTGTTTAATTTTTAAAACAAAAGCCCCGGGGAGGTGGTGGTCCCCGGGGCTGCGGGAGGGCTCAGAGCCCTCCCGCACCATTTTAAAAAAGCCCCGGGGGTGGCGGTCCCCGGGGCTTGGGGGCCCTTTGAGGCCCCCACACATAAAATTAAACCCCCACCATGCCCCCGGGACTTGGGCCACCCGGGGCAAATACAATCGAAGCGCGGGAGACCGCGCTTCGATTTTTTTCGGCAGGATTCGCGCACCCTGAGCGCATCCTGCCGATTTAAAAATTTTTTTTTTTTTGTTGCCCAGGGGTCCTTGTGGGACCCCTGAGCAAACCTAGGGGGTCAGGGTGTTTCTACCCTGCCCCCTTTGTGCGCTTTGCGCACTTGTTTCTGTCCCTCGGTTCTACCGAGGGACAAAATGGCTGCCAACATTTCCTGAATCGGAATGTTGACAGCCAGCTGACAGCCAATTAACATGCAGCTCGTGATCGGGACGGTGCGCGCAGGGTGCGCTGAGGGTACGCGGACCCTACTCGGCCATAGATATCACTAACTTTTTACTTTTCATTTTCTCAGCAACTACTGAACGGATTTACACCATTTAACAAAAGGGTTCTTTCTGAACCAAGAACTACCTCTTTGCCAAATTTGGTGTAATTCCGTTCAGCAGTTCGGGCTGTAGCCGTGTCTAAAGTTTCCTATGGAAAAGTGCATGGGGAAAACACGTTTTGGGACCCCCTTTTTCTCGGCCCCCGCTTGACGAATCCCCCGAGACTTTCAGGGTAGGAGCGGACCGGAGCGGGCCACAAAGTTTGAAAATTTCGCGAAGATACGTCAACCGGCAAGAGAGTTATTTCAAATAGAATGTCGCGGATTTCCTATGGATAATAGGTTGTAACTATAACTATCTACTGGCGACCGCCAGTAGATAATATATATATATATATATCAAAGATCCTCTCCAAAAGAACGGGTAAGGAAGGAGCCACTCCAGTTGAAAATGCTTAATGGTTATTTATTTCGGCAGAGAAACAAGACGCGTTTCGACCTCACACAGGGTCTTGGTCACATGACCTTCTGCTACAGCTGTGGTCTTTTAAGTCCGTCAAACATGACGGAATGATCAATAGACATAGAAAAAAGTGCAGTTTTTTTACAGGTGAAAAAGTGCAATCGTGAAAAAGTGAAATTCATTATTACATGTTTAAAAAAAAGGGAAAAAAGGTTCTCATGTAAATACGTAGTGGCAATCCATTGTACATTGTTATTCATTTGTAAACATTTAGTATGATAACTTTACGTGCAGTTCTTGAGCTGACAATATGTGGTCAATATTTACATTTAAATTTCAAAACACTCTATCACATAGAAAGATTTTAAAGAAAAATAAAGTTCAATGGTGTGCATTGTTTTAAATATTGGAGGTTAAAGATTCATGCACAATTAGGTAATCGATTTGCAAACAGTCAAGGTATAGTAACCAGTGAAAAAATCAAATGCAAGCAGTCAAGGTATAGTACCCAATGAAAGAAATCTTAAGTAAGTTTGCTTGATTTTTGAATGGTGGAGCATACACAGAAGTTAGAAGAGTCACAGACACGAATATCCAAAATATGTGTAACCATGGTAAAACTTGGTATGTTTATACCCGGAATATACAATAACTTCGGAAGTAACCATGGTATAGTACCACAGTTGGTGAGTTACCAAACAAGGTTTTTGTTTGATCATGGAGGGACGATCGTTACTAGGTAACATCTTCGTTCTCCGGTGCTCATATTTTACTTGTGACTTGATCAAGAATCAGTCTGTGCCATTCGCAGTGGCCTGCTTGAAAAAACAATAACATGAATCAGTTATTAACTTGCATAACAATATCCACTATAGCACACCAGAAATATCATATTATGTAAAGAATTCAGCTGCTAAGGATGAAAAATATAAGTATAGAAAGATTGAAGTTAAATTACATGAGAACCTGCTAAAAAAGACCAGTAACTGATCTATTGTGCTGGGAGGCTAGCCGTCAGTTAATGTATTTCAGTATCCCAAGTGTGAATGGAGTTCCTCATCATTGTTCATCCCTTCAGGAAAGATAGAACCTGCCCTCAAAATGAAAACTGATTCCATCCTCCTGAGGGCAGAGACGCGGTCACCGCCTCTGGGATGTTTAAGTACTGTATCTAGACCCAAAAATGTGGCTTTGGTCCAGTCACTCTGATGTGTTTCTTGAAAATGTTTAGCAGTGCTGTAAGTACGATCGTTGTTGGTAATTGCCCTCCAATGCTCCAGTATGCGTTTCTTTACTGGGAAGGTGGTTGAACCAATGTACCATTTGCCGCAAGGACAAATGATAGCATAACCTACAAAATCAGTGTTACAGTTGATTAGTTTAGGGATCCGCACTTCTGGTTTGTGCGTGACAATGTCACCTCTTTTACGTTGCCGCTATGCTTACAGGCTTTGCAACGTCCGCATGTGTAGAAACCCTTGTTCTGTCCTAACCAATTAGTCTTTTGAGGTGCAAGGTGACTTTGTACTAGCATATCTTTGAGGGAGACATTCTTCTGAAAAGTGATGGATGGAGTCTGCCCTACCACTTCTTTCAAGATGGGATCTTGAGAATTCTCCTTAAGTTACCTGCTTGGCTGTTGTACTTGGTAATGAATCTGATGGAGTTTTTCCCTTGTTCTTTTTTACTGATTTTCTTCGATAGTTTATACAGGGATTGAGCTCTACTGATCTGGGAGACTCTCTGCTCTGCCATTTTTAATGCTTTAGCAGGATAGTTTCTGACTTTGAGTCGTTCGGTCATACCTTTTTTGGTATTCTCATAGGACTCATCGGAACTGCAGTTTCTTCTGGCCCTTAGGAATTCACTGAAAGGGATACTCCACTTTAGGTTGGGTGGGTGGCAGCTTGCAGCGTGCAAAATGGAGTTCCCTGCAGTGGTCTTTCTATATAATTCTGATGTTAGAATCCCATCAGTGGCAATGAGTTTAAGGTCCAGGAAAACTATGCTGCTTTGGCTTTTTTGTATGGTAAACCTGAGGTTGAGTTGTTCTGATTGAGTTTTTCAAAAAATTCATCCAAATCTCTTTCTTGACCATCCCAAACAAAGAAAATGTCAATATATCTTAACCATATACTGACATTATTCGTCCATCTTTCGAGTTCATTGTTCTAGAGTACCTGCTTCTCCCACCAGCCTACCAGGAGATTGGCATAGCTGGGGGAGAAGCAAGTACCCATGGAAGTTCCTTGTATCTGTCTGTAATGTTGTTGGTTAAACAGAAAAATATTTTCAGTAAGGCAAATCTCAGTCATTTGTAAGATCATATGGGTGTGTTCTAACTGGTAAATACTTCTGGTTTGTAGAAAGTGTTTGCATTCCATCAAGCCATCATAATGTCTTATACTAGTATATAGACTTTCTACTTCTAGTGTTACTAACCAAGAGTTGTTGCCCCAAAATACATTTTCAATTTTCTGCAAGAAATCTTTAGAATCCCTGACATATGAACTTAACGTTTTTACAAAGGGAAACAAAAAATGATCAACATAAACAGAAGTGTTTTCAAAAATGCTGTTTTTGGATGACACAATGGGACGCCCTGGTGGTTCAGTGGGGTTCTTATGGATCTTGGGTAATAGGTATAGTGTGGGTGTCACTGGTGTCTCGTGTCTGGTGTCCCGGGTAGCCGAATGCCATTCGGCTACCCGGTTGGGACCCCAATGATGAAGCATGCCACCAACTATGTTGGTGGGTGAGGGGTCTTTTAAAAAACCTAATGGTTTTCAGGCACTTCTGTAAATCTGATTACAGGATAGTCGGCCTTCTTTCTTCTCCCTCATATCCAGGTCCGTCCACGTTGTTTATAGTTTATGCTAGGGGATAGGGACGTACCCCCGCACTATCCTCGCTCTCTCCTTTGTTCAACTATATACGTATATATATATGTATGTATATATATATATGTGTATATATATATGTATATATATATATGTATATATATATGTGTATATGTATGTATATTTATGTATATATATATATATATATATATATATATATATATATATGTTTTACTGACATTCCCTCAGAATAAATCTTAATTACGTGACAACACAACTTGATGTGCTGAAAATAAACAATAAAACGGACTCAAGGAGTATTGACAACTTACACAGCTATTGAATACTAGAAGAATGTACCATTTATGGAAAATAACTTAAATTGTTATTTTTAACAATATTTTTCGTATGTGTTACTGTTGATCCCCACATCTCCTCAAATCCATCATAAGTATTTTAATCTTTAAAAACGCAGCCACTTCTATTGTTCCTTTACCAAACACTTATGAATTACTTTACTTTTTTTTTCTTTTTAGGTATGAGTGCCTTTAACCCATTTTGTTTTAAGTGTTCTTTGGTCCTGAAGACCAGCAAATGTTCTTTTATCTCATCATGCATGTTGAACAGTGTAGGAAACTTTATCTTATGATGTTTAAAAACGAAGCCATGTTATAGCACTTGTGTATTATAAGCATACACAGGTGCTTAATTTGTCAATATGAGCTACGTTAAATGGTTTCTGTCTTCTGAAATTTGTGCAAATCCATCACTACACCCGTTCTAAGTGACATTTCCCTTTCGCTCTGGGTGACTCATCAATACGCAAAATATTGAGTACATTGACATACAAATCTGTTAACATATCAATTTACATACATTCAGTTCTGAATCATTTCTAAAAATATATTCTCATTTGAATAAAAACAATATATAATCTGTGCAGCTTGAATGCTACTTAAGCTTTACAAGAAAACATGCAATTTTATTTGCTATGGTATCGTTATACCTGACTAGCTAAATAGATATATTGTCTCTAAATCAAATTTCCTTTCAGTCAAGGGGCTACAGAATAAACAAGGCAAGGAACTGCCACTCTCCATTTCATTTCACACACAAAATCCTTTTATTCTCCCGGGTTCAGTTGAAGCCGTATATATAGCTTGTGAAGTTTCTGATTTTTAGCCTCTGGAACTCTCCTGCGCTCACTGACGACCATAATCAATAAAATACCTACAGACTATGGATCTGAGGAGTCTATAAACACACAACCACAACTCACTGTGTGCCCCAAAATCCAAGGTGAAGGAAATACGATTTTAGCAGTGCTCTTTATGTGTATGCGACAACGTGCATCATTTGTAACATATCACTAACATTGTGAGATGTGTGCTTGTGTGGGTTTGTTTATGTGATGTGTCCACTTATTCCGTCTTTCTGCAAATCACTGCGGTTGTCTATGCCTTCCTGCGTGTGTGCTGTTGTACTGCTATGCATTCTTGATTATGTTTTGTTTTCCCCTAACTTATTATAATTGTGTCCCTGTAACTGTCTGTGTTTTTCTTGTTCTTGTGTTTGGGTTATTGTGCATTTTGTTTTGATACCCCCTTAATATCCGGGGATAGTGATGTTATCGACTGAGGCACAGAGTGTTGGAAAGTGGAGGACAAGCAGTCTAAGGCGTCTTCCATTCTCGTTTGTGTTCTTAGTAGCAAGGCACACTCTCAGTTCACATTAGTTGTCATACATTTCTTCTCCATAACAACATCAACAGAGGAACCTGTCAAGTCTTTGATAAACGGTGTTGTTGGGACAGGAAAAGTCTGCACCAAGGTGCCCCTTGTGACATAAAATGACCCTCAAGACTGCCTCTCCCTCTCTGTCTCACACTCACACACACATGCATACACACAAACACACACACACTTCTGCTTAGATATGTAGATTCAGCTCACCTGTACAGGAAAGCAACAACACATCTGATTTGTAGCATGAAATGTTTTGTTTGGTTTTCTTTTCCAGTGTCTTCTCCATTTGTTTTTGTTTGCAGACCCAGAAGCTGTTTGCAGATCTGTGACACCATCAATATGAACTCCTCAAGGCTTGGGTGCCGTGCCGGCATTTCACAGGCTCTATTTGTGTTGCACCTTAAGGCTCTGCTTCAGTCAGGTGAGGGATGCTATTAAACCAAAAAGATGTTAAGACCTTAGATACTGCTATAACTTAGAATGGGCTCCTGCTCAGTACTGGAGCCCCTGTTCTGTAAAAATAACTCACTCTGTGGTAGAACCTCATAATCATGAAAGAGCTGTGTCAGTCCCACTCTTTGGAATGTACCGTCTTGACTTTGATGTACACGAGGAGAGGACCATTAACTATATAAATATTCAGAGTTCTGACATGGTGTTTGAGGAGGACAAGGTGGGCCACTCCAAGTCTTAAGCATTCCCCTACTTTAGGCATACTTAGCTAACATCAGGATCCTATGACAGCGAGGGGCACTGAGGTGGTGCCCATGTCTGTACTCCCATGGAGACCCCTCAAGTCCTGTTTCCTAACGTAGTGCTGGGGTATCTAGATGGTTCCCATGGTTGTACCTCTAGGGAGGTACAGAGGTGGCCCCTTTGCTTTACCCCTATGGATACCATAGCCATTCTGTACTCATCAAGTTCTGTAATTTGCTCCTCCTTCCTCCAATGTTCTTTTCTGTTTCTTGCAGGTTTAGGGGAGCCTGAACCCCAGATTAATGGGCAGTCCCCATCGGTCAGCATCTCACAGGAGAATGAGAGTCGCGAATTCACGTGTCAGGCCGAGGGCTGGCGTCCAGTGCCGCTCCTCACCTGGTACCTCAATGGCAAGAAGCAGGAGGTAAACAGCTCCACGGTGCTGTCAACCTCAGCTGAATTGTTCGAGCAGAGCTCCAGTACTTTCACCGTGACCGCCCGAAAGAGTGACCGGGAGCTCAACTGCACTATCACTGACCCAACATCCGGCAGGGCCGGCAACGCTTCCGTCCTACTCAACGTGCAGTGTGAGTACTTGCCTTGATTGGAGGTGAGGGTACGAACTGTTCTGGATGGAGCAATACTTTGTGGGTGAGATAAAATAATCTAATGGACTTTGACTTCAAAAATGCCCTTCCACAGTTGGAATAATATTTAAAAGTATAATTTCAATGATTAATATTTGCGGAAAGTACGCAAAATCTCAAGCATTAGGTGAAAAGAGTGACTATGACACTCTACTTCATTGTCTTTGTCTTAATAGTGGACATAGATTGGGCCAGGACTGATGACCTAATCAGGGATGTCAATCATGGCATAAATGACAGCATCAGAAAAACAGCAGAAAAATAGATTGAAGTAGGACGTACTGTGCAGTACCACATTCCAAACTACAACTATTTAAAAATGCTGTGTGTGATGTGATTTTTAAAATAAATATTGTATTGCCATTTATTCAGCAATACAAACATATATAAAAAGACCTCAACATTCAGCTGAAATGCGAAGAAATCATGCAGCTCAACAAGTCTTTCCAGAAAAGGCAACACACATTTATGGGACCATCTCTGAGAACCACCCCTTTTTCTGCATCTTAGTCTGATTGATACTGTTCCTGCCATGGTTAACAGATCTCAGAACATATTATTTTAAACCTAGTTTTCATTTTTTCATTACCGGGCGCTTTGCATCTACCACTGCTTGATGGTATGTCTAGATCCATTTTGTTTAGACCGAGTGGAGTGTAATATTATCTATGGAGAAATCTGAGCTGTATTAGTCTATGTCTGCCATTAAGAGATTTTTGGGGGTTTGTAAACAGCAAAATGCTGGTCTTTGGTGATCGGGTATCCTAGGTCTTTCTCCCATTCTTCTCTTAGAGGTACTTTGATCCTTATGAATTTTGTACAACACTGTGTTGAATAATTGTGTTACTAATTTTGTCATTGATCAGGCTGTGATTATCAGTGATAGCAAATACCAGTCATCTGGCTCTTGGAGATGTATAGGGTATGTTTCCATTATCGTGCTTCTCAGTCTATAGTATAAGAATAGGTCTAGCGGAGTGCTGGTGGGTTTTCCCCTAGCGGACGCGCTAGAGGGGATTAGTCTCTTTTTCTGCTGGTAAACGATCGGAGCGCCTGGCAAAGGGCTCCCACCCTGATACTATCACTGAACTATTTTAAAACAATCTTCTTTATCTGCTTTTAAAAAACAGAATCACTCGTTTTAACTATCTTGTTTTAGCCAATTATTCTTAAATACATTCACTGAAACATTGTTGCACACTATATTCCTTACCTGCACTCGGTCAGCCCGGCGTCTTCCCCGGTCCACCACGGATTGTTCCGGTTGAGTGGAGGGAAGTGTGACGCAGAACCGGAAGTGCTGTTGTTCTAGGCAAAGGCACAGCGGCGGTTAGCAGTCTAGCTGTTCTCTCTCGGCTGTATAAATGCTGATGCCTGCCTCGACGCGCAGCGGACGCGCTAGAGGGATTAGTCTCTTTTTCTGCTGGTAAACGATCGGAGCGCCTGGCAAAGGGCTCCCACCCTGATACTATCACTGAACTATTTTAAAACAATCTTCTTTATCTGCTTTTAAAAAACAGAATCACTCGTTTTAACTATCTTGTTTTAGCCAATTATTCTTAAATACATTCACTGAAACATTGTTGCACACTATATTCCTTACCTGCACTCGGTCAGCCCGGCGTCTTCCCGGTCCACCACGGATTGTTCCGGTTGAGTGGAGGGAAGTGTGACGCAGACCGGAAGTGCTGTTGTTCTAGGCAAAGGCACAGCGGCGGTTAGCAGTCTAGCTGTTCTCTCCCGGCTGTATAAATGCTGATGCCTGCCTCGACGCGCAGCGGACGCGCTAGAGGGGATTAGTCTCTTTTTCTGCTGGTAAACGATCGGAGCGCCTGGCAAAGGACTCCCACCCTGATACTATCACTGAACTATTTTAAAACAATCTTCTTTATCTGCTTTTAAAAAACAGAATCACCCGTTTTAACTATCTTGTTTTAGCCAATTATTCTTAAATACATTCACTGAAACATTGTTGCACACTATATTCCTTACCTGCACTCGGTCAGCCCGGCGTCTTCCCCGGTCCACCACGGATTGTTCCGGTTGAGTGGAGGGAAGTGTGACGCAGACCGGAAGTGCTGTTGTTCTAGGCAAAGGCACAGCGGCGGTTAGCAGTCTAGCTGTTCTCTCCCGGCTGTATAAATGCTGATGCCTGCCTCGACGCGCAGCGGACGCGCGCAGCGGGCGCGCCTAGGGCAAGCCCGTCTGCGCCCGTCCGCGCCTGTCTGGGTCCAGGGTCCAGACCCCCTGCCCCTCTGCCCTCAGTTCTCCTGCAATATACTAAGGATGAATTAATATTCCTGCAGAAAGCCCCTAAGTTAACTTGCTCCCACTCCATATCCTTGGAGAAAATGCAGGACAGGTGCCTACATTGCTCATATGAATTGACCCTACCGACTATTCACACTCCTATTCACACTCCTTTAGCAGGAAACGGGTTTAACATGGCTCTGCTTAATTGCAGATCCCTGCCAAAACACGCTATAGAGATATTTATATTATTACAAGACACCAAACCAGATGTTTTGTTCCTCACGGAGACATGGTTAACCCCCAGTTCCGATCCAGACATTGTCCAAACGCTCCCTCCGGGATATCTGATTCAACGAATGGACAGACCTAACGGGAAGGGGGCGGGATTGCAATTATCCACAAAGATTATTTAATTTGCCGTATTTTGGACAGCCCCTCTTAGACTGTGAAAATGTTCACTTTTCAATTGAATTCACCCCACTACTTACCTTCGCTGGCATTCTTTTATATCGCCCCCAGGAGCACATGGACAATTCTGTAGTTCACTACTGGAAACTGTCTTAAACCTTGCCAGTGCTTCGCCCAATGTCAATCTTCTGGGAGATTTTAATCTTCACTTTGACGACCCAAAAGACAGGGTGGCCAACGACCTAGCCTACGATCTAGCAGCTTTTTCATTGGAACTAAAAATACACCAGGCAACTCATGTTAAGGACCACCTTCTTGACCCCATTTTCTCAAGCATAACGGAATTAAAGGGGAATGACCCCATTCCCCTCCCTGGTCAGACCACTTTCTTATTCCCTTCTCCTGGCACCCACCCTCTCCGCACTTACACTCGCTAGTTTCACGCATCCAAATCCGCCCCTGGTCCAAACTGATTGTTGAAGATTGGACCCGTGAATTGGAGTCATCTATGCCCCCTTGGATCTTGATCCTTTAACTGCCAATAGTAAGTTCTCCTCATGGATCGAAAACTCATTAAACACAGTACTCCCTAGGAAAACCGCTTCAAAAAAACGGGCCCCAATAAACTTCCGTGGTATACCCCCGAACTCCGTGAACTGAAACAACAGTGCAAAAAATTGGAAAGAGCATGGAGGAAAGATTTCTCAAGCGAGAAAAAATCACCATATAGGCTATCCATTGCTCAATATAAATCAGCTCTAAAATTAGTTCAGGCTGCCTATTATGATGAAAAAATTCGCTCCGCCTCAAACTCCACTAGAAAAATATTTCAGATCGCAAAGAAACTGATGAAAGTGCCCGACCCTCCTGCAGTCCCCGATCCTTCTGGTCGCCGATGCGAGGAACTAGCTCACTTCTTTTCGACCAAAATTCAAAACATTCTCAATCTCCTTCCACCCTCTGTCAATGAGCACTTAGTCGAACTACATGACCTAGAACCCTTGAATAACCCTCACCTCTTAGAGTCATTCTCTCCACTCTCCGAGGATTTATTCCTCTCCATCCTAGACTCAGTCAAGAGCGGGTCCCCGATGGATCCTGCCCCCCAACATCCTGAGGTTGGTTGCTCCTACAGTCACCCCCACATCATTAATCTAATTAATGCCTCATTAGCTTCGGGCATTGTCCCCCAGGACTGGAAAAAGGCTATAGTGAAGGCGCTACTAAAAAGCCTCATTTAGACCCATCTGAGCTAGGTAACTATCGCCCTATTTCATTACTCCCTGGAATTAGTAAAATTGCCGAAAAACACATTAACCGTATACTTTCGACCCACTTGGAAACATTTAAATTACTCCACCCGTCACAGACTGGCTTCCGTCCTGGTCAGGGCACAGAAACTGCTCTGATAGCGGTAGTTGAGGAGTCAAGAAAGATTCTTGATTCCGGAGGGTCCACGGCCATCATTCTCCTGGACCTAAGTGCAGCCTTTGACACGGTGAACCATGGCATACTGGTTCACCGTCTAAAAAAGTGGGAGTGACAGGCACGGCCCTATTATGGCTGAAATCGTTCCTGGAAGAAAGATTCTTCCAGGTATCTGAAGGTAACTCCCGTTCTCAACCAATCCCGCTGCAGTGTGGTGTCCCCCAGGGCTCATCTCTAAGCCCTACACTTTTAACGTAGACATGGCCCCTTTGGCAGAGATTGTAGCCCCTTTCGGAATCCATATAGTCACATACGCTGATGACACCCAATTAATTGTGGCATTGAACCATGCGGAACCATGTCCCTCGGACCTACGCTCATGCCTTGAGGCAGTTGCTAGCTGGATGAACTCATCCCACCTGAAACTCAATGGCGAAAAAACTGAGCTCATGTTGCTGGGCAACCAAGTAATTTTTAACTCAAATACCATGTGGCCGAGTTGCATGGGTACAGCTCCTCTGCCAAAAAACGAGATAAAAAGCTTGGGTATCTGGCTCGACCACGACCTCACTTTCAGAGTCCAAGCGAGGAAAACGGCAGCCGTATGTTATGGGCTTCTCAGATCCACTCGGAAAATTCTCCCTCTCTTACCTAGCCACTCAAGAAAACTCCTGGTCCAGGCACTTATCCTCTCTAGGCTGGATTACGGTAATGCTCTCTATTTGGGTGCTCCCAAATCAGTCATAGCGAAGCTCCAGGTGGTCCAGAATTCAGCAGCTAGACTCCTTACGGGCACAAAAAGCCACTGCTCAGCAAAGCCTGCCCTTCGCTCTCTCCACTGGCTCCCAGTACAGGAGAGAATACATTTCAAGGCCCTCTGCATTGCCCACAAAGGTTTGCAGGACAGAGGCCCGCCTATTATAAAACACCTGGTCAAATCATATAAGGCCAATCGATGTCTGCGCTCAGATGAGCTTCACTTGACAGAGGTCCCCAGAATTAAGAAGGCCAGAACAGGTGGTCGCCGTTTCTCCTACAATGCTTCTAAGTTATGGAACGCACTCCCTCTTCCTATTCGTAAAGAGGTGAACCATCTGACCTTCCGAAAATCCTTGAAAACCTGGCTATTCCCATAATTTTTCCTTCCTCCCCCCCCTAGTTTCCTCCGCAGCGCTGGGATGCCTCCGGGTAGCCATGCGCTATACAAAAGTTCTTAACATAACATAACAAACATAACATTTGTGTATTGTCATAAAGCTGTTCTGCTCATATAGGTCACCAATTTTATGCAGTTCCTTTTTATTCAATCATTCTATAACTTTGGGTTGTTAAGATAAAGGAATCAGTGGGTTATGTTGCAAGGTTAATTCTGGAGAGTATATATTATAGATACTACAGGCTTTAGCCAGTCTATACTAATCCCATCATGTGCACTGGGCTGTAATTATTTTGTTACGGGGTCTCTGGGATTAGCCAACTGTAACTGTATGTAGTAATTTAGGATATATCTTGTCTCTTGCTGTCTGTCTATGTGGGGGGTTATTTTCCAAATGAAGCCAGTGATACGCATGTTGGGCCTACAATACATGAGAGATTTTTGTACAGTGCACTTCCTGAACCGAATTGTTTCAAGCTGCTTTCAAATGTGATGATCTCAGAAAAGGAGACAGAGGGGAAAAAAGTAATTGTCCAGGATCACACAGTTTGGTCAGGCTGGGAAGCTGTGATTGAAACAGGGTCTCTGGGTCAGGGCCCCTCAACTAGTGTTTGCCCTTGGTCCAACAAAAACTTCTAACTGGCCTGGACAAGTTATGCAAGGGCATTCAAATTATTCATTTTTTTCATAAGATGGGACAACAGCAGTGAAGACACCACTCTACATAGAACAGTTACAGCCTACGCAGAACAACCTCTACGAAAAAGTTTTGAGTGCACCTGCTCCAGGTGCTGTGCCATCCCAGGCTGCACCAGTTCAAAAGGTTGAGGGCCACAAGCGCCTTTTAAATATAAAATCCGGAATGTTCTTATAAAGTGCATTGATTAAAAACAGAGCTTAGCTTTCAGCTGTCAGGATTTAATAACCAGTCATGTGGCAGAAAATAGAAAGCAGAGTTACATCTGAGACATTTAATGGATGCAGTGATTAGTTTCTATGCTCGAACACTGTTTTTGTTGATTATTCTGGGCACTGTATTGCCTTTGTTCACATATAAAAAGAATCTCTTGAACTGAATATATTTGACATGTTAAAATGTTTTGTGATTATTTTTTCCAAGTGAAAATAACCAACACTCATGGAATTGCCACAGCAGGGGCGTAGCAAGGGCAGCGTGGCCCTGATAGGGTGAAGCGAGCCCCCATAAACACCCGGGTCCAGGTGCCAATGCGCTTGCTGCACTCTTGATAGCTACGCCTCTGGCCATGAAAGCCATTTGACGCAGTCAGAGTCCGGGTGTTATTTTCAGCACCACTTCACATGAATGGGGATTTGTGGGTAGAAAACAGTCAGATCTCAGCCCAATCAATAGCCAATCTGAATCAATTCCTGGCCCAGATCAAAGCCTGGTCAGCATCCGTGCCCTGACAGGTCTCTTCCACTGGTTGTCATCGTTGGCAGGAGACGCTTTCGAGACCTCCATAGATTGATGTTGATTGACATCTTTCAATGGATCTTGAACTAAAACAAGGGGATATGTGTGCAGCTCAGAAGCAGGGGAGGGAGATGATCCCGGAAGACAGGCCACGAAGCGCAGGATCCATGAAGTACGCAGCAGTGCTTAATTTGTAAAATATTAAGTGCCAGGGCTCTGACCAGGAGGCCACTGCAGCTTGCACCACACATCACCCTTGTCATCGCTGCCAAAACAACTACTAACCATCTCTCTCGCATGTAAATGCGACAGTTCAGATTATTCCAGGTCCCCAAAGCTAAAGGAATGGCTGGGGAGGCAGGTATTAGCAATATTTATGTATATTATATTCCTAAACAACAATTGTTCTGCTCATCTCTAAATTAGATGAGCAATGCCACCATGTGGTAGACTGTTCCAAGTATGGTGTTGACAATTAGGTGCCGGTGCCGAGCACCGGAAACCAATTAAGTGCTGGTGCTGAGCACCGGAAAGCACCGGCTCAAATTAAGCTATGGTATGCAGGATGTGTGATGGTGCTGGCTCTGTGCATGCGGTCTCTATGAGAGGGCAAGATGAGGTGCCGGATTTATGAGTAGCCAAATCATGCTGTTGAACAAGGTCAAACCTCATGAAGTAAGAACAGGGACGAGGAAGGCGGGCAAGGTGGTAGTGGTTAGCTGCTGTAGCGTTTATTATTGTATTTAAAGCCCCTGCCACTTTATGTAGATTGGTTACATTATGAAGTCAGGCTTTCACAATTCGAGCCCGATTGAATACAGGCTTTATCATGTTAGAGCAGTTTTAATGTAGATTAGCCAGGAAGGCTTGGGGATGTCTGACGCACATTCAGGCAGTGCTTAATGTGTAAAATTATGAGTGCGGGTGTCCGAAGCGCCGCTCAGAAGCCCGGCTGGGCAATGTCTGTGCGCCGAACAGCAAGGCTGCGTAGTGCTGAATCCACCTCAGGTCTCTTTAATCCACTGCCAGGCACTGCTACCCCTTTATCTCACTCTTAATGCTTTTCTGCCCTTGTGCCCATTTTTCCGTCTTTCCCTTCCTCCTTCTTTCTTGTTTGTGTTTTTCTCTCGTTCTTGCTCTCAGGAAATGGCTGATGAGTAAAAATAAGTGCCAGTCCCCAAACACAGGGGCGGCTCCTCCATTAGGGCGGAGGAGCGTCGCCCCACTGCTTTCTCACAGTGCGAGAAGCAGAAACATAAAATGGTAAAACTAGCATTTTATGTTTCTGCTTCTCGCACTGCGAGAAAGCAGAAGCGTTTGGTTGGGGGCAGGCGGGTGGGCGGGTCTGCTGGAGGGCAGGGGAGGAGTAGCTAGCCCAATGCTGCGGCCCTGACTGTTTGGTCGGCCCTCTGGAGCCGACCAAACCAGTCATGCACACTCTCCCTTTTCTCCATGTAGGCTGCATGCAGCCTACATGGAGAAAATGGCCTCCCCATAGGCGCCTGGCCGGGCACTGTCCCCACCAATCACAACGCTGCCATTGTAGCGTTGTGATTGGCTTTGGGAAGGGGAGGGAGGCTGCCTGCTTCCTGTTCCACGGGACCCGGCCAGGAGCTGAGACAGCGCGGGACCCGGGAAGGTAAGTTTATATATATTGTTTTTTTTTTATTAAATCCCCCCCCCGCATGACCCCCCCTCCCGCCCCCACACACGAGTCATGCCGACCGCGACTGCCCAAACATGAGTGCCCGTCACCACCACCAGCAACCACCGACTCAAATAAGCACCACACTCAGGTTTCCATTTTAAGAATGGCGTCCCTGGAAGGGCAGCACCTACAGATGTGCTGCACTTCTTCAGCGCAGGGTGCTTCACAGTAGTGCTGTAAGCACCCCATCAAAATCGAAGCCAGTTCTAGTCTGAGGATGTTTTTGGGAATAGTGGCGACAGGACATTATTTTTCTTTTCTGCATATCTCTACACAAACTGCTGCTTTTGAACATTCTTGTAAATGGCGCCTTTTGCAGGTTTTATACGGAGTGTTAATGTTCACCCATTAGCAGAGAGGTGCTAGCATTTGCATCAGAAAGGCGATCTGTGCACTCTCCCCCAATGGGCAGTTTAACCCATGATTGTCTCGAAGAGAAAAAGCATAAAGCCAGGAACAAAATGTTATTTTGGATTTCAACTCTGCGCTTTGGTGCTAGAACATATGGTACCTCATCTGTTTTTTTTTTTAAACCAGTGGAATGTTGGATTGTGGGGCTTGTAGTTTCGCTTTTAAAAGTTTCATCATGAACCCCAGCATTCAATGGGCTGTTGGCTAAAATGCTAGAATTTACTACTTGTCAGCTATGTTTTAGAATTTTACTAAGTCGACTATTGCATTTAAAAAATTGCTTGTTTCACGCCTAAATACAAAAATAATTCTGCGCACATATTTTATGAGAGTTAACTCGCATTGTGCATTAAAACAAGCATTGGCAATGTGATTAACTTTTTCTTATGTGAAGTAGAATGTTTTATACCAAGCTTCCAAACACAATAAAGGTACAGCACAAAGCAGCAACGCAACCTTCCATAACACAAGTAATAAGTGAAGGACAGGTGACAGTAGCAGAAGGAACAGAACATGATTCTCTCACACATTCAGGACCGGTACAACACAGATAGCTAAAACACTAAAAAGGGAGAGAGGAGGTAAAGACTGTCTTTTGCGATTCCATAAACATATGAGAGGTACAAAACTACTGGAAGAAACAGCCAAACCTCTTATGGAATCAACATACATTCATGTACTCTTTCAGGATGATAAACGCTCACATACCTAGTGTGGTAGGCTTCAATAGTGAGTTCCATACCTTCACTGGCTAGCATTTGTGAGTAATACTGTTGCCTGGTTGTAAGTCTCCTAGTTATGGGTTCCCTAGTTTGGGTGTGGCACTTATGCCATTGTTTATGTTTTGCCTTTGTTAGACTGTCAGACCTACATAAAAATTTTGTGTGGTTGAGCTAAAACGTGTTTTACTGGTGTCGCCCTGCCTAAGATTAAAACAGGAGGGCCGAGTAACGGACCCTATTTCTCTTTTCCATCAACATGTTTTGGTGCTCGAATATTGTCCCTGTGGGGTCAGGCATCTTCCCTAGGAATATAGGTATCTCACATCAAATATTGTCCTGCATCATAGAGCATGTTACCAGCGTCAAACAGAGCATGGGTGGGGAGGGCGATTGGGCCAATTTCCTCCAGCCCACCTTCTTGAAGATGCCTTGCAAAATCCTATTGGAAAGGCTATCAGCATGTCAAGCTGTTTGGTCAACCTTGGAAGCCAGGTTTGAAGCAAACACAAGGAGATGATGGACAGAATGCTGAAACTTGTCAGTCACTCACCCCCAGTCACAGATCTGGGTTTAATCCATCATCGTTCTTTAGCTCACTTCGCCAACCCAGTTCAGACCCACCCATATGCAAATCAGTCTTGACCCTGTACCTCATGGGAACAGTCCAGCCCGAACTGCCAAGCCAGGCCTTCCCTGGACCCGAAATAAGCATCCTGGGACCGGTTTCGGGGTAACACCCCTCATCAGCCAGACTAGCTTGAATCCAGTGGCAAAGTGAGCCAGGATTGAACCCAGGTTTCCTGAGTTGATTGTACAATTCTGATCCTGGATGGGTATGACATTCTTTCCCCCTTCTGCCCTGATGACAATTTTATTTGTGACCCAAGAGGCAAGTCAATTGTTTTGGGCCACCTATACAAGGTCTTTATTGCTGTTAAAGATGAAGCACCAGTATTGTCAATTACACAATATGTGGGAGATTTTTGTACAGTGCACATCCTGAACTGAATTTATTTCAAGCTGCTCTCAAATGTGATGATATCAGAAAAGGAGACAGAGGGAAGAAAACGAATTGTCCAGAATCACACATTTTGGTCAGGCTGGGAAGCTATGATTGAAACAGGGTCTTTGGGTCAGGGCCCCTCCACTGCCCTTGGTCTAACAAAATCTTCTTACTGGCCTGGGCATGTTATGCAAGGGCATTCAAATTATTCATTTTTTTAAAAAAAAGATGGGACAACAGTAGTGGAGACACCCCTCTTCTTTGAACAGCTACAACTTAGGCAGAACAACCTCTAAGAAAAGGTTTTGAGTGCACGCACTCCAGGTGCTGTGCCACCCGAGGATCAGTGCTGCACCTGTTCAAAATGTTGAGGGCCGCCAGTGTCTTTTAAATATCGTATCTGGAATGTTCTTATGAAGTGCATTGATTAAAAACAGAGCTTATCTTTCAGCTGTTAGGATTTAATAACCTGTCATGTGGCAGAACTAAAAAGCAGGGTTACAGCTCAGACTTTTAAGGGATGTAGTGATTAGTTTCTATGCTCTAACACTATTTCTGCTGATCATTCTATTCACTGAATTGTCTTTATAAACATATAAAATTAATATATTGAACTGAATATATTTGACATGTTAAAGTTTTGTGATTAATTTTTCAAAGTGAAAACACCAAACACACATGGAATTGCCAACAGCAATAGTAACAGCAACATGGTCCCTAATAAGGTGAAGTGGGCCCCATAAACATCTGGTCCCAGGTGCCAATGCACTTGCTGCACTCTTGATAGCTCAGCACCACTGCACATGAATGGGGATTTTTGGGTAGAAAACAGGCAGATCTCAGCCCAATCAATACCCAATCTGCATCAATTCCTGGTCCAGATCAAAGCCTGGTCAGCATCCGTGCCCTGACAGGTCTCTTCCACTGGTTGTCATCGTTGGCAGGAGCCACTTTTGAGACCTCCATAGATTGATGTTGATTGTCATCTTTTAATGGATCTTCAGCTGAAACATGGGGATATGTGTGCAGCTCAGATGCAGGGGAGAGCAGTGGATCGAGGTGATCTCGGAAGACAGGCCACGAAGCGCAGGATCCATGGAGTACATAGGATGTGTCGTGGTGCAGGCTCTGTGGGTGCGGTCTCTATGAGAGCACAAGATGAGGCACTGGATTTATGAAGGTACAGGTTCTTGGGGATGTAGGCTTTAGGGGCAGCAGAATATATGGGGGGTACAGGAACTAGAAGGGTCCACGGCCTAGAGGCTTAACAGCAAAAGGCTCTGGGGTGCAGATTCTGTGGAGACATAGGATCCAGAGGTTGTATGGTAGTGGTTCTTAACCTTTGGACCACCACGGACTCCATTGAACCTCAACTGGAAGTCAAGGATCCACAAGAAAGTTCTACGATTTAAACCTGAATAAAAATACACCAAAAAATCACAATCAAGTGCTCTATATGAACTCAGTATGAACACTGAGTGTTGGATCCCTCAGACAGACGCAGGAGGTGGTCACTGTTTCAGAAAAGAGTCCCACGGTGGATTTTTTTGATTCATATAACGTATATAGACCCTGGTCCCTGTGGGCATAGAAGGGGCTGTCTTTGTGATATAATATATCTATATTGTATTGTATTGTATTGTATTGTATTGTAATTGCATTTATATAGCGGTTACTAACCCTGACGAGGCGTCAAAAGCGCTTTTTCGGCGAGTAGCACGCTACTCCGGAACCCATAAAGGATTAGTGTTGAATTAGTATAGTGAAATATGAAAGTAATTTGAGTGGTGGATAGGTTAGTCAGTTATTTGGATTCAGAAGGATAGCGGAAGGATAGAAGAGGGAAAAAAAGGTTTGTATTTATATAGCGCTTGTTACCCCTGATGGGGTGTTGAAGCACTTTTTTAGTGAGTAGCACGCTACTCCGGAAATCCATAAAGGATTAGTGGTGAATTAGTATAGTGAAATATGAAAGTCATTTGAGTGGTGGATATGTTATTCAGTTATTTGGATAGAGAAGGGTTGGGGAGGGATAGAAGAGGGAAAAAGGTTTGCATTTATATAGCTCTTGTTACTCCTGATGGGGTGTTGAAGTGCTTTTTGGTGAGTAGCACACTACTCTGGAACCCATAAAGGATTAGTGTTGAAAATTAGTATAGTGAAATATGAAAGTAATTTGAGTGGTGGATATGTTATTCAGTTATTTGGATAGAGAAGGGTAGCGGAGGGATAGTAGAGGGAAACATCACCAATCCCACATCCCTATCTCGAAGTTTCACGCCGAACCCCTTGAATCCTGCGAATACCTCGGGCTCTCCATTAAATCTTCAGATAACCATCCCTACAAACTACATATATTTTACCAGCCCCCAGGTCAAAACGCCTTATTCATAGACCAACTAATGGAAATCATTATTACAAACTCTACCCCTCACTCCAATGACTTATTCCTAGGGGACTTCAATCTTCACTGGCATGACCCCCTTGATAAGCAGGTCAATGCCGTCAAAATATTCCTAGCAGACCATTCCCTGGTCCAAGCCTGCTCTCTACCAACTCACTCCAAAGGTGCTACTCTGGACTGGATCATCTCCAAAGAAAAACTGGTTGAATCTATCTCGATCATCCAGTGCGATTGGTCAGACCATCATATTATCACCTTCCAAATACCCGCCACAAAAAGAACACCTTCCACACAGCAACTCATGCCCTGACAGTGGATCAGAGACACCAAAAACCTGAACTGGGATAATCTAGCTACCTACTGCGAGAAAGAACTCCTTCCTCCCAACAACTTATCCGATGTCAATGAACTCACAGATCATTACAGCTCCACGATGACCAAACTACTTGACCACCTAGCCCCACCTAAACTCAAAAGAATTCCAAACAAAGACAAAAACCCGTGGTTCAACGAAGCCCTTAATGAAGAAAGGCGCAAACTGAGACTAACTGAATGGATATGGAGACAACATCCCTCCTCCCCTCATCTCAAACTGCTAAGAAAATCCAGAAAATCCTACAACAAACGTATTCTAAAATCAAAAAAGACTTCTTTCGCTCGGAACTTGACAATGCTAAAAACAGACCGCAGAAACTATTTGACATCTTAAAACAACAATCACACAAACTGGCCAAATCCGCACTCTTGACCTCAAATTCGCAGCTAGGCAGTGAAGAATGTTCTTCCTTCTTCACAGCCAAAGCCAACGCATTACAGAATGAGCTTCAGACGGCCGCAATCAACTCAGCTATTCCAAAGAACCATCAAGCTGATGATCTAATCCAACGGACTTTGTCATCGCCCAAAAATAACGCTCTATGGTCATCCTTTAAGCTTTACGATTTCAATGATATTTCAAAAACTTTATCGACTATCAATCCCAACAACCACTTCAATGACCCTCTCTCCTCTAATTGCCTATCTCCTATCTACCACATCATCACCCCTCTCTGGACCAAAATCATCAATGCTTCGCTCTCGAAGGATCCATCCCAAATTGCCTAAAAATTGGTCAAGTCACCTCCGTACTGAAAAAACCTTCAGATAACCCCTCTGACCCAAATAACTTCCGACCAATAACCAACATTCCCATGCTAGCCAAGGTCTTGGAAAAATGTGTTCAACAACAATTAACCAACACATCACAAATTTCAAGCTTCTGGACGACTGCCAATCTGGATTCAGACCTGGACACAGCACTGAAACGGCTATTCTACACATTGTAGACGACGCCCTACTCACACTCGACCGGAATGAAACTTGCCTGCTAGTGCTGCTCGACGTCTCGTCCGCCTTCGATACTGTTAATCATGGCAAAATACTAGAGAGGCTAGAAAAGACGATGGGACTATCAGGCACAGTCCTTCAATGGTTCAAATCCTTCTTGGGAAACAGGACGCAAAGGTTTATGGTGAACAAAAATCTATCTCCTCCATCTCCTAATCTTTTAGGAGTACCACAAGGCTCTACTTTATCCCCTGCGCTATTCAACCTCTATGTCGAACCCCTAACTGATTTACTACAGCAGTCGAATATCTTCTTCCATATGTACGCAGATGGCACACAGTTGTACATCAAGGTCACCTTCCTTGAAGAGATCAAGTTGATGAATCATGCTCTTGAAAAGACAGTCCACTAGCTAACCACCAACTACCTTAAGCTAAACTCGCAAAAACTGAATTCCTTCTAATTCCCCCCAAAAAATCTGCAACGTTAATGGACTGTACCAAGATGATCACTGCTCTAAACTGTACCCCGATCCTAGTGGACTCCACCAAATCACTTGGAATCACGCTGGATAAGAACCTAAACATGCAAACACACATCAACATGCTAGCTAAAAATGCCCGCTTTCACCTCCGCTATCTCAGAAAAATGAAACTATTCATCGAGACCCCGGACCTCAAAACTGCAGTTCAAGCGTTAGTCATCTCGAGGCTGGAATACGGATGTACAACGCTATCGGGTCTTCCCAAGATCTCCACAGCCCCTTTAAAAGCTTGCCTCCATGCAGCCGCAAGACTCTTAACAGGTTCTAGAAAATTTGACCACATCTCGCCACACCTGAAAGAGCTCAACTGGCTGCATTACGAAGCGAGAATACAGCTAAAGATGGCCTGCATCACTCATAAAGCCTTACACTACAAGACACCCCAATACCTAGCCCAGAAACTTACACTATCGGGTGGAAACAGACTCACTAGGAGCTCCGACAATCTGCTCTCAAAACCTTCCTGCTTCAGCAAGAAAAAAACATTTGATAGAGCATTCTCCGGAGCAGCACCAAGAATTTGGAACTCTCACCCCCGAGCATCAGAAGAATCTCTTCAACGACAACATTCAAAACGGAAGCTAAAACCTTTCTGATGAGCAAATTTCTCCCTTAAATCCTTAGCATTCCCCACCCACCTTGACTCATTAAACTTCATCTGATCTCCTTTCGACTTGCCCCTCTCTTGAGTGACTCTCCCCACTTCTCCAATCACTGTTTCCTGAGGAAGTTCTACCATCGTGTACATCTCTGCTTACATCTTACCTAGCCCGCTATTCTAAACTCATCTCTATGATTCCTTGTGTAGACTGCCTTGACAAATAAATTTGTTTGTACTTAAATTTGCCTTACTGCCCGGAACTGAAGTACCATGTCTTCTTAACATGTTTTTTTTCTTTCGTATTGTACTTATCCGTTCTTCATATATGCCTGATATAATTCTGTCTAGGACCCCACTAAACTGTCTTGAATTTGTTTTACTCTTTACTGTGAAGCGCTCTGTTACCCTATGTTGGGTCTTGTTCGCGCTATACAAAACTCCGAAAATAAAATAAAATAAAATAAAAAGGTTTGCATTTATATAGTGCTTGCTGCCTCTGCTGACGCGCTTTTTTGGCGAGTAGCACGCTACTCTGGAACCCATAAAGGATTAGTGGTGAATTAGTATAGTGAAATATGAAATTTGAGAAGTGGACATGTTAGTCTGTTATTTTGATTGAAAAAGATAGTGGAGGGATAGAAGAGTGAAGGATTTAGGCTTTTTTTGTTTTTGTTTTGGAGGTCATAGCAGCAGGAGGAGGCTTGGGATGAGTAAAAAGGGATGTGGAGGAGAAGAGTCAGAGGGAAGAGTTTAGAAAGGCTTGTTTTGGGGGATCGGTATAGTAAAAGAGGTGTCAGATGATGCAAGGAGGGGTAGAGTAGGGGAGAGTCTAGAAAGTGTTATTTTGGGGATCATAGTAGTGGTATGGGGTTTGGGATAAATGAGAGAGTGGATGTAGAGGATATATTGATAGAGGTATAGGGTGAGAAATAGGGTAGTGCATTGGAAAGAGTAGTAGAAAGAAGTTTGAGGAGAGTCAGAAAGTTGGCGTAGAAGATGTATTGAGAGAGGTATAGGGTGAGAAATAGGGTAGTGCATTGGATATGCTGAATTAGAAGAAAGTGATAAATATACAGATCCATAAGTACATGGAAAGTATATAGATGCATAAAGGAGGTAGGTATATGTAGATTAAAGATATTGATAGAGGTATAGGATGAGAAATAGGGTAGTGCATTGAAAATGCTTTTTTAGGAGAAAAGTAATAAATATATAGATCCAAGTACATGGAAGGTATATAGATGCATAAAGGAAGGAAGTATATGTAGATTAAAGATGCATTAGATAAACTCTGGTTTTCAAGTGTTATTGTACTTAAAATTTTATTTTATTTATTTTTTAACAACATAATTATCTACATGTTTTTACAAAGCAATACACAAAGATAGGTACATATTTATAGTACAAATAAATGCTTATATACAGAGGGATATGCTGTTAATTTCTGATTGCGTATAGTGCATATGTGGGAAAGAGCCAATTCTTGAGTAGTTTTCTGAAGATAAGGTGGCTGTCCGTGGAACTTATGGTGGGGGTAAAAGTTCCATAATTTGGCTGCTTGAACAGAGAAGAATGTGCCTCCCATGGTTTTTTTCTTGTATCTTGGGATTTTGAGGCGAGGTGCCACTCTAGAGCAGAGGTTCCTTTGTTGAATGTGTTTGGTGATTTTATTCCTGATGAAGAGTGGTCCCATTCCATGTATCGCTTTGTGGGTGATACAAAGCAGCTTGAACGTGGATCTTCTGGCAACCGGTAACCAATGCAGGGCTTTCAAGACAGGTGAGATGTGGTCTCGCGGTTTGATATGCAAGAGTAGTCTGGCAGCCGAGTTCTGAATCCGTTGTAGTCTTTTCATGGTCGTTAAAGGTGATCTGTGGTAGAGGCAATTGGGGTAATCGAGTTTGGACAGAACAAGGGAGATGATAGCTTGGACCCTGTGTGGAAATCCCAAATGGGGGAAGATTCGTAGCAGAGTTTTTATAGTGACAAAGCTTGATCTTGCTAGTTTGTCCACTTGGGCATTTATCAATAGCTTGGAGTCCATGATCATTCCGAGGTTTCTTAGTTCCTTCGATACTTTAGGTGGTGATCCCAGTTCATCAGGCCAGGCGGCAAGTGGGTCATAATATTTCCAATCGCCACACGTGAGTATTTCTGTTTTGGAAGCATTCAATTTGAGATGGCTCCAAGTCATCCACTGATCCAGGGCTCTGAGACAACTGAATATTGGAGAGTTTCCCATGTCTTTGGGGCATTCCAGTTGAAGGGGTATTTGTGTGTCATCTGCATAGTTATAGCACGTGAGGTGAAATTGATTGATCAGTATCGGTAATGACTTCATGTAGATGTTGAAAGGCATGGGCGAGATGATAGAACCTTGAGGGACCCCTGCTTTTGTGGAGTATGGTTTGGACGAGAAAGGTGGGGTATGGATGACATTAGTTCTGTTTCTAAGGTAGGACGCAATCCAGTCTAGAGCAGTTCCCTCTATGCCAGCTTCATAGAGTCTTTGTTTCAGAGTGTCATGGTCAACCGTGTCAAAGGCAGCTGAGAGGTCCAAGAGGAGTAGCGCAGCAACCCCGTTGCGGTCAACTGTGTTCTTCAGGTCATCCCAGATGGCAAGGAGGACAGATTCTGTGCCTCTTCCCAGACGGAATCCTGTTTGGAAGTCTGAAAGTATGGCATTCTCTTCAATGAATTGTGACATTTTGGCGAACGCTGCTCTTTCTATCAGTTTGCCCAGGAAAGGTCCATTTGTAATGGGTCTGTAGTTGTCAGGGTTCAGCGGGTCCACGTTTGTTTTCTTCAGTAAAGGGCGTATGTATGACTTTTTGAGTTCTTCTGGAAATATTCCGGTAGTTAAGGAATCGTTGATGATTATTCTTACTGGAGTGGCAGCAGAGGTTGTAAAAAGAATTGTCTTGAAAGTTTGCGGTGGACACGGGTCAGAACTCAGCACATCTATTTTCCTCTGAAACAGTTTGTTTGAATATGAGAGTGACTATACAATGGTATAAACCCAGGTACTATTCACAAATCAACAGGCAATAAATTCAAGTCGGAGCTCTGAGCAGAAGTGGTGGGACAGAAGTAATAACTGGATTGACAGCAGCTTTGGAGAGACACTGGGCAGCAATCAACCTTGGAATGGACAAAGCCTGGGACCATGCTGGGCCTTTGGGTCAAAAAGTGATAAAGACAGCGATTACATAAATGCTAGAAGACCAGGTGCTCATTATGCTAGAGTACATGCTGTGTGGTAGTCTGCCTGTGAAAGGGTTTGTGCTCTGCAGCAAAGTGCAGGTATGCCCTCTTTCCAATACAAGAAGTGTAGGTGCATGGAATCTATAAGTGCCTGCCCATATAAAGCAGTGGATGAGAGAACGTACAGCCTGGAACGGCCTTTTGGGGGGTCTACATGTGTATGTAGACCAATGTTGTGAAAAGGTACGCCCATTAGTACTGCAGAGGTTATGGAAAATTGGGTCTACGTGTACTTTACTGAACACCTTCCAGTATGAAAATCTTACAGCAAGCTGTTATATCCATTAGATGATGTCATTGGTCATATCAACAGTGATGTCGTCAGTGATGTAATTTGAAATGTCAATATTCATAAGCATTTTGGAAAAATAACTATACAAAGATAGGTCCTCCTACAAGGATAATAGTTTTATCAAGTGATAATAATTTCTTGAAGTCTACTGCATTTCTTCCACAATGTATTTGCTATATGTATTCATAAAATCAATAAAGATATGTTTTTATAAAAATCACAAGTTTAAAAAAATGTTTTTAGTCAGAAATTGGTTGCTAGTTCAGAACACAGCATGTGTGAAAGCGCACAGTCACTGGTCACAGTCAAACATACTCTGACCTGAGCTAGCAATCAGTGTCTGACTAAAATGCTTTTAGTGTGCACACTTAGAGAGCCAGTGTTCTAACTGCTCAGTGATCTATGTGTTCATACACGGGCACACATAAACTGTGACATCACGCTTTTTGGGGAGGTCAGAGGAACAAGAGGAAAAGTGTGGGTGGTCTATATTTGCATCCTCCCTCTTATGATACACAAATACCACCAAGCAAATGACACACATTAAGGTCAACACCAGGATTTTTTCTTTTTTTCTGAAGACTAAACTATAACTTTCTTTTGTTTGTCAAGGAAAACCCCATAATATATTGATCTTTCTATTGTGCTCTGAGAGTCAATTAAAAAAATTGGAAGGTAGGGCCTCATCCCCCCCTCTCCCCCGGGTGTCATGCTTCATCATCGGCCATCCTTGAATGTTTTTAGTGGTGGCCCGGCTCACCTATGGGACTGTAGGGAGCACATATGGATGAAGGATGGGGGTTGGGATCCTGGATTGTGAGAGCTACAAATCTCGGTGACCTGCAGTCAGAAATAAAATAAAAGTGGTCCAACAAGCCAAACAAGCACCACTGTACTTATGCACACCCCTGTGCAGCAAAATAAAAAAATGCCCTAGCAGTGAGCCACACAAACTACTATTTGGAGGACATGATAATTGGGCACTAGGAAAAAAATAATAATCTCAATTTTTAAAGCAATGACAATGATTGACTTTCATTCACTTTGGCCTTCATATGTAGCACAATCCTCCTAAAATTAGCAAGGAAGCCCAAAGAATAAACTAGACTGAATGGGTAAAGTTTCAGATTTCCTACATGAACAACTGAAAGACCCATTTATGGTCACATGCTAATAGAATCCTATAAACAAATACATAACTAATAGAATACATCTCTACATACATTTTCTTTGCATGCTCTCTTGCTCACAAAATAAAACTGTGCCAAACGAGCCAAAAAAAAATCTACCTTATGTACTTCTGTGCAACAACATGGAAAAGTGACCTAGCAATGAGCTACACAAACTACTATATGTAAGACATGATAATTGGCATTAGTTTAAAAAATCTTAATTTTTATAACAGCAAAGACTGGCTTTCAGTCATTTTGGGCTTCATATTTAGCACAATCCTACTAAAAGTAGCAAGGAAGCCCAAAAATAAACTAGACTGCATATGTAACGTTTCAGAATTACTACATGAACAACTAAAATACACATTCATGGTCACATGATTCTGTAAACCAATAAACACATACATAACAAATAAAATAGATTAAAAGAAAGAAATCACATTAAATCTGATTGCCAATCTGTAGTTATAGTTAGTATCCCAAAGATAGGAATTCCTCGGATATTAGCTCCCTAATAACTTTCCACCTGTTTGACAATTACTACAAAATGTTCCAGACCTATTCACACACTACTGTATGCTATACAACTCCACTCTACAACACTCTACTACACTAATTGCCACTCTGACACTTTACAGTGGAGTGAAGGGGTATAGACAGGAGTAAACACTGTACTATACTGTATGCCACTGTACAACACTCTACTCCACTCTTTGATACTCTATTCCACTATACAACACTGTATGCAACTCTTTGTATGCCACACTTTACTCCACTCTACTCTCACATAGTACTCTAGTCTGCTCCACTACTCCATTGTATGCTACTCCACTGTACGCCACTCAATGCCTTTGTACTCTATGACATTGTATGCCAATCTACTGTACTACACTTTACAACACTGTGCTGTACACCACTCTACAAAAATCAACTAGACTATATGCCACTCTACTGTCCTGTAGTCTACATCACTTTCCAATACTGTACGACACCGCACTACACACTACTGTAAAACACGGTACTCCAATTTATGGCACTTTATTTGACTGTATGCTATGCCACTCCACTCTACTGCACTCCACACCACTACAGTCTATGACAAGCCACTACCCTCTATGACATTTTACTCCACTCTACACTACCCCACTCCAGTGTACTTCACTCTACTATGCTACACTTTATCTCACTCTACTCCACTGTACTATACTCTGCTCTATGCTGCTCCACTGTCCAACACTCTACTCCACTGTATGCAACTCCACTCTACAACACTGTATTCAGTCCTTAATTTGTAATTAAAAAATATTTAAAAAAAAAATAAGTGACAGAGCTCTCGTCAGGAGGCCCTGAATCTTGCACCACACATTGCCCCTTCTCCGCTGCCAATGATAGTAACAAGACAACTACTAACCATCACACTCTTTTAAGTGTGACAATACGGACTATTGCAGGCCCCCAAACCTATAAAAATGGCTTGGGTGACAGGTTATAGTCAGTTTTAATGTATAATAAATTATTAATTAACTGTTGTTGTGGTCATCTGTAAATTAGCCAGACAGCGCCACATTGAGGCAGACTGTCACAAGCTCAGGTGTTGACAATTAAGTGCCAGTGTTGAGCACCAGGAAACTACCGGCTCAAATTAAGCAATGACTGTACTATACTGTATGACACTCGACGACACGCCACTCAACTTCTCGCTACGATACGCCAGTCCTCTATATGACACTGCATTCCACTCTATGATACTCTCCTCAACTGTACTCTACGACACTCCACTTGATGATACTCCATGCTATGGCACTCTTCTTCACCATACTGCACTCTAAAACACTCTACTCCACGCTATGACAGTCTACGACACCCTACTCTACTGTTCGACACGCCATTCCACTGTACAACTCGCTGATCCAGTCTACTATACTTGACTCTACTATATAAGACCCAATGCCACTACACTATATAACACTTTACTACACTGTACGATACACTATTACACTCTACTCTACTCAATTCCATTCTAAAGTACTCCAGTCAATGACAATAGACTTTAGAGCACGGTCCTCCACTGTACTGTACGACACTCCACATAACAACTCTCCACATGGGTCACTGGACTCTATCATTTAAAACACATTTTTATTAAAAAATTTAAAAATACATTGAGATTCAATGAAAAAAACAAGTTAAAGCTTAGTTATAGTTAGGAAAACATATTTACCCCATACAAACCAAATTTAAACTCCTGAAACTTAACAAATTCTCAAGTTATAGTTATAACTTTAATTTACGATTTATCCACCACCTTCGTATTATTATAAGTAGCGCACCTCATTACACATTCTTTTCAGTTCGCTGACCAGACAACACTAGCTATAACTCGCCACCCTACCATGCACTGTGTTGTGACAAATAATATCATTTGAGAAGTTATAAGTGTTGTTGTGAATGCTATGTTTTCAAATGATATAAGTGATGAAGTATGCAAGGGTACAAACAGTGCATGGAAAAAATGTGCGTTATAGTTAATGTAGTGTGGCGAGTGAGGTGATAAGGCTATGAGGCTTATTACGATGGGCTGTCGGTCGAGCGTCCAACCGCCATCGTTGCAGAATGGAGATCGGCCGACAGGTAGTCGGCGACTCCACTCGCCATATTACGATCCAACCACCGTGAAGGCAGTTGGAAACATGCCTTTTCCAATTGCGGCTTGTGCTGCGGCCCGAAAAAGGGCCACAGCACAAGTTGCAATTGAAATAGGGATGTTTTTAAACATCCATGCACCATGTGCCAGGCACCATGAGGTGCCTGGCACATGGATGTTTGGGGGGGCTCCACATGTGCCCCCCGGCCACATTCCAGTAGCCCACAGGGAATGGGGGCCCTGCTGGGACCCCCAAAGTCCTTTTCTGTCTGCCTTTACATGGCGGTGGGACCGCCATGTAAAGGCTGAGGGAAAGGGATATCCTAGTCCCTTTGGCGGTGCCTCCGCAGGCACCGCCCCATTGTAAGGATTGGGAATCTCACCGCCGTCCCAACGGGATCTTAGATCCTGTCTGAGGCGACGGTCCTACCCCCCACCTCTGCGGTCCGACCCGCTGCATTGTAATGCACCGGTCGACCGATGCCCTAGATGGCGGGCGGACGGCCACTGACGGCCTGCGGGTGGCGGTCTGGCAGCCTACGTGATGAGGGCCTATGTTTAGAGGTGGGCGACTTATAGTAATTTGAAGACCGTGCGTAAATTATTAATTGAAGTTATAAATATAGCTTAACAATTTTTAATGTGTATGTATTTTAAGCTGGGTTTGTATAGGAAGAATACATAAGGTATTCCTAATTGTAAATAATTATCCTTAACCTTTGTTTTTTTCATTGTATGTTAAAGTTTTTTTGTTTTTTTTGATTTAGCAGGAGTCCCGCGGGATCACGGCAAAAATGGGCGGGTTTTTTCCATTTTGGCCCGGGAGTTAGGGAGGGGAGTTTGGAGGTTCTATGGTGTCCCTACCCTGCCCCTTATATATTTTTTTTTAATAACTTCAGGACAGGGAACTAAATCTCCGAGTCCTGTAATGGCTGGCAGCAAAATTTTTTTGCTCATGTTGCTGACAGCCAATCAGAGCACCTGCTCCCGCGGAAGTCTGACTCCGGCGGGAGCAAGACGGCCCAAGGGAAAAAAGCTCCCTGGACCAATCAGAGCGCTCTGTTTTTTAAAATTTGGTTTGAGGGACTCTTGCGAGAGTCCCTCGAACCCAACCGTCCAGATATACCAATATTTTTTAACCTTAATTTCTCAAAAACTACAGAATGGATTTAGAACAAAATCACAAAAAGCACAATCAGTGCACCAAGATTTAGCTTCCTACCAAATTTGGTGCAATTCTGTTTGACAGTTTTTGCGGTAGCGCTTCTTAAAGAAGTCTATGGAAAATGCATGGGGATTTTGCACTTTGGGACCCCCCTTTTTTCTCAGCCCCCACTTGATGGATCACCTGAAACTGTCCATGTACAAACCTGGCAAGAAAGAGCACTTTCTTGGAAGATTTCATGGTGATTTGTGAAACAGTGCCGAAGTTATTAGCAACACAAAAAAACATTTCCTATGGAAATGCTGACCTAACTATAACTAATATATATATATACATATAAATATGTATATACTGGAAAAAGCAAAGGTTAAAGTAACGTCATAGTTAGGTGAATTTGTCAGTGACAACATTAATGTGTTGAACAAAAAAACACAGAAATTCACCAGTTAAAGCTAGCACAACTAACAATAACTTTCACTCCTACCATGCACTGCTTATGACCTCACATATTATATCACTCATGACATGTTCTATGACATAATTAATGACATCATTGATGACATCACTGATGACATCATCAAATGAGTGTGGAAGTTTGTTTTACAGTTTCAATAGTGATGGGTAGCTACCATATTACCTTTCTACCTAATTTTTTATAGTCTGTGTTCAGCTGATGGGTTATAAGTGTTTTTGCATGTGCTCCTCATGCATAAAAGGTGTGTAGAGGTATTGAACATGTTATAAATGTTTGCATCGAAGATTAACCCTATGTGCAGGTGAGAGTTGACAACTTGTGTCCAGTATGTTGCACACAAGTTTTTAGGCTCTGAAGAAAAGGTTTGCTACAGGGCAAAGATTCTACAGACAACATACTAAGGGGTAGATTTACTAAGATTTTACGCCATGTTTGCCCCACAAAAGTGACGCAAATCATCGCAAAATCTTTTTCTTCCAATTTACTTTCCAGCACTAAACTTGTTAAGTGCTGAAAATAACGTGAAAGTAACGCAAAGCAGTGCATAGCGCTGCTTTGCATTACTTAGAGGGTTATTCTGCTGACGGCATCCGAAGGCTTATCAAATGCGGTCCGACCGCGATCTGCTGCTGTGGTCCGACTGACGCATTACAATGCATGCAGTCGGAGGCAGCAGGCGGAGGGACAGTCTGACGCTTTACGACGGGCTCCTTGAGCCCGTCGGAGGGTCAGTAATCCCTACAATAGTGGCGGTTCCTTCTCAGGCACCGCATAGGGATTACTTGCCCGCCATGAAAAGGCAGACAGAAGGTGACTTTGGGGGCCCCTACTGAGCCCCCCTTTCCCCCTGGCCCTCCGCTATGGGGCCTATGGTGCCCCCCTAAATATCCCTGCACCATGTGGCAGGCACCGCATGGTGCCTGCCACACGGTGCAGGGATGTTTTTAAAGTGTATATTTTCTATTGCGGCTTGTACTGCAGCCTGCAACACAAGCCACAATAGAAAATATACACTTTGCGACCGCCGTGAAGGTGGTCGTATTATAATTAGGGCAGGGGGACCACTGACTCCTTGTCGGGCGGCCCCGCTTCCGCTACGGTGCTGGTCAGACGAGAGTCCGACCGGCATCGTAATGATGCCCTTAGTGCCAAGGGGGCGTACCATGGGTGGAGCATGGGCATTCCCATGCAACCATTCAATGTTTCTGATGCTAAACCCAATTTACTAAATAAAGTAGCCAGGGTTTAGCGTTAGAAAACTGCGCCCTTTTGAAGTAGGTGCAATGAAGGAGAAATGCTTTAATTTCTCTTTCTTTTTCCGACTTTGTGCATGTTCTGCACTGTACAGCATACATACAAAGAGGGAAAATGGTTTAAGTATGTCTATTCATAGTATTTTGTACTGGAAGGGTACCCTTTCAGTACAAAACCTATGCTTGACTCACGGAGACACCCTTGCACCATGGCGCAAAGGTTTCTCCGTGGCGCACGGCAGCTGATTTCAACAAAGGCGGTAGGGAAAGGGGAGGAGAGTGCCATATATCAGGAAATTTGGCGCTCTCCTCCTCTCTCCATTTCATGCAACGCAGCATTTGGGGCTGCTGCACTGCGCTGCTTGAAAAAGTGGTAAATCTGCCCCTAAGTATTGTAAGCAGCCTTGAGTTATAAGACAGAATCTTCTCAGCATGACAATCTCTACGTAGCATAGAAGACTGTGTGCACCAGGTATTAAGCTATATACATGTGCTTGATATGCTTCATAAGATGGGCTATCTGTAAAGTTTTCACCATAGTATGAAGGCTGCAGGTATTATAATCTTTAGCACATTCAGACGTTGCTTATTTAAAGGAAATAGGGCCACTTGTACGAAGCCATTTGGCATTCTTAACTGGCTGAATCGCTATTTCGGGCCGTTAAGAAATGCTAAATGGGCTTTTCATAAGCACAAAGGCCTTTAAGCGGTCGCAAATTGCGATTTCTACCCAGTAGAAATCTCAATTTGCAATCTCCTAAGTAGGAAATCGCAAATAGGGATTACCTATTTGCGATTCCTATGCACATGTACAAAGCTTTTTCTAAATGGGCGTTTAGGAAATGCAATTACCATTGACTCCAAGTCGATGGTAACCATGTGCAATTTTTAAAAAAACACCCAAAGATGCTTTTTTTGAAGTGCGATAGAGCGCACACATGTCCCTAGGGCATATGTGTGCTCTATATGTGCACCACTAATTTTGAGTTGCATTACAGGGGCCCATAGCCATCCTTGGTTTAGCATTTTCAAAATAGCGATTTCCCAATAGGAAATCGCTATTTTGGAAATGCTAAACCTGCCCATTGGAACAAATGGCATGGGATTTCCAATTCGCGATTTCCTAATAGCAATTCCTACTCTGTAGGAATCGCTATTAGGAAATCGGATATTTCATACATATCATTTTGCATTTCCTTCCAAGGAGTCGCTATTTAGGAAATTCAAAATCGCATTTTCATACACCTGGCCAAAGTATCTTTTTTTGCAAAGTGTTGCATAAACTGTGCACTGTTCTTAGTAGATATGTTTTAATGCTCTGTAGTGTATTTCTCATGAGAGTTTCACTGTCTACAAAAAGTGTGGTACAGGGTAAATTCTCTCTATAGAGTGAATACTGTTTACAGTACCCACTTCCCAACTCATACCAACTTCATTTCTCAATGTAGGTATGGTGAGTGTCAGGGGTTTGATACAGATAAAAGCTGTCCATAGTTGGGCATTTGTTTTGGAACAGACTCTCAGTGTTTTTAGGAGCTTGGCTTTCTCTGAACAGTTGTATACAGGTTGAACACCATATCCAATGAGGGTTTCCCATATATCTGTGGTTGATTGTTAATGTGAACTATGCTACCCGCGAAGTGTATGGTATAGGGTCAATGTGGCACATAACCCATGCTTTTTACACCTAAGGGATCTGTTTCTGTGATGGTATTAATGATGCCTCATATTCTTCTGAGTTATTTTGTACTTACTTTCAGACCTCTCTCTAATACCATACCTATTCATAGAGCAATGTGTACAAAAGAAGCTTGGATGATGTCATGAAACTTTTCAGCAGTACCTCTGCTGGGGTTGTGTGTGGCTCCTCTGAAAAAGATGTGCGGAGCCTAAATAGGTGCCATTCCCACTTACTGACGTTAATTCCTTTCTTTACACGTCTACAAACGTGGCTCCGGAGCTACCTCTTCTTTTCTCCAAGACCTGTTTACCTCAAAAAATTCAAAATCCAGTTTGTAAGGGAAATGTCACCACAGGTTTTAATCCCTGTAAAGACTGTCACAAACAAATGTCTGAGACAGAACCTCACCAAATTTGTCTGTTGTGCCTGTGGTTGAGTCAAGACTCTTAAGGCCCGGAGTGAATGAGCATCGATCAACCCAAAAGCCATATGAGACCTTGAGGTGAAACTCTACATCACCAAGCACCGGAAGACTTTGCGATGAGACCGGTCCCAGTCAAAGGTTCGGTTCTATTCAATATCTAGAAGTGCCTGGAGTCATTCCAGGGGTCGGTCTTCCTCCCGATCCAAATCTTTGGGTACACTGAAGAAATAACACAAATCATCTAAGCGGAATTCAGCCCCTTACTGCCACTCACACTTTTCTGAGAAGGCGCTGGGGCAGCACCATACATCTCAATATCACTTGCGATCCTGCAACTAGTTCCAGCACAACTTGAGTTTCCAGGGCCATCCACCACCCCTAATTAGATCAGCTATGGGTCTTTGAACCCTGCTGACTCCCTATGGCACACCCGTGAGCCCCACAAAGCCAAAAGGTTCTCAACCTAGGTGAACACTAAAAGGGTTCACTCTCTGCACCAGCTGGCTTCTCTGCGCCCATAATGGGGCCGCCTCCAGCTCCATTCTCAGCTCCACCTCCGGGGCCATGGTTCACGCCAGTTTCCAGGACATCTATGCAGACTATGTCGCCTCTGGGAGATGAGGTCCTGATTGTCCTCTCTGTCATCCAGTCGGCGTCGGTTCGACCTCTTACGTCAAGCCCGGCCGCCGTTGAGGCTCTGCTTCCTCCACTTGATCTGCTTCCACAACAACAACAGCACTCCCTACATCCTCTGTTCAGCACAGATTCCTATAACCAATATGAAACGGGTGATGAGATTGGACAACCTTATCACAAGGAGAATTGGTGTGACAACCTGCAGGAGGCTAGTGGCATTGATACCTCTAATTTCGGACTCCTCTCACCCTCTTGGCCTGCCACTCAAAGAGTGCTTCCTACGCCATTGTTATGCATAGAGTTTCTGAAGTCTTTGACCTTGGAGGTCAAGACCAATGTACTTATTGAGGTTCCCCATCCAGGGTAGACATCTTCTGAGCCCCTCTTACCATTCAGCAAGGCCCGAACAGATACCTTGTTTGGGGCATGAGCCAAACCTTGCTCTGGCTTCTGGTCAATCACCAAACTGCACGATTCCCCCACCCTGCCTCGGGCATCGATTCATTTTTATCTCAGCACCCCTCACCTGAAAGCTTGGTGCTGCAGGCGGCAGCAAGCAAAACCATTCCCAACACTTTTCCTACTACTCATCCCAATAGGGAGTCAAAATGGGAGGAGACATTTGGGAGAAGAGTCTTTTTATCTACCAGCTTGGCGCTCAGGTCGGTATGTACCATCTGCCTGCTGGGGCACTATTCTCACACCCTTTGGGACTCAGTGGCTCAAGTCTTCCCAGATGCCCCTAATGATCTCCAATCAGTCCTTGCCAAGGCCATTCAGGGCAGTCGTGACACAGCCAAGTTTACACAATTCATTGCGGCTTGGACATCATCGATTGCATCGGGTGGGCCTATGGTACCAATGTCGCCATTCGCCCCCACTCTTGGCTGCGGTCCACTTGTTTTTCAGGTGATGTCCAGTCATCCATCATTAACATGCAGTTCGACAGGATTCATCTGTTTGGGGACAAGGGAGACTCTGCTCTCGAGCGGTTCAAGGAGAACAGAGCCATGGTACACTCCCTGGGCTTACCTGTCCCACCTCACCAGCCGCATCAGTCCTACCATTTGCTTTGAGGCTTTGGCAGAGGTACCTCATACTGCTAACCTATTCATCCCCAGCATGGCGCCCAACAGTTTCATGGCTTTGGTGCCCACTGTCCCCGCGGTCAAGGTCAATGGGCCTCTCAGTCTACTATGCCCCCTAGCAGCTCCTACCTGCCAAACCCCTTTAGTGTGTTCTTTGTGGAGCACAGTCACCCCTTGGGGGCAGGATCTGATGATACTTGCTGGGTTGGCAGGCCATAACATCAGACAGGTGGGTCCTGCAGATTGTTCGGAAGGACTATGCCGTAGCCTTCCTTCTGCACCATAGCATTTTCCCTAAGCCCCACAAGGACCATCTTTTTGTTTTGTGGCAGAAAGTGCAGGACCTTTACCTAAAGGGGTTATCGAGAGAGTGCTTGCACCAGAAGTAGGATGCTGTTGCTATTCCTGCTATTTTCTGGTGCTCAAGAAGGAAGGAAGCATTCTGCCTATTTTAGATCTGTGCCCTCTCAACCTCTTCCTCTGGAAGAAGAAAAATTTAAAATCCTCACACTGGCACAGGTCTTTTCTCCTCTTGACCCTGGAGACTTGACGGTAGTGATGAACCTGCAGGATGCCTATTTACATGCCCATCCTGCAGGCCCATCAGCACAACCAGCGGTTCGGGTGGGACAGGAGCATTTTCAGTTTGCTGTGCTCCCTTTTGGTCCTACCAGTGCCCCTCAGGTGTTCACAAAGGTGATGGCGGTGGTGGCAGCATATCTTAGGAGGTCAGGGTGCAGTCTTCCCCTACCTCGACGACTGGCTGTTGAAGGCGGGCTTCAAGCAGTCATCAACAACCTCCATTCGATGGTAAACCTCCCATACTCTTTGTGGTTCACTATCAACATGGTCACACCTGAGCTCCTTCTCAGCCACTCCCTTTCATCTGAGCCATTCTGGACATGGTTTGGTTTTGTGCCTATACCCCGGGAAAGAGAGTCTAGGACATTCAGGCTATGATCCTAATCTCTCAGCCCGTCCTATTTTTCATAGAACATTAACTCTGATTCTGCTGGGACTGGTGGCCTCCTACATCCTGTTGGTCGAGCATGCTAGGTGGCATATGTAGGCTATGCAGTGGGATATGAAGTCTCCGTTGGCCCAACATCAAGGGGATCTCTCCAACCACATTACTGGACCTCGATTGGATCAGTGGCAGACTTCTTTCCCTTCCCACCCAGAGCTCACATGGTGACCAATACATTGCTTCTGGTATGAGTTGGCCATCTGGTAGAGGTAAATATCCGAGGCCTCTGAGCTCCAGTGGAGTCATGGCTTCATATCAACCTTTTGGAGCTGAAGGCCATCCATTTGGCATTGAAAGCCTTCCTTCCATCCATCAAGGGGAGTCTGGCAGAGATGCTCACGGACAACACCACCACCATATGGTATGGTAACAAACAGGGCAGTTTGGTATCATGGATCCTGTGTCAGGAGGCCTTGTGCCTCTGGAAATGGATGGACCACCATGGAATCTTCCTGGTGGTGAAACACCTGGCAGGATAATTGAAAGCCAAGGGCGACAAGCTCAACCATCAGCACCTAGTGGATCAGTTATGCAGGGAGGTGGCATGAGGTCTCTTCTGCGAATGGAAAGAATCTAGGCTCATTCTGTTTGTTACTGCAGAGAACGCGCAATGTCAGCATTTCTGCGCATTGGAGTTTCCGAGGCATCTCTTGCTTGGAGATGCGTTCTGCCTCAAGTGGAACTTGGGACTCCTGTATCCCTTTCCGCTAATACCACTCCTGCCCCAAGTTCTCAAGAAGATCAGGCCAAACCTCGCCCAAGTCTTCCTATTGAACCCAGACTGGGCACTGAGAGTATAGTTTTCAGAATTTCTGGGCTTGAGTATCTGTCCTTCCATCAGCCTGCCCCTCCAGGAGGATCTGCTGTTACAGCAGCAGGACAGGGTTCTGCATCTGGGCCTTCGCAATCTCTACTATCATGCTTGGAGATTGAGCAGCGACAGCTGAACACCTTTAACCTTCCTTCGGAAGTGGTTGATGTCAACTTGGCAGCCAAGCGCCCCTCTACAAAAACTGTATACGCCTGTCATTGGGACAAATATATTACATAGTGCGGCACTGGCTAGATAGACCCCTTCCAGGGGAAGTTATCTAAAGTTTGGTTGCTTGTTTTGTCCTTAGTCCGACAAGGCCTTTCTCTGGGAACAGTTAAAGGGTACTTTCCATCTCTTTCAGCCCTTTCGCGGTTGCCGAATCAGCCCTCTTTATTTAAGTATCCAGTTGTTGTGCACTTTCTGTTTTATTCCTCTCGCTTTGCCATGTAACAGTGGGACCATAACTTGGCCCTCACTTTTCTAATATGCTCTTCATTTGAGCTGCTTGACAGCTGCTCCTCGTGGATTCTCACCCTCAAGGCAGTTTTCCTCCTTACCATCACATCGACGCGGTGTGTGAGTGAGCTTCTAGCTCATTGTGTCAATCCACTGTATACCATCTTCTTCCCAGACAAACTGTCTCTGTGTACCCAGGGATCCTTCTTGCCTAAAGTTGTGATGTCATTCTACGCCGGTCAAAGCATCACCTTGCCGGCATTCTACGCTCTTACTCGCCAATCTAAGGAGAAGGAAAGAGTCCATTGTTTGAACCCCAAGAGGGCCATGAGCTTCTACATAGATTGTACCAAAAAACACTGAGTGGACAATCAGCTCTTTTCAGGGTTCTGTGGAGCAAAGAAAGGCATGGGAGTGAAGAAGAGAAACATCTCCCGCTGGATCGTGCTCTGCATTATGATCTGCTATGTACTGGCTAAAGAGCAGCCCCCGGAAGGATTGCATGCTTGTTCTACCAGGACCAAAGCTGCTACCACTACGTTAGCACACTGAGTCCTTGTCCTAGACATTTGCCAGGTGGCTATGTGGATGTCTCTCCATACATTCACGAGCACTATTGTCTAGATAGTCAGGTTTGTCGAGAGGGGCATTTTTCCTGCTCTGTCCTGCAGGACTTTCTGATGTTTGTCCATCCACAGACCCACCTTCTTATAGGTGCTGCTTTGGGATCTATTCAAAATGTGAGGAATCTGCAGCTTGAAGTCTCAATAAGAAAAACAAGTTATGTAACTTTAGTAGCGCTAATTCTGGTAGAGACTCTATCTAGCCGCAGATTCCTCACTGATGCTCCCTTCCTCCCCGTTCTGTAGTTGGTCTCTATCCATTAATAAGATTCCACATCTAGGAATCTGCACATTGATCACACCAATTTGCTTTTTTTAAAAAAAAACAAATTTTATTAGGTTTTCCTGATACAGTCTGGGCCTTCACCCTACATTTGCAATTAGGCCATAACATAAGTCAGGAGTACCATAGCATTTAAACATATGCAGCACCTGCACAACTTGCAGGTAGATCAACATGAACATAGTGCAGACATTCCCAAATTCCAGTAAATGTAGAGACTTTACATTAATATGAAAACAGAACATAACATATTGTAGTGTGAGTCGTTCAGTCGTCGTTCGTGCGTGTGGCAATCCCTGTCAAGGGTCTAACGATGGAAGGGGAGGTAAGTCTATACCACGATACTCCGCCCAATGGGCCCATATTTTTCTATGCTTCTGAGGGCAGCCACAGGCCTGAAACACTGCAATCTCTGCCCCCAAACAGCTGTCCATTTCTTTCCTCCATTTACCTATTGTCGGAGGAGACGTCCCCTTCCACAACTGGGCAATGTCACGTTTAGCAATAGAAAGGGCCAAGAATAATAGGTGCTGTTTGTACCTATTTCTGCCTATCCCCTCAGTGCTATGAAGGAGGAAAAGTTTCGGGTCAAGCGGAAGATCCCACGATAATATTTTACCCAGACAAGACAAGACTTTTCGCCAAAATGGCTGCAGTGCTGTGCAGCTCCAAACTGTGTGTAGGAATGTCCCTTCTTCCCTCTCACACCGTAGGCACATAGGGGATTGGATAACTCCCATCTTCCAGAGTCTGGATCGTGTGTAATACACGCGGTGTATATACTTAAATTGTATGAGGCGGTAGCGTGAGGATACCGCTGCACCCAGAGGGCTGGCTATGGCTTCGGCCCAGTCATCATCTGTGAGATCTGGGATATCCTCCTGCCATGTGCTCCTAGTCTTATGAAGAGTTGTTCGTGCGTGCGTTGTCAATGTTTGGTATATCTGTCGGATTTTATGTGGCCCCAGGTCCCCCATTAACAGGCGGCCCTCCAGAGGATGGAATTCAGGCAGGGTCTCTAGAGCTAAAATCAAAGGGCTCAACGCATGGGGTAATTGAAGATATTTGTAGAATTGTGTCTTGTGTAGCTGAAATTCTTCTTGTAGCCTTTGAAAGGATTTTAAAGTGGTACCCTGCATCACGTCCCCCAGGGTGGATAAACCCACCAAGTCCCACTTATGGAACCCCATCAGGGCCGTCACCGGGCGTAAGTATGTACCATGCCACAGAGGAGTCGACTGAGTCAGGCGGCCACGTCACCCCATCTGCCCCACCGTGTAGCGCCAGAGCCGGATCACCGTTCTACTTGCAGGAGGTAAGCTGTCTAGGCTCCTTGAGCTATACAGGAGCTGAAGAAGGGGGACCCCCTCCATTGCCGCATGTTCGAGCACATATGCCCGTTCGGTTGGGGAATTATACCACCAATCATTTATTATAAGCAGGTGGGAGCCCGCATAATAGGCGTATACGTCCGCTCCTCAATACCCCCACAGTATGTGGATTGTGTGCATGTGTGTAACGCCCCTTCATTCCATTGGAACTTATTATGTATAGCATTGATTTGCGCAAACCAGGATCGTGGTATGTTGTAGGGGAAATTTTGTAATCTATAAAGAATTCTAGGTAGAGAAACCATTTTAAAGATCGCAGAGCGCCCATATAGTGAGAGTGGAAGGGAGGACCATATTGTTGTTTCGTTGCCCAGACTCGTAATTAGAGGGTTCATATTATGCGCCCATGAGATCTTTGGGCAGGGCGACATATAAATGCCCAAGTACTTGAAGCCCCCAGTCGCGTGTGATAACTGCATCGCCCAGGTGCCTCGTCCTTGGTTCCCACACACCGGAGAAAGCACAGACTTGGAGGGGTTGGTATGAAGACCTGTAGTCTCTCCAAACACTCTGAGAATCTGCAGGATACGTGGCCCCAAGATCCATGGGTCAGTCATAAAGAACAGGGCGTCGTCCGCATATAGCGCGATGCGGTCCGATCTTGACTGGGACCATTCAAATCCACGGAGTACCTGGTCACTACGGACCCATGCTGCTAAAGGTTCCACGGCCAAGGCAAAGAGCAGAGGAGACAGGGGGCAACCCTGTCTCGTGCCCCTATGGATAGGGAAAGGGGCCGATCGATGTCCCGCTATGCGGACCGAGGCTGCTAGGTTCTTGTAGAGCAAACGGACGTATGCTAAAAACTGCGGGCCAAAATTAACAGCTTCAAGTAATTGAAAGAGATATACCAAGCTAAGAGAATCGAATGCTTTGTCAATATCGGCTAATAATATAGCCGCAGGGCGTCCCAACTCCGGGGCCATTGCCATGGCGTTATGGACCCGTCGGATGTTATGACGCGTGGCCCGGTGAGGCATGAAGCCAGATTGGTCTGGGTGAATCAAATCAGATACGCATGTCCGTAGGCGATCTGCCAAGACCTTGCCTAAAAGTTTGGGTTTGAAATTGATAAGGGAAATGGGGCGATACAACGAGGGATCCTCTGGAGGGCGACCTGGCTTGGGGAATAGGACAACCTCCGCGTGGTGCCAATCTTGGGATAATATACTCTGCTCCTGGGCATCATGTATTGCTGCCAATAAATGTGGGCCCAATACGTGCATACGTGGTCTTAGGAGCTCTATGGGGAACCCGTTGGGTCCGGGGGCTCGTCCTGAGTGCATGGCAAGTAAGGCTGCGCTCAACTCCTCTGTTGTAATGGGGGCATCTAATTTGTCTCGCAGTTGGTCAGAAAGTCTTCGGGGTGGGATATCCCTGAGGAATTCAGCTATCTGAGCCTCTGTAAGCTGCTCGCGACTCGCATATAGCGCTGAAAAATGACGTGCAAATTCCCTGGCCACTGTTTCTGGAGATGAGCACAAGGCAGCGTCGCTTAGTGTGGGGACGGTAGCGGGGGATTTGTCTATCTGGCATAGCCTATGGAGCATTTTACGTGATTTGTCCCCCCATTGGTATATCCGGTGCTGTGACACCACCCAGATCTCCTTTGCCTCCCCCATAATATGTTGCTGTATATTCTGTTGTATCTGTAGCAAATTGCGTTGGAGGGAGGGGCAGGGATCAAGATTAAGTTGTGTCGCAATGGCCTCCTGGCGAGACTCCAGGTTGGCCAGCTGCGCTGTTCGTGCATGTTTCTCTTTAGTTCGGTAACTCATTTCTGCCCCACGGATTGTGGGCTTCAGGGCTTCCCAGAGAATGCCCTTGGATGGGGTCGAATCTACGTTGGCATCTAGATAGTCCGACACTGCCTTAGTGAGCATCTCTTGATAGTCAGGGTCCCTAAGATGCCACGAGGACATCCGCCATCTGAAGGGGGGTCTACGGGAGCAAGTATGAAGCTTCAGGGTGACCGGGGAGTGATCAGAGAGTCCCCTTGGGAGGTGGGACACTTGTGCGAACCTATGGCTGGAGGCGCGAGGCGTGAAGAAATAGTCCAATCGAGACTGTGAGCCATGCACTGCGGACATATAGGTATAGCCTAGTTCGGCAGGATGATATTCACGCCAGATGTCTGACCAGCCCAATGTGGTAGCCAGGAGATTCAATTTGGATGGACCTATGGAGGGTTGTGGTCTGAGCTACGTTGTCTATCTTGTGGAGCAATGGTGTCATTCCAGTCCCCCCCCCCAAGAGGGTCAGGGCCTCTGGGAGTTCCCCCCCATAACCTGGAGATCCTGTCTACGAAGGTGTTCCCTAATGGTGAGGGAGCATAAATACTACCGATATTGATATGTTCTCCATACAGTGTGCCCATTAATATGACGTATCTACCTCCTGGATCCGCCCAGTGTCTTATATGTACGAAGCGGACTCGACGGTGTATAAGAATGGCAGCCCCCCTCGACCCCCTGGTGAACCCTGCATGGTATATGGTGTGATACCCAAATCTGGCCAGGCATGGGGTTTTGGTGCCAAGAAGGTGGGTCTCTTGTAAGAGCAGGATGTCGGCCTCGTATCTCTTAGCCTGGCGTAGGACCGCGCTTCTTTTGATTTTATTGAGTAGACCTCTGACATTCCAGGATACCACAATGAGATCCCAGAGTGGGGAGGAGCCCGTTTGTATCGTCATCTAATATCTGTGTGAACGTCGGTCAAACTGCGTTGGAGTCTATATGGTAAGTCTGCACATGTAAGAACAATAAAACTGACCCCATGAACAACCCCCCCAATTTCCCCCATGCCCACCCACCCCCCACCCGATACTGCAATGAACTAGGAGCATCTGTCACGGCGTAGGACGCACCTGGCCCCCAACTGGGGGGACCGGGGCCCCTCCGCCAACGGTACCCAAACCACCCACCCAACATTAACATGGGAAGATGAAAATGTCAAGGGCAAAGGCAGCCCCGTGGCTCGGCGTCCACGCCTGTTCAAAGTTCAATAAGAAACAGGATATTCACAATATTACATAGTCCTGGTTAAAGGAGAGCCATAGAGCATTGTTAGTCCGGCACGTTCAGGATGCATGTTCTGGACTAGAGGAGCGCCGATCGGAACCGGATCCAGGGCCGGCTCTAGGGCGGTGTGATCGGTGCCACCGCACCGGGTGCTGACTTGGGGTGGGGGCGTCATTTTTGCAAGTGTATTATCATTTAAGCACCCGCTGCTGCGTTCCTTGCCTCTATCAATTTTCAGGCATCAATTAAAATGTCAAGATAACTCCAGTGATTAATCGTCTAGAGACCGGAGGTTTGTCTAGTGGAAGTTTTGACTCGTCCTAAGGTAGCGCAGATGGTTAAAATGCCTGCTGCTAAGAACGTGAACCATGCCGAACACAAAGTGCATATAATGTAAATAGGTCAGTGGGTTACAGCTTCTGTAAGAGAGCTCCTTTTTATTACTAGTCGTTTACAAGTCAAAATCCTAATATAGAACATTGAGCTATTAACTGTCATCAAAGAGCTGCATGCAAACTGCAAGGTATATGTTAGAGCTATATGGTGTTTTTGCCCAGTTTTTCATTATACTAACCTTGCCAAAAGGGTTCATTTGGTAGAAAGCAATTCTTATTATTAAAGTGAACCCCTAACAATGATGTTATGTTTTAAATTCTGAATTTGTGCTTTTCCAGAATAACGACTCTTAAACTATATTGCCTACTAGTATCGATGACATGTCACTACTACACCACACCTTGTAGTCCTGTCTGATGTAACATTTCCTATACACTGATTTACACACATATGATTGTCTCTGTTCAATGTGTGTGTGATGTAAAGTGCTCTGACACTGGTATGAGTGGTGCTATAAAACTAAATGAATCTGAGAGACAGTGGTTATGGAGACTTGAAGGACACTGTTAAAGGGTGCTAGTGAGGGAATCCGTGGCATTGGGGTAGGGGCACCAGCAAACATTGTCGCACAGGGCGCCACCAGTGTTAAAGCCGGCCCTGACCGGATCCATGTCGCCTCTTTAATTTGGTCCTCCGGGATCTGTTTCGTTGTGAGCCCCGGGATGAGTCCGACTCCAGCGGCGGTGGCGTGTGCGGCTTAAGGTGAGTCCGTTCATCTGTCCAGGCGAAGACTGCCTCCGGTGTGTCAAAGAAATAAGACATAGAATTAAATATGACTCGCATCCGGGCTGGATATAGAAGCATGTATTGCATGTTAAGGTCTCTTAACTTACGCTTTGCCGCTGCAAAGGGTTGGCGTTGTTGTTGCACCAGGCGTGTATAGTCCGGGAAAATAATTATGGGCCTTGAGTCATATAGAAGTTTATCTTTGTGCGCTCTGGCGAATTGTAAGACAGCATCACGATCTGCATAGTTCAGCAATTTAGCGATCACTGGTCTCGGGCTTTCCCCAGGGGGTACCAATTTGCTTTTTAAGCACTGTGTCTGGAAGCACGGACAGTTTCTAAAGCAACTGACGTCAATGTGCTGGAGTGGCACCTATATAGGCTCCGCAGGTCATTACCAGAGCGGAACAGCGTTAGGGCAGAGCCACACAGCTCCACCTACCGGTGCGCAGAAGTACTGCTGAAAAGTTTACAGATCCAGTCTGACGCCTTGGGAATATTCAAAAGGTGAGTAATCTGCGGCTAGATATCTCTACCAGAAAGAGCATTACCGAAGGTAAGTAACTTGTTCATTTGAGAAACTTTTGAAGCAGGAATGTTTCGATTTTCTTTTCTTTTTTAAAAAATTATGCTTAGAACTGTTCAAAATGGTGCTGAAAACCTACTTTCCTACCACTGCTGCTAAAATAATGTTTTAGGAATGGCTGAGACTCAAACAGTGGCCTTCATAATATTTTATCCTCGTCTGTTGTTTGTAGTGGAAAATATTTGGAAAAGAGGTGCTTCTGAGCTCAGACGAGGCCACATCAAAATTTATAGTACTCGGGTGGTGGTCCCCTGTAAGGCCCCAGTGTATTCTGGTACTTGAAGTCTTTCATATCAGTCTTTCATCTTTGTTTTTAGATATAAAGCCAGTATCATATTGCATGTACTCAATCTCCAGGTGTATGTATCACAATCATTCTGATCTTCAGAGAAGCACAGCTTTTCATCAGTTGCTGAGCCTGAATGATTAATAGTGTGCATTTCCTTGAACAAATATTATACAAAGGAGGCTTGGATCCAGTCGGACATGGCAGCTTTAGGATTTATAGCATTTAAGTGTTAGTATCTAGCGAAATCGCAGTGCATTTTGGTACTTGCAGTCTTTCACATGACAATCTTTCACAACATTCAGTCCTAAAGTGAGTATCACATTATAGATGTACACCATCTCTTTGCCTTTCTTTCATGGTCATTACCTGCATCAGAGGAGCGCCTCCTCTCAGCAGTCCCTCAGACTTGATTCATTCTCACACTCGTGGTCAAATACCTTCATTCAGAAAGAATCCCTGGGGCTCTCTGTCAGCAGGGGATTTACAGGAACAGGATACCCACAAAATATATTGAAGTAGGAGACATGACTGTTATATAACATTGGTTGGCCTTGGTTATCGTGTGTTGGAATTTCACATGTGTGAAATTCCATGCTTTGTTTTAAGACCAGTTTTCCATGAGGGACAGTTTCTCTGGCCAGCATGGGAGGTGGTGGAGCAGGTGTATTGTCTCCCTTTGACATTACCCTCAGGTCTATTGTGACTGTTGATGCCACCGCGACAGGCTTGGGGGCTATTCTATCCCAAAAACATGGTGAGACAGAAAAGACTGTGGCGTTTGCATCCAGAACACTCTCAACTGCGTAGAGGAACTACTCAGTAATTGAGACAGACTTTGGCTGCTGCTTGGGGAGTTGAGTACTTTCGTATGTACATATGGGGTATGAAATTCACCCTTAGATCGGATCACAAGCCTCTTATTAAAGTACTTCTCCCTGCCAGAACAGGTAAAGGGTCAGCAAGACTGGCGAGATTGGCAGCCAGACTCCAAGAGTATGGGTACTAAGTTGAGCACCTTCCAGGGTGGAAAAACATACAGGCAGACTGTTTATCTAGGATGCCGATAGAGAAAAACATGGTTGATGTCCAAGAGGATGCTGCTGTTGCTTCTATTCTTGATGAAGTCGAGTGTGGTGAAGGTGCTTTTTTAGTTGATGAATGGAGTCAAGAGATGGAGACGGATCAAGTATTGAAAGAAGTGATGCACATGGTAAAATCAAGTGTGAGGAGGCAAAGTTGTGTTCCGGTGAGTCCTTTCATCAAGATATTGGATTAATTAATTTTGTGTGGGGACAGTTTGCTCATGAGGGGTGACAGATTCGTACCACCTTTTGGTTTGAGATCCAGACTTGTGAGACCTGGCTCACAAGGGGCATTTGGGTCAAACTATGACGCAAAAAAGACTCAAAGCTCAGTTTTGGTGGCCGGTACTTGATAGCCAAGGCACTTCATGGGTTGAAAAATGCTCCGTGTGCAAGGAAGGTGAGAAAAGGCTAAAAGTAGGATTGCAATCTAATCTAGGACACATTGAAAATCCCGGTAAACCTTGGCACAGTGGGTGTGTTGATTTCACTGGTCCTATGAATGAGTTACGGAGTGAGCATAAATTTGCGTTAGTACTTGTAGATGTGCTTTCAAAATGGATTTGTGTGAAATTCTTGATGGAAATTACTACCAAAATTGCCATTCACTGCCTGAACTGACTATTCCTTGAAGAAGGTGTTCCTTCTGTTATAATTACAGATAACAGCACCCAACTTGTTTCTGATGAGATGAGAAACTTCTTAAAAGTATGTGGTATTAGTCAGCACCGCACTTCATTTTATAACCCACAAGGAAATGCCATTGTGGAAAGAGCGAATCGTTTGGTGAAGGGTGTTATTCAGATGGCGGTTGAGAGTGGAAGGAATGTAGAGAGGCAAGTCGAAGAGATGGTTTGCGCATATCGCACAACGATCCAAGAATCCACTTCCAAGTCTCCGTTTGAGATCATGAGGGGTAGAGAACAAAGCACTAATTTGGTACCTGCTTGGATGAAAGAGTGGATGGTGCAAGGTGGACGAAATGGAGGAGGAAGCACAGCCACTGCGATTGTGTGAACGATACCATGAGATCAGGTGATTGGGTAAAAATCAAGGGAGGAAGGTTTATGAAGGGTTTATCAAAATTCCGTGGCCCTTACAGAATCAAACGTGTATAAATTTCATGTGTTGTTGGAGAATGGTGAACAATGGAATCGTCGCAGAATGGCATTATACCAAAAGGGGGGTGAGTGGCCCTAAGGAATGATGACATTTATAGTAGTTTTATGTTAATGAGTGATGAGGATGAGGATTGTGTGGGACAGAGTTCAAATACTTGCCATTCGTTGAGAGATGGTGGTAGCTCAGGAAGTTGCCCTGTGGGTGGTATCAAAACAGTTACAGGAGTTAGATCTGTCATTCAGGCTGCCACTGGAGAGGGAAGGTGTGTGAGAGAACGCGGACCACCTATTTTTCTTAAAGATTATGTGCATTGATATATGCTTTATATTTGCATTGTTCTTCTAGGAAATGTTCACCAACTTACTCTAGTTTCAATTTAGTCGTTGTAAATTTTTGTTTCTTTTTACAATTATATCCTTTCTGTTTCTAAGTTTTTGTGCATTTCATTATCTTACTATAATACTTTGTTTTGCAGTTTTAGAAGGAAAGGAGATGTGTTATATAGAATCGGTTGTCGCGTGTTGGAATTTCACATGCGTGAAATTCCATGCTTTGTTTTAAGACCAGCATTCCATGAAGGATAGTTTCTCTGGCCAGCATGGGAGGTGGTCGCATACCACTCTGACTCCAATAAAAGGATGTTTTGTTACAAAGAGTGAGGACCATACCTTCTTTGTGTACCACAACTTCCCTCAGACATAGCATCTTCAGAATGTTAAGGAAAAACCTGCCTTTTGTCTTTGCTTAATTGTCTCCCTCTGTCTCTGTCTGCAGTTCAACCAGAGTTTGTAAAAATGGATGCCAAGTACCGAGAGAGCAGTGAGCCCGGTCTCTTCTTAGTACTGTTTGTCCTGGTGCGGGCCAATCCTGCTGCCAACATCACCTGGGTGGACCAGGATGGGCACTTGATAGTGAACACTTCAGATTTTATGGTGCTGGACACCAAGAGCTATCCATGGCTTACCAACCATACGGTGCAGGTCCAGATCCGAAGCCTGGCCCGGAACTACTCCTTCTCGGCCGCCAACGACGTGGGCATCACCAACTCCTCCATTGCTGCACCAGGTCAGAGTTCATTCCTTGTCACATGAAGGTGTGTGGAGCCTGTGTGAGATAGGGAGATCTTCACCTAATGGAAATTCCAGTTGGCCATTAAAAAATAATCTGTACTGAATCTAGTTGCTACATTTGACATTTATTGAACTGCAGTAGGAAAGTCCAGTTGAGTGTTGGAACTGGTTGTTTGTGTATCATTGCTTTGAATTGTTCTAATTGTTTAACCAGTAAAATGTCCCCAATTTTTCTTAGCATATAGCGATATAGAATAATGTCCAAACTTCGATATGCACCTGACACTAACAGAAGACATCTTTAACTGGTTATATGCAACTTTCATGAGGGTTAGCACACGGTTTCATACTTGTTAAGTAAAAATACTAAACTTTTGTGAGTACCTAGATGAATGAAATAATTTTGTAAAGCGCGCAATACCCAAGGTTGTCTTAGCGCTATGCGAATCAAGACCCGGGGGGCATCAGCCGGGGGGGGGGGTCTAAGGTGTCGCACAGCGGAGTGGGAATAGCCAAGTCCTCAGCTCCTTCCTGAATTGCTGCAGGATGGGTTGTGAGCGAAGTAAAAGAGGCAGGGAATTCTATAGCTTCCCACCGCAGTATGCGAGCGTTCTTCCACCCCATTTTGCTCTGTTAATTCTTGGGACTATGACCATGTGCGCAGAGCTTGATTTAAGGTTCCTGCTGGGCGATACCACCAACATGCAAAGAGCCAGTCATTCAAGTAAATTTTGAAGTGAAATGTAATCTTTCCCGACTTCTCTTTGTTTTTTTATAGTTTTCATGCAACTTCTTTTTTCCAATCACTGCAAAGTGGAGTTTGGAGTTTAAATATTCAGACTTTTTATTTTCCCCTAGAAACACTTGGCAAGACTCCAGGTTCTCTTGAAGAGAGGCGTTACTGCATGGGTACTCTGATCAAGAGGCAGAGAAGACAATGAGATCACCCCATGATCCTCACACTACCCATTTCAGAGAAGTGCAGGTTATCTGAATATTAGCATATGCGATATCGAAAACCTTTTTATACTAAGCAATAAGGATACGTTCATGAAACAAAAAAGAAAAATGCTCTTGAGTCATAATATGTATTAAAAAGAAAAAAGAAAAAAAGCTTTACTGCGGATGCATAACTCAGGACTTTCCCCACTGACGAATGACACTTGTATATGCTGTCAGGGTAACCACGCAGCTCTCTGTGTTGCCAGGCTGTGATCCAAGAGAAAAGTGAGAACTACTGTGATCACTTTTGGGGTGAGGAGAGGGTACTGAGGGAAAAGTCCAAACTGGGCATATGGCTGTCCCCACCGCAGGGTCATCTTTAAAAATATCTATGCACTGATCACTGGGTAGACCTGAAGGCAACTGACATTGTCCTTTTCCAGGTCTCCTGCACTCGAGCGTCGAGGTCCCTGTGCTGTGGCTGATCATCGGTGGGGCAATGGGGGGTCTGATATTTTTCCTGCTGAACATCCTGATACTTTGTCTGCTCTTCAAGAAGAGGAAGAAGTACATAGGTGAGCGATGGCCCCTTTGATCTGTCTGCCATTTTGGACATTTAATTTGACATCTACACAAAGTGTTTTTGCTGCTTGTTGATCAGTAACATTTTATAGAATGTTTCAGAGCCTTGTGGTGTCCAAAACACCTTCACTTGTGGACATGTGGTGCCTCCTGACAGATGTTCTTTGTAATGGGCCTTCAAGCGCAACAGGGAAGGCGCAGTACGTTCAACAGTCATCAGCTAGTAGAGTGGAGTTATGTGGAAGTGGTTGAGATGTGTTCTAGTATTGCAGAAGTGTGTTCTAGTGTGGAGCAGATGTGATGTGCTTAAGGGGGAGGAGATGTGGTCTTATATGGGGTATGTAGGAAGTTGACTTTTTTTGTAGCATAACAAAATGAGGTACACCGTGTAGAAAGTCCAGACGACCCTTATTGGCTTATTACAGAGCTTAAATTAATAATCCCAAATGCTCTCTTTGTGGTAGTGTGGGCGAGCAATTTAGGCTTATCAGAGGGTAGTGTTAAGCATTTGTTGTACACACACTCAAGAAGACACTCGAGAAAATTTAGAAAAATAACAGATTTTTATAGAATTTTAGACACCAAGATCATCGGAATCAGGTAAGTACTTTAGATGTTATTTATTTTCACAGTAATAACAGTAAAAAATGACAGCTGTCAGATCTGAGGCATGAGCTTCAAATGCGGTAATGTTATCCTATGGGAGAAACATTTACTGCATATCTACACTTACAGATGACTTGCAGGACTGTTCTTCTGGACTTAAGGTAAGTAGTGGCCAAAGTCCAAGACAGCACCATCAGTTCAAATGTACCTGTCTTGTGGTGTTTGGGTGCAGAGGTGCTTTACACAGTGGTAGACTCGACCGCTACATGCGAAAGTCAATGGGGAAAAGTACCTGTAAGAAAAAGGCTGCAAGTGGGGACTAGGGGACCAGTCCAGCAGAACCCAAGGGGGGCTCGGCTCTCGAAGGTCTCAGGACCACAGAGAAACCGTTGGTTTATGTGAGACCGGGCTGGACAGCTCGGGTGAAGAGGTGTTTTGTCTGGTGGATCGGTGAGTTAGAGGCTCAAACGGGTCTTGGACGGTGCACCTGTAAAAGAGGGAAAAGAAACATTGCGGGGCCTGACTTGGTGTGGAGTTGGACTCTCTCAAAGTCCCTCAACATGCAGGAAAGTTTAGGTGCCGGTGGTGTTCCGACTTAACATAAACAAGCCTTTGTGCTTGCAACTGGCTCCGGTACCCCTGGTATTGGTGCAGGGCGGCTCTGGGAAGGCTCAGCGTCTCAAAGACTGGATGGATCAGCGGGGCTGACCTCCTAGACCTCAGTGACCTCCTCCTGGTGAGTTGCTCCCTTGGTGGACCCGATGGTCAGAAAAACTGTGGACCGAGTAAATGCCATGGGTGCCTGCAGGCTGCAAGGAAGTGGCTCCTCCACTTCAAGGGAGATGCTGGCTGGTTGGAGAAGTGCTGGCAGCTCTCCAAAGCTTTAGGAGGATGCACAGCTGCAGGACGAGTTGGGTTGCTGCAATTGTCGGGACAGCAGCAGGCAGAGTTTGGCACCAAATCCAGAACTGTCCACAGCTCTTACACTTTTCGGCTTTTCTTTGTCCTTCTTCTTCTTTCAGGCAGATGAATCTGAGTTCCTGGTATCAGGGAGTCACCTAAATACTACTTACCCCTGGGGTCACTACACCGCCTATATGACCATTCCTGTGGGGAGTGGGCATAACTCTGTCCCAGAGTTCCTAATGCTACCAAAAACAAGATGGTGGAACCCTTCTTTCGTGGAACACATGAGGTAGCCCACCTTAGGGCTGTGACTAGACTGGAGGTGCACAGGCCTACTTGCATTGCTAAGTTCCCGCATGTCCTGGTGCCAAATGGGCCACAGGGCAGAGGGTGGCATTCTTGAGGTCTGGAGGAAGTGGGGGTCGCATATCAAAGGCGGAAAAAGCTTTGAAGCCTCTGGCCTTGGTATGCAGATTCACTAGCCATCCTGCTGGAGGAGGTTTTAACACTGTGTCCGTAGAAGGCATTCTTTCCTGACCTCAGAGAGCACTGGCTCTCACCTACAGGGGGTCAGAAACTTATCTGTGGTGAAAGGCTGGATGATACCAGTCAGCCTCCTCACTAGAAGACTAGTAAGGTTCAGGGGCACCTCTAAGGTGCCCTCCGGATGCTTGTCGTAATAAATCCAATACTGGAATCAGTATGGATTTATTAAGACAAAGTGTTTGATACCAAACACCATAGGTTTCATTGAAGCCATTACATAGCTGGGTAACTCGTAATGACCAGTGCCCAGTACATATGTTAAGATGGCTTCCCTGTTCACTTGCAATATCTAGTAAGAGAACTTGACATCACAGGGGCATATCTGCTCATGCAGATATGTCCTCACATAAAATATAATGCACCCTGCCTTAGGGCAACAAGGCCTGCTGTAGGAGTGACTTACATATATTATATGCAGTGACTTTGGCATGGCACACAGTGAGTGTGCCATGTCGTGTTTTCACACATGGTTTGCACCATGTCACGTAGTCTGCTCTGGCAGCCTGCATGCAGTTTGTATAGGGGTCCCTTAGGGTGCATAATACATGCTGCAGCCCTCAGGGACCCTCTTTAATACCCATGACCTAGGTACCAGGGGTACCAGTTACTAGTGACTTACAGGGGTGCTAAAGTGTGTGTCAATTTTAATACAATAAGACCAATTTACCTTGTTTTTAGAGAAAGAGCACTGACACTGGGGCCTGGTTAACAGGAACCCAGTGTATATCAGTCAAAAAACATCAGTACCAGTGGCAATAAAGTGGGGGTGACCATGACAAAAAGAGGCACTTTCCTACAGGGGACATGTGGTCGAGTGGGCTGGGAATATGCTAGAACATGGGGGAGATGTACTCCAATGTTGAGGAGATATGGTGTTGTGCGGAGGAATGTGCTTTAGTATGGATGGGATGTACTGTAGGGTAGCAGATGCGTTTTAGTGCCAGTTCTTGTTGTCTAAAGTCAGGAGACGTGCTCGAATGTGGAGAATATGTGCACTATGGTGTATGTGTTCTGTAATGGAGAAGATGTGTTCGAGTAGGACAGGTGTGGTGCAACCCTAAGGGATGAGTCAGCCATTCCACTATCTGAAGTCAATATATGAGATTATGACTGCCACTATGTTAAAAAGTATGTTTATGAAATTGCTGTCTTCTCTAATCGTATTTTCTACCTTCCAGGAGGCTTCAAAGCTGAGCTTCCTCCAAGGTAGGTTCTCCTTTCAGATCCACAGAGTCCCCACCCTTTCCAACCACCCCCTCTTTCTCGCCGATACTTTCTCACCCAGGCACTTCTCACTTCAGAGGATGAGTGGGGTGAATAACCAAGATGGAGATGCCAAGCCATGGTTCCTAGAAGTTCATACTCACTATGAAGATTCCCAGCCTTGTTCCTTTATGTTAATATTCTCAATAGAGAGTCTAGGGCTTCTTTCCCGTTGGTGCATATTCACTCTGGTATACTTTCCATAGGTGGCTTTTCACTATGGCATTCATTGGCTTTGGTTTCTGTGTGTAATCTCACTATCCAATTTATATGCAAGTTTTTACATATGATATTTTACAATGGCGGATTCCTGTAGGTATAAAATTACTTTGCAGGATCAGTCCTGGTTCCTATAGGTGTTAATTGTGTATTTCAACTATGAATATTCCAGTCCTGGGTTCCTATATGTTAATTTTCTCCATGGAAATTCTAGGCATTCCTTCCCTATAGATGCATTTCATCTTGTGGGAGTATCAGGCTAGCTTTCATGTTACATAAATTTCAGACAACACCACTGTGAAGTGCACTTTCTTCAAGTTGTGAAATGCTTTAAATCTCTACATGTGTCTCTGTGGTCCTGAGACCCTCACCCTCTTGTTTGGCAGTGATTCCAACAACTTGAAACTCACCAATGTTCGCCTTCCACGAGACAACATGTCCTTGCCGTCCAACCTCAAACTGAACAACCTGAGCCAGGGAGCTAAAGGTAACCTCAGGCCACGGGGCAGCGGGGGCATCAGAAGACAAGGCGTAAGGGAAGAGTGGGATGGGTCATGAACCGTAGTATTGCCATCTCACTGATGTCATCAGTACTGGGATTTTTTTTGATGACCTAATGCGTTCTGGTAGTCATAGGCTTTATTTTCCTCCATTTCACCAATTGAAAAATGTCACTTGATGGCTATGATTTGTAAAAGGAAAGTCCAGGACTGGAAATACGGTGCCTCTGCAAAATGGAGCGAGGTGGTGACCCTAATGGAGAGCAGTGGCTCACCCCCCAGCTACATTTGGGGATTTCTTTACAAATGTACTAAGTAAGGTTAAACAAGACTTCTTGACCAAGCAGCGACTGCTGAATGGCCTGTGTTGCACACCTGGGGCTGTATAACAAAATACGTCACACTCTCCTTGTTAGCGCCGAGCGCACCTTTTAAATGGTGCTCTCTGTGCTAACAAGGAGAGTGTGCCGTATTATGTTGAATGCACTGCCCCAGGGCAGCCGCGAACTTACGCTGCCATGGGGACAGCGCATTCATGTGATTCCGTGTTACACTGTGCAGGCGGCAACCTGCCTGAACTTTCAAAGGGGATTAGAGATCCCCTTCCAGGTGGGTGCAGTTGGTGACTGCACCAGCCTGCAAGAGGATGTCAGGGGGATCCATAAGACACCTTTTTCCCCTTCGAGAGAGCTGCTATCAGGGGGCGCACTGACAGTGCGCCACCTTTTAGGGAATATACGAAGTAACTCCGCATACAAACACCCCGCATAGCATTACCATGCATTTTTCTCAACGCAAATGCAATGACCCCGCATGTTTTTATAACAAAGCAAATACAACGAATTTTGTATTAAAACTATTAAAAGTACATTTACAACGCATTTTTAAACAACGCATGCCAGTACAACGGAAAAAAAAATGTGTCAATATGTTTAATTTTATAAATTAGTCTCTTACCTACTGGCACGGGATGCCAGTGAAACAGGGGTTTTGGGTAGGTAAGTAATTTAAAAATGACGGTATTTAAATGAATCATTTAAAAAAAAAATTATACTCGAGTATTAATTTAAAAGTGTATTTCTCTTATTTTCTTTTTTAAAAATGTTACTTATCCACTGGAACGGGATAGCAAGAAAACAGGGGTTTTGGGTGGGTAAGTAATTTTAAAAATTATGTATTTTTAACTAATTCTCGAGTATTAATTTAAAACTGTACATTTCTTAATACACTACCCTAAAGCACTACCCTACACTACACAAACACCACAACACTACCCTAAACCCTAATACACTACCCCCTGCACGGCCCTGCCCCTACTCCCAGTCCCGTCCCTACACTGAAACACTACCCTGCACGACCCCAGACACTACCCTAAACCCTAAAACACTACCCTACACTACACAAACACCACAACACTACCCTAAACACTGCCCCCAGCACAACCCTGCCCCTACCCCCAGTACCGTCCCTACACTGACAAACTACCCTGCATGCCCCCCGACTTTTCCATAAACCCTAAAAAAGTAACCCCCACCCCAGGCCCAATCCCCTTACCTCTCTCTCCTCGTGCTTCCTCTGGCCTGGTTCCTGCTTCGTCTGAGGGGCGGTGCACGGTGCACGTCGTTGTGAGTAAACGGAAGAGCCTCAGTTTCCTCACAACGAGGTGGATCGTCATTACATCGCATGCGTTGTAAAAGCGCATGCGATGTAATGACATGCGGAATAATGGTATGCGGGGTAGGTGCATCATGCGGAGTGGTGGTATGCGGGGTGAAAGTATTCGGTGTGAAGGATTCGTTGTTAAGGATATTTACCCCTTTTAGGTGGTGCACTTTCAGTGCGCCACCTGACAGCTTCTTTGCCTCTGCGCCCGTATCTATAATATGGCATGGGCGCAGAGGCAAAGGGATTTCCTCATTTGCGTGGGGCTACGCCCTCATGCAAATGAGGGAACACCCTCTGGTGGTAGCGCTGGCGTTACATGTGCCCCAGTGCTATCTGTATTACAGAAAGCGCTGCACAAACATCTGCTGCCCTTTCTGTAATACCAAAGAGCCCCTGGGGCGCGCAAAGTGGACGCAAATGCCCATTGCACCCCCAGGGCACTTTCTATAATACGGCCCCAGGTGGGGAGACTTTGGATGGTACAGTTGTTAGCAAGCTGGGGAATGGAGACATGTTGCAGGGAACGCGTATAATTGGGTGGGTGGGGGCAGTAGAAATGGGTTTGTGTCGTTGGTGGATGTCAAGCAGTGGTAGGCAGGAACTGAGAGAAGGGGTCAATGATGTAATGTAGAACGGCTCTTTTGACCAAGAGAGTGGAAAAATTTGAAAGAAAATGTGTTAGCAGTTCAGTGTGGCTAAGCCCTGGTGCATAAGAAGTGGAGATGTTGGAGCGAAATGATATTAGTGGGTGGTTCTGTATAGAAAAATGTTGAAGGTTAGAAGAGCTCTGCCACCGCGTTGAGTGGAGATGTCAGAGGCATCAGTTGTCAGCGGGGAGTTGCTCAGTGCTCTTACACAGATTCCAATGCTTTCTTTGCAGGGAAGCCTGGGGACGCCCTGATTGAGATGAACCTCAATGAGGAGGAAATTTCAGAGCAGGATAGCTCGGAGGTCTACGATTATGCCCCCCGAGGTACGGAGTCTAGGGCAGCTCTGCTTAATTGCTTTCTTGGGCTCTGGAGAGCTCCACCTTTACCATATTATGTGTCTTTCCTTGCAGGCTTTGGTCGCTTTCCCACAGTGGGCTACATCTACAAGGTGTCCAGCATGAGCAGCGATGAGATCTGGCTGTAGTGTCTCTTCTGCCATTCAGGGATCTGCATGCCATTGTGTCTCCTCCTCCCTCACATCTCCAAGAGGTGGCTCCTCAACTACATTCCTGCTACTATCAGCTGTGCCCAGCTGCACAGTCCACCAGATATGTTCCCTGACAAGTCTGTATTAGCTGGCTTCACCCAGCTGCTGACCACGTTTGAGCCTCCAGACTTCAGCATGTTCCTTAAGAAGCCTCAGATCCCCATCTCAACATGACCTCGAGCAGCTGGCCAAGCCTCAACCTGTAGATGTCAGCGTATTCTGAGCAAGACCTCAGGTGTCAGAGGATTCTGCGACAACTGAACAGACTTCAGTTTGTTCCATGAGGCCTCTGATTACCCTCGGAGGTAATTCCTGAGTAGGTGGCAACCCCTCGACTTCCATATGTCTACCTTTTGCCCGTGTCAAGGAATCCCTCTAGAGCTGACCATACCTGGACCTCCTGATTTCAACAAGTCCCCTCTGCATTCACTGATGTCCACCCTAAGGTATTTCCTGTAAGCTGACTTTGTCATGACTCCAGATCTAACCATGTTCAGTATGAGGTCTCTTATCGCTATATCTTTCTGTCTTCTCCCACAAGTTGACCATAATGCACTTACAGACTTCAGCATAGTACTGAGGCTTCAGGCGTAAGCTCCAAGACTCATGCAACATCCGATGATGCCTGGTTATCCTGACTGCCCCTGTTCCCTTGGGGTCCTCAGATACTGTTACTCGGTTGTTGTTTTCTGCTCCTCTGCAGTTGGTTGGTTCGGCCTCATAACACTGTGATGGCCCCAGGTATTTAAGTGAAGAGCAGCGCTGGGAATCTTCAGACCAGAGCCTGGGTCTGTGTTGGACGATGTGGTTTCTTTTAGAAGGTTGGTGGTTGGTAGTCTTCTAATGATGTGGAGCAGGAATGATGGTTCCCATGTGCCTCACTGTCTCCATGTCTGTATATATGACTCCCTGTCCCTTTGTCTCACTGTGTTGGTATGAGCGTTGCTGCCTTCACATGTCCATCTCTCTGTTGCACTGTATGTGTTAGTGTGTCCCTGTCCAAGTGTGTGTGTGTGTGTCAATGTATCCCCTTCCAAATGTGCATTTTGGTGACTACCTTTCCCAACGCTTATGTCAGTCTCTCCCTGTTTAGTGTGTTTGCTGATGTCTCCCTAGCCACATTTGTGAGTGAGTGTCTCCCTGACCCTGTGTGTCGCTCTTGCGATCACACCGCCAGTATCTTCTGCGTAGCATACCTGCCCCTTTAAAGCACAGTTGTGGTGTGCATGCACAGAGTCACACACATGATAGCAACAAGAACAACATGGAGACATGTTCTGAACATGGAGACCTGTGCTGTATGTTAGTGAAGTTTAGACTGATACAATCACTGCTATGTGTGCACTGCATGCGTGAGGAGAGCTTGCACCGCTGCGATTAGTGCTATGCCCATGTTGAGTGTGGAGGAAATGCTTCTGATGATGATGTAAACGTACTGTGTGAGGCCTGGTTGCCATGCTTTAGTCAGTGCTGCACCTGGGTTATATGTGGAAGGAAAGCTTTCAGTTTTGTCATCACTACTGTACTTGTGCTGCGTAAAGGAGATTTGAACAGCTGCTGATTGAACTGTGCCCAAAATGTGTGAGAGGAAGGTGTACTGCTTGTGAACCTGCTGTAACTGTTGTATGTGTGTGAGTGAGCATTGTACTGCTACAATCCATGCTCTGTGTGTATATGTTCATGTGTGAGTGTAATTATTAAGCTTGCATTTTTGTTACCTGTGCTGTACTGAAGGTAAGGGGGTGGATGTGTGTGCAATAGAAGGTTCCATGTTGCATGTGCTCTAGCTAGGGGTGGAGTGTGTGTGTATAACAGACTTATCTGTTTATCTGTGTCTGGTCTGCAGGCGCTTCTCTGTGTGTCTGTGCCGCAGGCACATGCGGAGTTAGATGTGAGGCAACAACAAACTATGAGGTGGTAAGAATCACCCTGTAGGCAGAAAACTTGCACTACACTCACAAACCCACATCACATAGCCGACAACACCACACTCAGACTACCTCTCACCGCGGGGCATGCAACCATCCAAAGACATGCGTAAGCACCCAGTAAGGTAATTTGGCCATCTTCTCTATCATCAACCTCTTCATCACAAGTTAGACACAGCTCCCCAACCTAACGACAACACGTGAAACAAACCAGACTCTGGTGGCCATGGGAACCCAGGAACAGGGTTGAAGCGCATCTCTAGAGAGCCTACGGCATACAAGGCCATACTCATGGAAGACTGTGCTGTATGCAAAGGCCTGTAACATGGTAATGATATAAACAGCCCTGTTTCCTGCATTGCTTGTGCCTTTGAACCCCTGGGGCTGTTAGGTGTGTGGGGCGGAGAGCATGTCTAATTTTGGGCCTAAAACACTAAAAAGCCTTCTAAATTTCTTTACATTTCAGAAATGTATGCAGTGCTTTAAGACTCGTGTAATGCATTTTAGCAACTTATAATTTCTGAGCCTCTGCAATGCAAGTCATGTGTTGATTGATGTGGCATACCTCTAAAATTATCAATTTTGGTGCTATGGGATCCACCGGGGCAAAATGAACTATGCACTTTGACACCTGTCACCTTTGCAATAACGACAGTACGTCAGATTGGCCAAGGGAGGTGGGCGGGATCACCATGCATGAGGAAATCCCCCAGCCCATGGGCCATAAGAGGTGCCACTCACGGGGCCTTCAGGGTAATAACCAGCACCAAGTGCAGGAAGCTTGCCTCTCAAAATGTCTTCCATTTGTGGGTGGGGAGGGGTCTGGTGGGCATAAGGCGAGAGGGCTATTCTGTCTATGGTATGATGAATAAAAACATGAAATCAAGAGTATTCTGTCTATATGTGCACCGCTGGGTCTCCTCAGCAGTTCCTGTCCACAAGGTATTCCACCATTTATTACCTCTGGAGCAAGAGAGTGTAATCAATGACAGCGAACACTGCTGCTTGTGAAATGCTGCTTTAATGTGCGAGGCCTGAGCTTGCAAACGTCGCTGTCTCTCTGCTGTGGATAAAAAACTGCTGTTGTTATGTTCTTTTAGTGTAAACGTCCTCCGCACCTGTGCTTTTCCAGACCTTTCCCATACATTGTATTGCATTGTATTGTAATTGCATTTATATAGCGCTTACTACCCTTGACGAGGCGTCAAAACTCTTTTTCGGCGAGTAGCATGCTACTCCGGAACCCATAAAGGATTAGTGGTGAATTAGTATAGTGAAATATGAAAGTGATTTGAGTGGTGGATATGTTAGTCAGTTATTTGGATCGAGAAGGATAGTGGAAGGATAGAAGAGGGAAGGATTTAGAACTTTTTTTTTGTTTTGGAGCTTATAGCAGTAGTAGGAGGCTTGGGATGAGTAAAAGGGAGGTGGAGGGGAAGAGTCAGAGGAAAGGGTTTAGAAAGGCTTGTTTTGGGTGATCGGAATAGTAAAAGAGGTATGAGATGATGCAAGGAGTGGTAGAGTAGGGAAGAGTCTAGAAAGGGTTATTTTAGGGATCATAGTAGTGGTATGGGGTTTGGGATGAATGAGAGAGTTGAGGTAGAGGATATATTGATAGAGGTATAGGGTGAAAAATAGGGTAATGCATTGGAAAGAGTAGTAGAAAGAGTTTTGAGATGAGTCAGAGAGTTGAGGTAGAGGATATATTGAGAGCGGTATAGGGTGAGAAATAGGATAGTACATTGGATATGCTGAATTAGAAGAAAAGTAATAAATATATAGATACATAAGTACATGGAAGATATATAGATGCATAAAGGAAGGTAGTATATGTAGATTAAAGATGCATTAAATAAACTCTGGATTTCAAGTGTTGTACTTTAAAAACCTTTTTATTAAAAAAAAAAAAAACGTGTAATTCAATAGTGAAGCCATTGTAGATAAATAGTTAAGATAAAATATTTACTTATTTATGCAGTCACTCATATACATGTTAAAAACATAGAATAATGTAACTATCAGTAATATGTACATTTGTTAAACAGAACTAATGAATATCTATTTTTTAAACAATTATTTAACACGTTTATACAAAGCAATACACATTTATAGGTACATATCTATAGTAAAAATAAATGCTTATGTACCGAGGGATATGCTGTATATTTCTGTTTGCATATGGTGGTTATGTGGGGAAGAGCCAATTCTTGAGTAGTTTTCTGAAGATAAGGTGGTTATCTGTGGATCTTATGTTGGGGGTAAAGAGTTCCATAGTTTGGCTGCTTGGAGAGAGAAGGATGCACCACCCATGGGTTTTTTTCTTGCACGTTGGGATTTTGAGGCGAGATGCCACTCTAGAGCGGAGATTCCTTTGTTGAATTTGCTTGGTGATTTTATTCCTGATGAAGAGCGGTCCCGTTCCATGTATCGCGTTGTGGATGATACAAAGCAGCTTGAATGTGGATCTTTTGGCAACCGGTAACAAATGCAGGGCTTTCAAGGCAGGGGAGATGTGGTCTTGCGGTTTTATATGTAAGAGTAGTCTGGCAGCCGAGTTCTGAATCCTGTGTAGTCTTTTCATGGTTGTTAAAGGTGATCCGGGGTAGAGGCTATTGCCATAATCGAGTTTGGACAGAACAAGGGTGATGGTAGCCTGGACCTTGTGTGGAAATCCCAAATGGGGAAAGATTCGTTGCAGATTTTTTATAGTAACAAAGCTTGATCTTGCTAGTTTAGCCACTTGGGCATTCATTGATAGCTTGGAGTCCATGGTCATTCCGAGGTTTCTTACTTCCATCGATACTTTAGGCGGTGTTCCCAGATCATCCGGCCACGCGGCGAGCGGGTCATATTGATTCCAATCGCCACACGTGAGTATTTCCGTTCTGGACATAAAGTTTGAGATGGCTCCACGTCATCCATTGATCCACGGCTCTGAGACAACTGAACATTTGCGAGTTTCCAATGTCTTTGGTACATTCCAGTTGAAGGACCATTTGCATGTCATCTGCATAGTTATAGCATGTGAGGTGAAATTGATTGATCAGTGCCGGTAATGACTTCATGTAGATGTTGAAAAGCATGGGGCGAGATGATAGAGCCTTAAGGGACCCCTGCTTTTGTGAAGTACGGTTTGGAGGAGAAAGGGGGGGTATGGATGACATTAGTTCTGTTGCGAAGGTAGGATGTGATCCAGTCTAGAGCAGTCCCCTCTTTGCCAGCTTCGTAGAGTCTTTGTATCAGAGTGTCATGGTCAACTGTGTTAACGGCAGCCATGAGGGCCAAGAGAAGTAGCGCAGCAACCCCGTTGCGGTCAACTGTGTTCTTCAGGTCATCTTGGAAGGCAAGGAGGGCAGATTCTGTGCCTCTTCCTGGATGGAATCCCGTTTAGAAGTCTGAAAGTATGGTATTATCTTTAATAAATTGTGACATCTGGGCGAATGCTGCTCTTTCTATCAGTTTGCCCAGGAAAGGACCATTTGTAATGGGTCTGTAGTTGTCAGGGTTCTGCTGGACCAAGTTTGTTTTCCCCAGTAATGAGCATATGTATCACTTTTTGAGTTCTTCTGGAAATATTCCGGTAGTTAAGGAATTGTTGATGATTCTTCTTACTGGAATGGCAGCAGAAGTTGTTAGGAGTATTGTCTTGAAGGTTTACGGTGGACACAGGTCAGAAGGGCTGCCGGCAGGCCTGCTTGCTTTGACCAGGTCCATAAGTTCATCGTGTGAAATGTGTTGGAAGGAACGGAGAGGCTGGGTTATAATATTCTTGGATGATACATGCCAATAGACTCAAGTTTTTTGAGTGGGAGACTCAAGATTTTTGAAGCCAAAAATGGCTTTATTTTGTCCCCTGCCTGAAATTACCTCTGCTTCAATGGAAGTGAACGGGGGAAATACATTCTCCCAATTATCTTTTTTAAATCTCCCACTTTGCTTTTCTAAAAGGTTGGCATGTATGCTTTCCTTCTCTCGCCTCCTTCGTTCCCTGCTGGCCAGAGGCATAGCCGGCTCCCTAGCAGCCCAGCAGTGCGGGGAGGAGGGGGACCCAGGCTTCTTATACATGAAATGGGGGGCCCTCAGCTTGTCAGCCAAGTATTTATATGTGCCTGTATAAGGCAGCTACAGTATGCAGCAGGCTCTGAACTGACCCCGCGCTGACTCAGGACTGAAGAGAAACACAATAACTTATTTGTTTCTTTTTCAGTTACAGCCTGCAAAGCCCATTTATCAGAGTTTGAGGTGCCCCCCTCAGAGAAGCCCAAAATGAAACGCAAGAAATGCAGCTCTCCTCAGACAGACCATTACTCTGGCTGAAACAATTGAAGCTAATTTTGTAAATAACACAGCTTTTTTAGACTTCCACCATTAGTGACTGAATGCAGTATTTTATACTGTCTTTATTAATTGAACGTGGTCCTCACAACATGGTTACTATACATGTGAGACCTTTTAAAGCCCACAGACCATTGTGTACCTAAGCACTAAAAAAACAAGCATTGGCAAAGCCAATAGGTTTCGCCTATGCGAGAGCTATTGGCTTTGTCAATGTTATTTAGGCATTTTCCACACCAGCACGGGTTGCTGTGCAACATGGCTTAAAGTCAAGAATAATAATGTGATAAAGCACACTAGCAAATATAAGAATTTGCCTAAAAAGTGACATGGATGTCTGTCATTTTGAAGTAATTATGCCCATTTCTAAATCAACAGTTTAAAAGTCTTTAGAAGGCAGAGTCTCTCATGATAAAGCATTGCCACTGATTACTTATTTTAGGCAGTCCGCACATAAACAACCTAATTGAACCAGATTTGGCACTAGGAGCTACTTAGTCAAATTCAGTTATCGATTACGAATACTGTCGGGGCTATTACGTGGGCCCGGATGGGTCTGACCATTGTGTTTCCCCCGACAGGGGTGTTTGGGCAGTTCCCCCTACTTACTCCAGTCCCGATAGTCACGACTGTGACGTAGGGACGCAGGGGGTTTATAAGCGGGACTCAGCATGTTGCGAGCCAGTGAATAAATAAGTAACCCAGTATCTGCTTGGTGTGGCTGTCATTATTCTAAGCCCATACCAGCGGCCTGTAGACACCTATAGTTCACCTGTGGTGAACACAACAAACTGGCGACGAGTGGGTGGACCCCGCGACCTACCCTGGTGCGGTGGAAGGCTGTAGCTGTTGGCGTCTTGCACGCCTCACCGGTGACTTCTGGAGGCCGGCAGGCACTGCGTGTGGTGGTGCGGCGGGGGATGCGAGCGTGCCTGTGCTCCATCCCCGAGGCGATTGTTGTGTGCAGCGTCGCGCCCGTGGTCTGTGGGCAGATGCGGTGAGTGTGGCACCCAGCCGCGAAGTTGGAGGCCTGGTGTCTGCGGCCGGCCCAGCCTGAAGTGAAGGGGCGTTTCCTAGTTTCCCATTTGGAGAGGAGGAGGCCGGCGCGTCGGCTCCTGCACGCGGTGACCCGGCATGTGCAAATGAGCTGTCACTGCCGGTGGAGGCTGCCTGGGGCGCTCTGAACATCGCGAGCGCCCAGGCCTGGTTTTGGTGGCCGGCAGAGAGGAACATATATCTGGCAGGATGTGCAGAAGCTCCACAGAAGAAGAAATTTGGCCACAAGTAAAGGACTCACACAGAAGACACCACTCACTGTAGGCAAGTGAATCACAGGGTGAAAAGGGAAGAGTGCATACTGGACTGCAAGTCTTTACAGTTACCCAGCGGGCCCAAGGGACATTGAGCTCACAGGAGGTTGGACCCGGGGGTGGATTATAATGCGCCTGCTGAGGGTGGCATCAGGACACCTGCGCCATGTCTGCCATTCCCCCTGTGGAGCCTTTCCTGCTTGATGGCCCTCCCTCAGCCCAGGCAGCCAAGTGGAAGGACAGGGTGGAGCGCCTGGAGACGTATTTTGCTGCCATTAACCTGGAGGAAGAGAGAAGGCGTCCCATGCTATTACACTTGGGGGGGGGGGGCGGCTATTCACAAGTTGGGGAAGTCAGTGGTCGAGGCAGGGCCCCCGCACACATATACCACGTTGAAGGCAGCGCTTATAGCTCATTTTGAACCTCTAGCAAACCCCGACTATGAGCGTTTCCTGCTGCGTCAAGCCAGGCAGCTACCAGAGGAGTCAGTTGACACGTTTTATGCGAGACTAAGAGACTTGGCAAGCACATGCACGTTGCCAGATGCAGCGGATGAGATCAGAGCTCAGTTTATTCAAGGCTGTTCGTCCGCGAAGCTACGTGAGAATATTCTGCAAGTCCCGGGGATGTCGATGGCAGACATGCTCACCATGGGCAGATTGAAAGAACTATCTAAGGTACGGGCCGCTCACATGGAAGCGGCGCTTCAACAGGTGGTAAAAGTGGAACCGGTAAATGCTGTCACTGCTTAAGCCCCCGATAAGAGGAAACCGAGGAACAAACCACCATCTGACCTGAGAACCTGCTATGGTTGCGGTGGCCCCTACCCTCACAAGGGTCCGTGTCCGGCACATGGGAAGAGGTGTTCAAATTGCCACAGGATGAATCATTTTGCGAAGTTCTGCCGCTCCTCCACGACGCAGAGGAACCCTCGAACGAAGCCGATCCACCAGGTTTACACAAATGATAGTCCGGCAGAGGAAGGAGACATGGACGATGACGAGGTGGAAGGAGCGATTCATGTCATCCACGCCCTGCAGCTGGGCGCGCGAAAACATATTCCCAAGTGCAGCGTGCTGGTTGAGGGCCACCAGGTGCAAGCCCTGATTGACACCGGGACGTCCATCAATATAATGGCCCAGTCGATGAAGCTCACACTACCCGTCCAACCTGTCCTGAGCCACACTGCCACAAGAGTCTATGCCTACGGGTCTACTGATCCCCTCCCGCTGGCAGGCGTGTTCACCACCGAAATTTCGCATGGATCCCGATCAACAAGGGCCAAGGTCTACGTCACGGAAGGAGGCCAGGGCATGTTGCTGAACTGCTGGACGGCAGAGCGCCTTCAGTTGGCCGCTTGCATCAAGAAAGTGTGGAGGAGTTGATGGCCCAGTTTGCACCACTCTTTGAGGGCATAGGCTGTTTGAAGGATCGGATGATAAAGCTCCATATTGATGAATCAATCCAGCCAGTGGCTTTACGACACCGAAGAGTAGCGTTCCACCTTCGGCCGAAAGTGGAGGAGGAACTGGTCAAACTGGAGTAGGCTGGTATCACTGAGAAGGTGGAGGGCCCGATCCCCTAGGTGTCTCCAATAGTCGTGGCCCGCAAGCCTAAGCAGCCAGGAGAGGTTCGGATCTGCGTAGATATGCGCCTACCCAACCTTGCCATAAAGCGAGAATGACACCTCACCCCAACAGTGGATGATATAGTGGCTGAGGTTAGTAGATCGAAATGGTTCTCGAAGATGGATTTACGTGCCGGATACCACCAGTTAATGCTGGACCCAGCATCCCGGGTGATCACCACGTTTTCCACTCATGTGGGGCTCAGAAGGTATAAGCGTCTCAGTTTGGGAATTTTGAGTACTGAGGAGGTTTTCCAGGACACCATCAGGGGGGTACTTTCCAGTCTAGAGGGGGTGTTCAATGTCAGTGATGACATTTTTGTTCACGCCCCCACCCTGGAGGAACATTTTGCCCACCTGAAAGCGGTGTTCCAAAGATTAATGGACAACGGGTTGACGCTCCATACAGAAAAGTGACTTCCTAAAGAAAGAAATATCCTTTTTCGGCTACCATTTCTCGTACGAAGCGGTGTCACCAGACCCGCTCAAGGTCCAGGATATTCAAACAGCTCCTGCTCCCACCAACGTCACTGTAGTGAGGAGCTTCATGGAAATGGTGAATTATTGTGGTTGGTTTATCCGCAACCTCACCAACCTTACGGTGCCGCTGAGGGAGTTGATCAAGTCCAATACTGCCTGGAACTGGGGACCTGCACAGGAGGCTGCCTTTCAGACCACGAAGCAAGCCCTTTCTGCTGACACGACGCTCGTGTACTTCGATCCAGCAAAAGAATCAGAGCTCTCTGTGGAGGCCAGTCCTACCGGACTTGGAGCGGTTCTTTCTCAACGACAGAGCAATGGGGAATGGGCCCCAGTGGCCTATGCCAGTCGAGCACTAACGGCCACGGAACAGAGGTATTCACAAATTGAAAAGGAGGCTATCGCTATCCACTGGGGCTGCCGCCACTTTCACTTATACCTTTATGGTCACCCTTTCACTGTCCACATGGACCACAAGCCTCTCCTTCCTTTATTTATGGGGTCGTACTCTAAACCACCACTTCGGATCGAGAAATGGATCCTTCAGTTACAGGACTATCACTTCACGGTGGTTTTCCGTCCAGGAACTCAAAACCCTGTGGACTATCTATAAGGGGAGGAACTGGCTGCAAAGGAAGTGGAAGAGTATGTCCGCCTGGTGGTCGAGAGATCCAGGCCCCTTCCCATCGCTCTGGAGGAAATCAAGGAAGCCACAGAAAAGGATAAATGCCTCCAGCTCTGTGTTTCTGCCGTGAGGTCAGGAAAGTGGAATACCCTGCTGGACAAGACGAGCTATCGCACGGGGAGGTGAGATCGACACAAATTGTCTTTACACAACGTGAGGAGCGAGTTGATCATATCCCCAGAAGGGTGTTTGATGAGAGGTCCGAGATTGGTGATTCCAGGATGTCTGCAACAGAGGGTTGTGGATCTGGTGCACCTAGCCCATCAGGGAGTCGTCAAAACAAAGTCCAGGCTATGGTGCAAGGTGTGGTTTCCCAATCTGGACGCCCTTGTGGAACAAACGGTGCATTGGTGCCCGCTTTATCAAGCTACAGGGCCTGCTGACTCTCCTGCGCCCATAATCACAGAGGCCATTCCACCTTTTCCATGGCACCATGCGAGCGCTGATTTCGGTAGCCTCCCCGATGGTCGTCATATGCTGGTGGTCATTGACCATTTCTCGAAGTATCCTCAAGTGGAGATCTGGAATCCACCACGGCAAGCCAGACCCTTCTGCGATTAGAAAAAATCATGGCAACTCATGAGTTGTTTAAAGAACTGCGCACAGACAATGGCCCACCTTTCTTAAGCCAAGAATTGGCGGAGTACCTACGATCCAGGGGAGTCCGTCACCGAAAAGTAACACCTCTATGGCCTCAAGCCAATGGAGAGATCGAGTGATTCATGCGCTCTCTTAACAAGGCCATCCGGTTCGCGGTGGAGAACAGACAGGAAATGGACTGTGCCATCTATGGCTTCCTGAGGGAGTATCAGATGACCCCTTACTCCACCACTCAAGTGAGTCCCATGTCGTTGTGCATGAACCGGCCGGTGGGAGATGTGATTCCGCACCCGGAGGTGGTGTCGGACAGGCAAAAGCAGGTGGCGGAAAAACTAATGAAGCGCCGAAGGCGGAATGAACAAGTATCCCGGAGGCGTGGAGCGAGACAGAGTCACTTAAAAGTAGGAGATGCTGCCATGGTGCGAAACCGATACCCACGTGGGAAGTCAGTTTGCCTTTTGAACTTGAGCTCTGGACAGTCAAAAAAGTGCAGGGGACCAGGATCACTGCGGTGAGGGGTGGAGCGATGCTCACCCGGAATGTATCTTTTTTCAAAGTTTACCAGCGTCCTGGCGGCAGTCAAGAAGGAGGTCGGTGGATCCAGAGTGATCCAGAACTGGTGCCGAATGAGGAACTTGAGAGGAACGACAGACCTGACCATCTCGAGTGTCCAAGTCGGAGGCCGTTGCCGTCTGTGACTGGTGAAACCTGTACGCTGGAAGGGTCGCCCCGTGAGGTGGCTGATAGAGACCTGTCGCCTGGCCCTGACGAATCCCAGGGGCCTGAAGAAAGCGTCCGACGCGGAGGGACAGGGAGGTACCTGCTTTGACCTTGTCCAGCCTGGTCGTCTCATTGGAAGGACTTTGTAACGTATTGAACATTTTCTTTGACTAAGTGAACTGTTTGCTGATATTGGTTGTGTTTTTCTATTTTGCTAAAAGCCTTATGTTTTTATTTTTTTGTCTAGATTTCTTTTGTTGGTTTGGGAGGAGTGTTACGTGGGCCCGGATGGGTCTGACCATTGTGTTTCCCCCGACAGGGGTGTTTGGGTAGTTCCCCCTACTTACACCAGTCCCGATAGTCACGACTGTGATGTAGGGACGCAGGGGATTTATAAGCGGGACTCGGCACGTTGCGAGTCAGTGAATAAATAAGTAACCCAGTATCTGCTTAGTGTTGGCGTCATTATTCTAAGCCCATACCAGCGGCCTATAGACACCTATAGTTCACCTGTGGTGAACACAACAGGGCCCAGGATTTAGCCAGGCCAAAGTGCATTCATATCTTGCACCACTATATGCATCACAGTATGACATGTTCCAGTTCTGAGCCTCAGACAACACCTTCCACAGCCCCGCTCGCCACATTTATTTAGACTCCAACTCAATTTGGTGCATGACAAACGCACGCGCACATTACCCCTGAGAGTCTGTTCGTGTGGGTCTTGTGGCCTTAAAACCAGTGCGCTTTCAGAGACTTTCTAAAGCATCTCTGTGACTGTCAGTGGCACAGTTCAAAAGGAAATTAGTTTCAAAACATGGGTCACTGAATACAGAAACTCCTACTTGCCAAAGAGCGGTATTAATAGTGGGAAACCAATAACTTGCGGTCTAAATTCCTGAAGGGCCTGAATGCAAGGCTATGGAAGCATTTAAACACCATGAAACCTTGGCCTTACCAAGTGGCTGCACCTCACTAACATTGTTTCCAGTCCTGGACTTTTATTTACTAAAGAAGTGCATTATGGCATTTGTAATTTTGATTTAGTTAAACTGTACTAATTGAATGTGCATAACTTAAAACACTGATTTGGAAAAGGAGATTTCAGGACTCGAAAAATAAGCCAGGGTGGCAGAGTCGTATGGTAACCTTAAACACTGCACCACTATTATTCAAGGAATACACCTCTCCTGAAAGAATAATAAAAATAAATAAACAAATAAAGCAACCACAACAACAATCAAAATGGTTTAGCTACCGGGACATGGAAGTTACAGAAGCGTGCAAGTTAATTCCAATTATTGTATTGGTCATTATCGCTCTACAGTTGCGAAAAGGCAATGTGCAATAAAAAATAGCAACACGTTTAAATCAAACTAAAGGAGGGCACTCGTGAGGAAATTTAGGAGTAACACGAAACCTAATTAAAAAATAGACTTTTGCGTACAAACTAGCGAAATAAGAAAATAAAAATGTGTACATTTTATTATCCAGTAAGATCATACAAATTTAAGAGTTTGCATCTGCCCAAGCTACGATGATCATTACAATGACTTTAAAGCGGAATGCTCGAGACTTGAGCAGAAAGAAGTCCATTCAACCATAATCTGCTCTAACGAGCTGCCTGTGTCTGGGTGCAACCGGCTTCTCACAATGCATGGTTTGCTTCAGGCTCTGCCCAGCCCGAATTTACATATTCCACAGCGATATATAGTGCATAGTACTTCCCGGAAGGCTAAACCCCGCACCAACCAGAGGTAGACTCCTCAGAGCAGCGAAAGAACACAGGAAAGTTTTTCTGCTTCAAGCAGTGAGAAAGGGAACGAACGTGAATGCCCCGCTCCTTTCTAGAGAGTGTTTAGTGCGCACATAGCTGTTGTAAGCACTAAAGCGCGCATGACCAATTTAAGGACCGACATGCTAGAGGAAGATAAAGATACAAGCAGTGAGTAGGGCATGACTTTCAAACCACGAGCTGCTGTACTAAAAAAAAAACACTTCCTTAAAATGCTATAACTACTCTATCCTACCAGTAAAGTAGATGCACGCGTATAGTGTGTACTTAGTGTAAGAATGCAACATGGCGCTTTTTTTCCTGATTTTCTGATGGTAGGAATGGGTAAGAAAAAATGAAGCGGGAGGGGGTGGGAGGGACGGGGGCAAGAAAGAAGGAAACAGGAGGGGGTGTGAGGGATGGGGGCCAACAAAGAAGGAAGCGGGAGGGGGTGGGAGGAATGAAGGACAAGAAATAATGATGCGGGAGAAGGGTGGGAGTGACGTGGCAGGCAACAATGGAGTGGGAGGGGTCGGCATGGGGCAAGCAACAAGGATGAGAGAGGGGATAAGCGGACGTGAAGGAATTGAGAGGGTCGGCAAACACATGTACTCTTCTGGAGGGCTAGACTAAAAGGAAAAAATAAAAGTACCTCTTCAAGCAGGCGGCCAATGGAAGGACACAGTACTTGGTCCATGCTCTTGTGGAGAACCGGAAGACAGGAAGATAAAGTGGAAGGAGGAGGGCTGACCAGCGCAAAGCAAGGAAATAAGAGCGACGTGAATGATAAAGTGGAAGGAGGAGGGCTGACCAGCGCAAAGCAAGGAAATAAGAGCGACGTGAATGCCATCCAGTGGTAAGTAAGGGGCGGGCTCTAAGCCTCTTTTTTAAGCTTTTTTGTATACTAGAGCTTTTGCAAGGACACGGCATGCTCTGTCCAGGTGAATCCCGAAAAACAAATGACTCAGGGAACAGGAGCAGGACCAGGGGCAAAACGGGCCTAGAGAAGCCCAGTGTGCCCTCCAAAATCCTTTCTGCAAGTGACTTTGATAAGGAAAAACAGAACTATTTGTACTGTTCAGAATGGCATGCCCTCAGCTAGCCAATACAGTACCTTGGTCTAATTCTGATGGTTTTCAAAAAAGGCAATTCTCTGATTTCTTGATATTTTTCACAGTGGAAAGCTCATAATTTATTTCCACTACTATCAACCCTGTTTGGTTTGGTATTTTGTACATGTGTGAACAGCTTATGTTCTTGGAAATACTGTGATGGAATTTCATTCCAGCCCTCACATCCTAGGACCTTGGGTTGCGCTACTGTTTGGTGTATATTAGGCAGGTGAATACATTTTCCTGAAGACAAACCAACGAGTGACTTCAAACATGATGTAGATCTGTGTTTTGAGATGGATAGCTCGTAACTCAAGTTCAGGCTTAGGACGTTTCACTGCCGTGATACTTATGCTTATGTTACATAGTTTTTGTATAGCACAGCTTCATTCCTCGGGTTCTTGGTGCCGTAGCAAGAAGCTGGGTGTAGACTTCCATTAGCAGATTGTGAGTGTTTCCAATGGAGGGGCTTCGCACGAGTCCTAAATGTTAAGAACTTCGTCCTTACCAGTATAACTGAAATTGGTTGGATTGTGGGCAGCCCCAGATGAGGGTCCTTCAAATTTTGTGTGTGCGGTTGTGTATATGTGAGAATGTGTGCGTGAGGGTGCATGTCAGTGCATGTGAGAGATATCAGCGAGTATGTGGTTTGTGGGTGTACGCTGTGCACTTTTGTGCCCAACCTGCGATTTGTCTGACAAGCACACTTACCTTTTAATAATGAGAATCAGAAGGTAGAAACACCTATTATTATCTTCAGCTGAAACGTTAGGAGAAGCACTTCCTCCAGAAAGGCACTTTTTGGCTGTACTTTCCATGTTCAGTCCTTTGTTTTGGCTCGGCTTTAATATGAGAAAAATCAGCAATCAGCATAAGAGTGAACTGTGACCTGGGCTTGTGTGACATGTGGGATCTACCCAGGCTATGTTCTTCAAGTGTTCTTGCTGTTGTCAGACTTCTCCTTTCCAACTGTGCAAAACATATTTTACCAACAAGAAACTGCACAACAGCCCCTTGTTCCCGAGATCTGTCAAGGTTTGAGGAGGAGAATAAATAACTATAAATGCATTTTAGTTAAACATCCGGGTAAGCGTGCAGCTCCCAAGTCAAAAGAGTGAAATGCATTTGCCAATTATTTTATTTAAAAACTTCAGAATTTAGAAACAGTTCCGAGGAGCTGCCAGTCTTATAGAAAAGTGTATTTCCCACACCATTGGCTGCAAAGAGAAACATGTTTTTAACACTACAGAACAGTATCTGTTGCACTGTACCCCTTAAGGAAACAAGCACTGGGAAAGCTAATAGATCTCACCTTTATAATACGAGAGACAAGCTAATGGCTTTGCGAATTCTTCTGTGTAAAAAGTAAAAGAAAAAAAGAAAAAATACTGGATCAACAGGAAACACATATCTTAAGGTACCTTGAAACTGAACTTTTAATACAATATTTTCAATCTTTATGAACCCAGCAGTTTATTTTTTTCAAATACTTTTCCCACAGGAAGCCCTGAATAGAAATTAAAAAAGCCTTTTGCACATGATCCAACTTAAAAAGAACAAAGATGGCTAGTTGCAGCTGTCTGAGGCTGTGTATATGGAAGTGTCAGAACTGAAAGGAAAACGCTTACCATGGGCGAATTTACTTTCCACGGCACTGAAACAAATTCTCAAGCCAATTGGTGCAGTAGTCCAGGGAGCAGATTTATAAGCCTTTAGGAGAACAGACATCTCCAGCTGAGGTGAGTGGAGCATCTCACCCCAACCCCTTTGCAATAAATTGTCTTGGTGTGCAAAAGCCCAACCTTTAAGGAAACTTGTGGAATGCAGGGGATACAACATAAATCTGCTCCTTATCAAGCCCTTGCAAAAATATATATTCTTGATGCTGTGTTTTTACAGAAGAGCTCAGCGTGGGGAGCAACAAGGAGAGCACAGAGGGTGGGGATGTGAGGGGAGAATGAGCACATATGGGTGAAAGCAAAAAAAAATGCACTCCCATGGAATTCCCAAGAAGAATGAAAAATTCCAAGATGCGAGCAGTGGAAAGGTACAAGTCATGCAATGAAAAGGATGGCAAAGATATACTCTAGGAGAGGGACAAATAAAAGAAGAGGAAGGAAAGCTAATGAATAAGAAGCAAGCAGATGAGAATGACAAGAAAGCCAACCAATGTAAGCCATGGGCTGACCAAAATCCCGCTGTAAGTATTGATATGGTACACAGAAGGTCTTTGACAAAAGATAGATAAAAGCTGTCTGTAGGTGAGACCTAAAAACGCATGGAATGGTATGTGGCTGAGTGTAATTAGCGTTCTACCCACCACCTTTTTTGTTTTTAAATATAGCAGCATCACACCTCTGTTCCTATAGCACTTATGATGAAAGGCCATATCAAAATGTTAATGTGACAAGACCTGCAGGGTGGCTCAGTGAGCTAAATACCCGCCACTTGGCATGGCCTACTCTACCTTCCATCCTTCTGAGGCTGGTAAAGTAAGTGTAATTAAAAACTGATAATAATCACCCTTGCTTTTTTTACAGCGCTTAGAAACAGCAGAGAGATAGTATAAAATTCTACTCAAAACAAGCTAATATGACAACATCTTTCCAATTGCAACCTACTACTTGAAATGGGTCACTGTACACTCAAACATAACTTGGTGCAAACCTATTTTGGATTTTGTGATTAATAGTGTGAAACAAAAAGGGTATTGCTCATGCATATTTTGGCTTCTTTTCATCAGTCGTTCACAGTAACTGGGGTGAGGGGAGGAATCACAAGTGATGGAATGGGTGATGGCTGTTAAAACGAGTAGGGGCTGGGAAAATCCCTCTAAGGCTGCATTAACAAATGAAGGAACACATTAACGTTAAGCCAGGCATTTATGAAAATACAGCTATTCTCCTGTTGCCGAGAGAGACTGTATTACAAAGTTTTGCTCACAGGAGCTGCAGGTAGGAGGCAATGTGATAACAACCTGCTATTAGCTATAAAAATGGCGGCCTTTTACAGTTTCTTTTATTTAAAAAAAAATAAATAATAATATATGGGTGGTATATAAGGATAAACAATAGAAGTAGCCAACCTTACTAAAGTCGGGAAGGCTCGTTCAAATAAACCCCCTTTTAAAAGTAGAAACACGCATTAGTAATACCAACAGATCTAGTTTAAAGGAATTTTGTATGGTAAAGTGAAACATTACCAGTAAATAGCAGGAGAATGGATATGTATTTGTGTGGAAGCAAAGAACTGTAGAATAATATTAGTGTAGGTTACAAGGTCAGGTGACCGTTGCACTGTCAAGCAAGACCTAAACATCCATGTGTGTTAATGACTGCCCTCCTCCCATCTGTGCTGCTGCCAGAGAAAAATGGCATAAATCATCTGGGGGCATATTAGCAAAAACGGCGTTAAAATTATCGCCGCTTTAGCGGCAGGAAACTGCCGCTAAAGCGGCGATAATGAAGCTTGATGATATGCCCTTGAGAATACCAATAGAAGCCCATGTTCTGCTGTGATCCTGGGCTTCTATTGGAATTCTCAAGGGCATATTATCAAGCCCATTATCGCCGCTTTAGCGGCAGTTTCCTGCCGCTAAAGCGGCGATAATTTTAACGCTGTTCTTGCTAATATGCCCCCTAGTTATTTAAGACACTTTAGTAGAATTACAACGTCCTGTGTGTACCCCTCAGCTCAGGCAGCTGGATAAATAAAATTATGACAGCTGTGTGGAAGGCAAGCACTTTTTTGTGGAAGCACACAACTTCCACCCAATCAAAACATATACTCTTGACTCCCAACATGTGGGTGGCGCCAAAGCCCCTTTCTAGTGATGCTCACATCATTTTCTGGCGACAACTGCACTTTCAAGCCAGACCATGAAAATGGTAACATGGAAAGAGTGACAGAAAAGCTCCTGTGGACTGATTTGAGTTGACAAGATATTAGCAAAACAGGAGGAGCTCTGAAAGCAAACACTTGATTCACAACTTCGCTGCGTGCCTAGGAACTCACAAATAAAAAGGAAAGGGCCAAATGCTGACTCAGAAATGTAACAAAGGGATGAAAATAATGCCCCACACCACAGCTTTAACTGCTTTCAGTGTAGCGAAGCGGGCAAGCATAGAACCCACATGTCCAGCAAAAGAGGATGCAGCTGGGCAGAAGAGACTGTATTAAAGCAAACACAGCACTATTTAGGACCTCTGTAAGAACATCTCAAAAGAAAAAAGTAGTTTCCTAAAAATGAGCAGTGGAAGGCTACAAAGCCACCCAATCAGAAATATGGTTAAAATGCTATGCTCCAGTGAAAGGACAAACACAAAATGGACAGGCTGGGGCAAGCAAAGGAGAGTGGCAATAAAGCCAACAAATGGTAAGCAGTGGGCAGACGTTAAGCTCCTGTAAATTCTTAGTAAACCCACAAATTGTCTTTTGCAACCAGGCAGCTTTGGCTGTCTGATAGGTTTGACCTAAACTGGCATTATAAACCCAGTGTCAGGACACATCAAACTATTTTTTACTTATTAAGTGTGGAAGGCGACCCATTGACATTATCTGCACTGCCTTTATAGTACAGAGGACATCAATAAGTTGTCCTCTGTGCAGGCATTGTCTTTCCTTAATGGATCCCTGCTTGGGAATTGGACTGGGCATGCAATCTGCAAGCTTGTATCCACTCCGCAAGATCACCAGGTATCTTTGTTTGCAGGGGGAGTGGCCACCGTAGGCATGGGCTTGCGCTCCCCCACCCACTGGCAAATCAACTTTCCGCCCCAAATGGAGGACAGATAGGTGGTGTTTCCTCCCATCTACCCCCAGTAGCGGCGAAGGGGCGGAAAGCCCACTAAACACTCAGGAATATTGGTTTTAATGTTTTTTTGAGGGGCGGTGGGAGCGTTCGCCATGGAAATGGGCCTGTTTTGCTCCTAAACCCCATGCAGGACAGACTTTCTGACCTCCCTGGGGGGCAGATAGGGGTTGTTTACCCCTAATCTGTCCCCCGGGGAGAAAGTCCATGGGACACCAGGCAAAAATGGATGAAAACAAATTAGAGCTTTTCTTTCAAATTATTATTAGTAATTCATATTGAGCACACATTCACTGGAGCATCTTGACGCCAGGAACAGAAAAGAATAGACTAACACTTAAAAACATAAAATACATATTGACAGGAGAGAACTAATATTGCAAAATAGGAGCTAGAAAGGCTCCAAACCACAAACGGGGCTAGAGCTGGGAACGTAAGAAAGTTTGTACTTGCCTACTTACAAGCTAGGAAGTTTGAGATCGTCTGTCTCTCCTGAGGGAGGTCATTCAAAAACTTGGGTCCAATGGAAGAGAAGGTTCCACAACCACATTTGACCTATTTGAAATGGAGTACGCAGAGCAGTGAGATGGCCCTGGAACGCAAACAAAACAATTGATGGACAGAATGCAGAACTAGGACCGGTATCGGGGTTAAACCCCTCATCAGCCAGGATAGCTTGACTCCAGTGGCATGGAGAGCACGGGACCCACGTCTGGGCATACCCCTCCTACTCGGGTGACAAATGCAAAAAGAACAATTGATGGACAGAATGCAGAACAATGTCATACATTCATCCCAGTACAGAGATCTGGGCCTAAATCCATAGTTTTTTTTGCCCCACATGCCATTCCAGTTGAATCCAGCCATATGCAAATCAGTCTTGACCCTGCGCCCAATGGGAACAGTTCAGCCCGAACTGCCAGGCCAGGTCCTCCTTGGACTGGAAACAAGCATCCTAGGACCGGTTTCAGGGTTTCACCTCATCAGCCAGGATAGCTTGACTCCAGTGGCATGGAGTGCACAGGACCCACGTCTGGGCATACCCGTCCCACTCAGGGTGACTAATGCAAAAAGAACAATTGATGAACAGAGTGCAGAACGCAGCTATCGGGGGGAGCTGGTAAGGAGTCAGTAGTTGAGATAGGAAACATGGGCCAGTCATAAGGAAGGAAGACTCTATGAATAAGATATTTTAAGATGTTACCGGAAGACATTGCTAACTGTCCCTTTCCTGGAAGGACTAGGTAGATCACATTGCGGTAGCAAAGGTCAAATTAATCAATCAATCAATCTGTATTTTTTAATCACTGCTTATCACCCCGGGGGGTATCCAGGCATTGGGGTACGGTGAGCCTCAGTCAAAGACCAGGTTTTGAGTCCCCTCCTGAATTTGGTGAGTGAAGGGGAGGTGCAGAGGTTTGAGAGGGAGGGAAGCGGATCTGAGATGTCTGTTCGGTTGATGGAAGGTCAGGCGGTGGTTGATGTAGGAGGAGCCAGCACTGTGGAAGGCCTTGTAGGTGAGGGTCAGCAGCTTGAACTGGCATCGCTTCGGCATGGGGAGACAGAGGAGGTTTCTTAAGTGGGGGGTGATGCCCATTTGGGGAGGTCAAGGGTGAGTCTGGCTGCAGCGTTCTGGATGGCATGTAATCGTTTGAGGAGGCAGGTGGATCTGGCGTAAAGTGCATTTTCATAGTCTAGACGGCTGATGATGAGGGCTTGGGTTACTGTTTTCCTGATGCTGGTGGGGAGCCACCTGAAGATCTTGCGAAGCATGTGGAGAATGTGGAAGCAGAAAGAGGTGACTGCATTGACCTGGTGCTTCATGGAGAGGTCACTGTCCAGGATGATGCCGAGGTTGCGGCATGGTTGGTGGGAGTAGGTGTGGGGAGTAGGTGCCATGTGCCGTCCCATGAGGAGGTGTTGTTTCCAAAGATGAGAACTTCGTCTTGTCTTTGTTCAGTTTCAGGCAGTTGGATCTAGTCCATTCAGCGACGTTGGTCATGGCATTCTATAAATCATGTCTGGTGGTGCAGCAGACATAGGCAGAGCTAAAAACAAAGAGAAATAAAGGTATTTCCCCTTGTTGCGCCACTTTAATGCCTTCCCCGTGGAGGCATTAGATTCTGATGCATTCCCAGGTTTACAAAACCTTGTAAATCTGGGAATGCATCAGAATCCATGGGTGTTGCGTGGGAACACCCCCAGCAACACCCATGGAACACCCCTTTCACGCAGAGTAATGCATGAAAGGGGGTCATATTTACAAGGCCATGAAAAGCCATGCAGGGTGGCTTTGCGTGGCCTTGTAAATATGGCTCCACATTTTGCGTAACTGGAGCGTTAACAAAAGTGACACCCCGGTGGCGAAGGAGCCTTGTAAATATGCCCCTGAGTTCTGCGTGTGATAAAAGAGGCAAACCGATCCAATGCCCACCCAGCTATCCTGGCAGCATCAAAGCAGTGCAACAGGATGTCTCGGTTGGCCATATTGAAAGCTGCTGAGAGATCTAGCTGTAGGACTCCTCCTCACTGTCATTCGTTCTGCTATATACACAGCTGATCAAGCATGGTCACTAAAACAGATTCCATGCTATGTCCCAGGCGGCACCCAGCATGACCCTAATCTGGGACAGTCCTTTCGTCATGACGGCCTGGTTGGCATTTCTTCATGCTTCTAGCGATAGAAGGGGTTTGCTTAATAGGTCAAAAAGTTTTGTTTTTAGCTAAGAAGAGTCCCGCCCTGATTTTTTCAACAGGGCATTATTACCCCTTTTTTGAAGAGCTTTATGTAGCGAGGAATTGATAACCGATTGAATTGCTTCACCTATTACAGACAGGAGGCCTTGGAGACAGGAGTATGGAGCAGGGATCGTTCAGAAAGCTGGCTTGATGTCAGGTAAGATGGCACTCACTTTGGTAAGACTGAATGGGCGAGTTGTGATATGGTAACTGGTTTAGTAAATTCTGGCTTCCTAATGGGATTAAGGTTGCACCCTTCGTCGCCTGAACCTTAAACTCCTCATAGATCTTGATGAGTTTAGTAGAGATGAAAACAGATAGGCTGTCACAGAGCATCTGGAAGGCAGCTATTTCTGGCTTTGTTGAGAATGTTGCCATCCTCCTCCTTCAACTATCTTAAAAAGGTCTTTGGAGATATTAGATGAAGATTGCAACTGGGAGGATATAAAGTTAAACTTATCCCGGTGAAGACTGGATTTTTATACTTTTGCTCCATATCCTTAGTGTAAACTTTCCAACACCTCCAGTAACATTGTCTCCCTTTAAGCCTTTACCATCTGAGCTCAGAGGAAAACTATTTGTAACATTGCGTGATTCTCCTGAAGCAGGTCGATCCAACTGGTGCAACCCTGTCTTCTATAGATCTAAAAGCCTAAAAAAGGGCATCCGGGGAGGTGTTCAATGTATCCCAAGTAGGTGTGGAAACATGCTAACCTAGATGTACTCCATCCCATTTTCTTACAGAGAAGACCACTAAGCTACTTTGAGCCTTCGTCTTCCTCATGCCTCATCCTTGGTCACATAGATTAAGAAACGCATTAAAGCAGGTGCTCCCCCTCTGACCAAATGGTCAACATTCATTAACCTTTCTGCTTCGCTTTCTCCCTACCAACGTCCTTTCTGACTCATCCGTCATCCATCAAGGGCCCTGCTAGTCCTTAATCGCCATCCTGGAATTACCAGCAATTATTCCACCATCCCTTTCTGCAACAATCAGAAATTCATAAATACACACCATAACCCTTCTCTGGGATACCTAGCGGCTCTGATGAAAAATCCTGATCTTCCAACCCTAGTTCCAAGTTAGCCAAAAGGATTAATCAAAGAGGATAACTTTCTGACAAATTACAGCTGCATCACATCCTGTCTACAGAGAACCATCACCTCAAAAATGTACATATCAATAAAAAGTACTAATCCATCTGCTAAACCCATTCTGCCCGTTGTGCAATTTTGTTTGCATTTTATCAATAATAACCAGCCCTGCTGCCAACTCCGTTGACGCTGCTATTCTGAAAAATGCAATTAAACTCCTCCTGTGGGCCAAGCTTCCCTAGACACCAACACTTGGTACCCCAGCATTGCCCTTTTGCTGTCATAACTAGACACTCGCTTATCCTATGTCCCGTTAGCACTTGAAGCACCTCATGCGCTATCACTGGACATAAAATATCCTTCCTTTGAGCAACCTGGTAAACCATCACACCACCAAGCCCTCATCCAACTTTTCCCTCCTTAAGGATACCCCTCACTAGGCCTTTGAGGGCTCCACCCAGCGATGCAAAGAACCCATAAGCCTTTATTTCACATTTACTCCGACCCTCTAAAGACCTCAGAGCAGATCCACGTAAAGGAAGTATGGAACAACTTCACCCTTCATTGAGGTCTGTACTCCTCTGGCAAAACTTACTTAACTCCCAGCAATACTGCAACTGGCCCTAACACCCATATTTGGAACAACCTTCTGCTCAGCTCTTGCTGACAGTCCATAACTTCAGAACCATTTACCATAAGCAGATAGCACTGCCATGTAACCGGCTACAATCCGGAGAGAGGCCATCCCAGATCAATTCCAGTTAATAAATATATCATATCAATCTTCCTTGATACCATACAGTCAAGTCACCAAAAACAGCAGGAGCTCCCAAGTAATATATTTTATTGGCTCATAGTGAAGAAAACAGCAATGTCGGTTAATAAATCACACCAGTTCCCTTTTGAGATAAGCCACTATCAACATAAGGTGTATTCTGGATGACAGGAATAAATTCTTGACCTGAACTACTTAAACCTTTTATCAGCCTACGTATAGATGCTGGACAGTTTTGAGCACAACATTCTGAGGTGGAAGTCCTGATGAAGACAGTGTTTCTGTCGAAACGCGCGTAGAGTCATCTTCCAAAACCACCCTACAAATGCAATCTTCTTATTTAAGTGTTGTCGTTGTTTGTTTGTTATAGTTTGTATTAAACCAATCATGTGGGACGGAATAATCATGGATATCAATTTGATTATATGTATGTAGTATGTCTCTGATTGTGAATGAATGTGGTCAGAATGTTGTATAATTGTTAGTCTCTGTATGAATATCTTTATGCTTATTATGTGTTTTTATAGTTACCTACCAATAGGTTTAAGATAATTTATAAATAAACTTTTTTATACATTTCTAATTTTTAGTGTCACTGTAGTTATTTCTCAGCCGTTCATGGCGTGAGGGTTTATGGTCTGAAGTAGCCCTAGAGTACTTACATTGAAAACAGCAATGATGCAAGAGCAACTGAAGCAGCTGTCAACCTTCTCTCATGTTCAAAACAAACAGTTGAATGGAGTCAACCTGAGGAGGCTCGTGCACATGACTGGCTACAAGAAATAACACAATACACTTCCTTATAATAGAAAAAACACAAATACCACAAACTGCACACTTCACAGACGACGCGGCATGCACAAAAACACATGCACATCTACAAACTTCTTACTATTAAATACTAGCATAATGAAGAGATACAAACTAAAACCACAATACATGTAAAACACAAAAATAACAAGAAATCAAAAAAAATGTAACCACCTTGGACACCTTCAGTAGTATTGACATGACACCGTTCTAATAACTGTAACAACAAACAGGGGAGAAGGGGGGACAAAATCAAAAACCTGAGGCCCACCCACCTAAATAACCCATACCACACCAAGAGAGCCTAAAGAAGAATTAGTGAAGAAACTATATCTATTTAGTGCCAGTGGAAAAAGGTGGGCATGTCAGGTGGGCGAGGGTTCCGTCCTATAAAGGTAATACCTAGTATAGAACTTCTATGATAAGGCAAGGTAATGTGTTTATCTCAAGATCAAAAGCTAAATTCTCTAATAAAATGAGAGTATACTTTGTAGGTAAGAAGGCATCTTATTCATTAAAGCTCTTAACAGTCTGTGATTTGGGACGATGGTTCTAGTGTGGAGTCTACGCATGACGCTATTGGTTTTCTCAAGCGGTGTGAAGGATGCAGAATTAAGGAGCTTTAGGATAGTCTGTAGGAATTCAGCTTCTCAATTGTTCATTCATTCATTATCAAGTGTGGTTCCTGCCAATTCTGTACGAGTCTTGTAGGGTCCAAAGAGATCTTATTGTAATAGGTTTTGTTATTCAGTAGGCATAAGCGCTTCTCTCTTCTCACAGTATGTTATAATGATTAGAGAACATTATTCCTTATTCTATATGTATTTTTTTCTCACAGCTTCCATGAGATCATGCAGTTTTATCCACTCGTTAAGATTGTGGATTAGTATGTCTCCTAATTATTTTCAATGTCTATTTTATTACTACAGAGAGTGTTAGGTCCTGATGAAATCCCACAGCATCTTTCTCTAGGGCTACTACTAGGGCAGTCCATGAGCAGACATGTTTCTATATGTTGAACTCCATGGAGGGTGAATGAATCGAATGCCCTTAACTTTTAATCCTGGTCATTGTGGAAAATAAATAAAGATTGAGAGGATCTACCAATAGGCAGTTTTAACAATTCACTCCCACATCAGGAAGTACTTCTAGATATGATAGAGCTCCCTCTACCTCTTACACCTCAGGAGCTTCACTGTATCTATATAGCAGTGTAGCCCACATTTCCCTTATATCCATGTGAGGAGGATCCTATGATGAAGCATGCCACCCAGTGGGTCGGCGAGGGATTTTGACTTATAAAGGGAAGTATCTAGTGAACTGACACTAGATACACATAGGGGCTTTTTTACAAGCCCCTGGAGCTGCTGGTACGTCACTTTTTCCCATATTACTAGTGACGCACCGGTGGGGCTAAGAGCTTGTAAATAATATTTACAAGCCCCTATCGCCACAGGAACCTCACGTTTAACGACGTTCCTGTGGCGATAGGAGCTTCGCCTTATTTACAAGGCAGCGTTAAGCCTTGTAAATAAGGCCCCCTTTCACGCTACACTTAGCAGGAAAAGGGGTGGGCAATGAGTGTTGGGGTGGGCATTCCACAGCAACACCCATTGATTTTGACACTGCCCCCTATTTACAAAGGTGGCGTAAATAGGAGGCAGCGCCAAAATTAAGACCAGGGAAAACCTAGTCTTAACATGGCAAAACAAGGAGAAATGCTTTATTTCTCCTCTTTTTGCTGTTTCTATCTGTGCTGCATTGCGCAGCACACATAGAAACAGCAAAATGCCATGAATGATTGTTTATGTGCAGGATGTTGTCCCTTCCTGCACATTAACAATCATTTAAAAAAATTACGATTTGCAATTTCTATGTGTGCTACACAATGCAGCACACATAGGAGTTACAAATCACCATTCTGGATTGTTTATGTGCAGGAAGGGACACCTTTCTGCATATAAACAATCATTCACTCAACGCAGGTACCCTTGCACTATGGTGCAAGGGTGCCTGCGTTGGCGCTAGGCAGCTGATTTTAGAGCCAGAGCAGGGAGAAACACAGGGGTGAGCTGTATTATTGTAAATACGGCGCATCCCTCCATTTCTAAAGTGACAGAGAGCGGTGCTAGCAATTTTGGATCTAACCCGCGCTCCACCACTTGCTTGTAAATATGCCCCATAGTTTCTTGACTAATTCTTCCTGGGGCTCTCTTGATGAGGTATAACACTATTCGAATGCTATTCTCATTCTTATCACTTTGTTTCAAACACTCATCAACTTTCCCTGATATGCTTTCACAGATACTTCACTTTAGCAGTTCTCTAATTGTTCCACCATTTTCCAGAGTCCACACACACTGCTGATTATGATGGATATTTCTAACCGCAGATTTCTCACCTTGTGAATACGTTCTGGCGCCAGAATGGATTCTGAGATTTATTTCAGCATAACTTTCGCGCGCCAGTAGGTGGCATTGTGCGTCTCTGTGTTGACTGCCTCCAGCCACAAAATTGAGGCCGGAACCACATATATCCGCCACCCTCATATGCTGATATCAGTTCTTTTCTTTCCATAACTTCAGATGCGGATCTGGAGCTCGCTCCATCAACTTTTTCTTGTCATTTTTGAATTTTTTTTTGCATAAGATTCTGTCTACAGTGAGCAAGGGCCATGTCCACTCTGAAGACTACATAAGTTGAAGTGCCACTCTCCCTCTTCCCGTCACTCTCCTCAGGAGAAGTTGCATGGACGTCAAGGTGCCTCTCGATCATCTGCTCTGGGCTGGACACCACCAACTGCTTAGGCAGGGCAGTTGAAAACCAGCATGGTGCTTTGGCAGCACATGTGGATGAGAACCATGGGCTTTTCAAATGATGTTTAGGTGTCACTAATGGATTTGCCATTTGATGACACCCCTCTCTTCAGAGACAAGGCAGACTCAGCCCTGGAGTGCTTTAAAGAAACCAGGTTCAAAAAGAACAATTGATGGACAGAATGCAGTACAATATCATACATACACCCCAGTACAGAGATCTGGGCTTAAATCCATTGTTTTTTTGCTCCCCATGCCATTCCACTTTGAACCCAGCCATATGCAAATCAGTCTTGACCCTGCGCCCAATGGGAGCAGTACAGCCTGAAATGCCAGGCCAGGTCCTTACTGGACTGGAAACAGGCATCCTAGGCCCAGTTACGGGGTTCCACCCTCATCAGCCAGGATAGCTTGACTCCAGAGGCATGGAGAGCACGGGATCCACGTCTGGGCATACCCGTCCCACTCGGGGTGACAAATGCAAAAAGAACAATTGATGAGCAGAATGCAGAACAATGTTATCATTCACCCCGGTACAGAGATCTGGGCCTAAATCCATCGTTTTTTTGCTCCTCATGCCATTCCAGTTTGGACCCAGCCATATGCAAATCAGTCTTGACCCTGCGCCCAATGGGAGCAGTCCAGCCCGAAATGCCAGACCAGGTCCTCCCTGGACTGGAAACAAGCATCCTAAGACCGGTTTCGGGGTTTCACCCCTCATCCGCCAGGTTAGCTTGACTCCAGTGGCATGGAGAGCACGGGACCCATGACTGGGCATACCCGTCCCACTTGGGGTGACAAATGCAAAAAGAACAATGGAAGGACAGAATGCAGAACAATGTCATACATTCACCCCAGTACAGAGATCTGGTCCTAAATCCATTGTTTCAAGACTGATTTGCATATAGCTGGGTCTGAACTGGGGTGGCGAAGTGAGCTAAAGAACGATAATGGATTCAACCCAGATCTGTGACTGGGGTTGAGTGTCTGAAAAGTTTCAGCGCTCCATCCATCATCTCCTTGTGTTTGCTTTGTTTGCCCTAAGTTGGCAGGGTATGCCCAGACATGGGTCCCTTGCTCACTTTGCCACTGGATTCAAGCTAGACTGGCTGATGAAGGATGTTACCCCGAAACCGGTCCCAGGATTCTTGTTTCTGGTCCAGGGAAGACCTGGCTTGGCAGTTCGGGCTGGACTGTTCCCATGAGGCACAGGGTCAAGACTGATTTGCATATAGCTGGGTCTGAACTGGGGTGGCGAAGTGAGCTATAGAACGATGATGGATTCAACCCAGATCTGTGACTGGGGGCGAGTGTCTGAAAAATTTCAGCGCTCCTTGTGTTTGCTTTGTTTGCCCCAAGTTGGCAGGGTATGTGTCATGGTTCTCACCGGCGATTCTAGGACACTAGCTTCATATGTCGCTGTGCCCCGTTTATGTCCACGTCGAAGATGTGGCAAGATACATGCCCCTTTTTTTGCAAACAAGTATTGGTGGCATTGTCCCTTCTTGGTTCAACATTATGTGTAACTTATAGGGCCATTGAGTATAATGTGCACTGTTTCCTGTCACCATGGGGCATTGAGTATGATGTGCACTGTTTTCCTTGCCTCTTTGTTTTTAAAAAATGATTAGTGTTTCTTTTTATGTCTGCAGCCCTGGTTTTGTTTTCCCTGCTTTTGCAGTTCCATTGCACAGCGGTATATCGCTGTACGGAACACAATGTTCGGCATGCAGCGGCCATGTTGGGCGTGGGTCACGTGTATAAAACAGAGCTTTGCCCTTAGCCGCGTGCTCTCTATTCCTTTGTCAGCCATCTTGGAAGGTTCGCGGCTGCTCTTCTTTGATCGCGCTAGGCCAGGAGACAGTTTCTTGCTTTTGCTTCGTCTTGACAGTGGTGGCATCAATCTGATATTGGATGAGAGTCACGCTGCTACAATCAGAGAGCTGATATAGGATGGAATTCCGAAGACAGTCGGAGACTAAGAGATTGGCCCAATCTCAGCAGGTAAGTGCACTTACGCTAACCTTATAACTGGACGTTCTTGATAGCGTAATTTTTGGAAAGACTATTTATAAAAGGTGCGAGGCAGGTCCTGCACTACTGTGAGAACATTGGAACATATAACCTGACATGACACAGAGAACAAACACTGATAGTGCAGTAACTATTCTTGTGTATCCTGTGTTTCTTCCAGTGCTATCCCCAAGGTTTACAGCTATAACAGTATAATACCTGGTAGGTTTTAGAGGGAACAGTATTAGATCTCAGTTTAAGATATATGTGTTCTGAGATTGGTTTGTATAACTAATGAGTATCCTTGTTTTATAGGGGACAAATAGCACAAAAAATCAACACCTTCTATCAAACTTAAAACGTACACCCACTGCCAAGGAGGTTCAGGTCAACATCAGAGGGAAGATTGTAGGAATATTAGTAGTACCGAAGTAGGGAGAATCACTAAGTATAACCTGTTGCTGTTTCCTTGCAGGTCTCCCTCCCCGCAGTTCCTTCCCCAACACCCTTTCCCTCACCTGGCTACTTCAATAGTCCGAGCTATCATAGCAAGCGGACTTGAAGCTGCCTGGAGGTGGAACATTCTGGCAACAAAGTGATACTGAGGAATCGTGTTGCGACAGTATGCCCAGACGCGGGTCCCTTGCTCACCTTGCCACTGGAATCAAGCTAGCCTGGCTGATGAGGGGTGTTACCCCAAAACCGGCCCAGGATGCTGGTTTCTGGTCCAGGGAAGACCTGGCTTGGCAGTTTGGGCTGGACTGTTACCATGAGGCACAGGGTCAAGACTGATTTGCATATAGCTGGGTCTGAACTGGGGTGGCGAAGTGAGCTGAAGAACGATGATGGATTCAACCCAGATCTGTGACTGGGGGTGAGTGTCTGAAAAGATTAAGCGCTCCATCCATCATCTCCTTGTGTTTGCTTTAAAGAAAGCAGGGCCACTGTGTGCCCCTTACGCCTTTCTGCACTTGTTCTGCAGTATCCCGAGCAGTTTCCCCCTTTGGAGGCTTCAGAAGAGGCATAGCAAAAAGACAACAACAAGTGCCACCTCCACAGCAACAGACTCCCCAGTCCTTTCTAGGGCATGGCTGGGGATCCAGCCGACAACTTCCAGGCCCTCAGGGGCAACACACTGCTCAGTCACCTGCCCCTCCGACCACTGCCGCCAAACACTTTAGTTTGTCCTTGATGGCATATGCCCATCCCGTTGGAGGGAGGATAAGGTATTACCTCCAGGGGTGGCAGAGCATTACATCCGACAGATAGGTGGTTCAGATAGTCAAGCAAGGATATGCCCTGCCATTCCTTTTCCACTCCTCCGCATATTTCCCCAACACCAGAGTGGCTGCTGGAAGACCATTTGTTATTTCTACAACAGGAGATCCAGACTCTTTTGGACAGAGGAGCCATTGAGAGGGTCCCAGCATCGAAAACGGACTGAATGTTACTCCCATTATTACCTGGTGGTGAAGAAGAGTGGAGGCCTTCGTCCTACTTTAGATCTTCACCCTTTCGATTTCTTCCTGAAAAAGGACAAATTAGAGATGCCCATGTTGGCCCAAGTTCTGTCTGCCCTGGATCCAGGAAACTGGATGGTACTGCTTGCCCTGCAGGATACCTATTTTCACATTCCTGTCCTGCAGTCCCACAGGCATTATCTGTGGTTCAAGGTGGGCCAGAAGCATTTCAGTTCTCAGTGCTCTACTTTGGCCATACCAGTGCCCCTCGGATGTTCATAAAAATAATGGCGATATTTGCAGCACATCTTTGGAGGCTGGGAATACCAGTTTTCACCTACCTTGATGACTAGCTGTTGAAGTGGGCTAGCTACAGTCAGTCGTAGAACAGATCCAGGTGAACCTCCCAACATCTTTGGGTTTTCGATCAATGTGCTGAAGGGACACCTGACTCCCTCTTAGAGGCTTCGGGCTATGACCTTGATGACAGCCTCTGTCCTGGGGCTCAGTGAGAGTGGCTCTAAGACTTCTTGGCCTCCTGCTGGTGGACTATGCCAAATGGCACATGCGGCTCTGCAGTGGGATCTGAAGTCTCAGTCAGCTGAGCACCTAAAGAACCTGCTGGATTCCATACAAGTTTGGGAGAAGACTGCAAAAGACTTGCAGTGTTGGCTGCTCAACCGCAATTGGACTGGTGTTAGACCCATCTCCACACCCCTCCCTGAGCTAATGGTGGTGACATACACGTCACTGTTGGATTGGTGAGGTCATTTAGGAGAGGTGGAGATCAGAGGTCTCTGATCTCTGGCTGAGATCCGTCTCCACATCAATCTGTTGGAGGTCCTTCACTTGGTGCTGAAGGCCTTCCTTCCCTCCATAAAAGGAAGGCTGACTCAGGTGCTTATGGACAACACCACTGTCATGTGGTACTGCAACAAGCACAGCAGAGTGGAATCCTCTGCCAAGAGGCTCTGTGCCTCTGGAACTAGCTCAATCGTCAGGGCATCTCCCTGGTCCTGAACCACCAGGCGGAATCTTTAAACACCATGGTGGACGAACTCAGACAGAGATGCCTTGCAGTAACGAATGGCAACTACACCTGGATATGGCGCAGGGAGTCTTCCAGCAAAGGGTTTAGGGGTGGGTACGGGAATTGGGTGGTAAGGGTGTTTTTAGGGTTTAGGGGTAGGTACGGGATTGGGTGGTAAGGGTGTTTTTAAGGTTTAGGGGTGGGTAAGGGTATAGGGTTGTAAGGGTGCTTTTAGGGGTGGGTAAGGGTATAGGTTGGTAAGGGAGTTTTGGGGGGTTTAGGGTTGGGTAAGGGAATTGGGTGGTGAGGGTGTTTTTAGGGTTTAGGGGTGGGTAAGGGTATAGGTTGGTAAGGGTGTTTTCAGGCTTTAGAGGTGGGTAAGGAAATGGGTGGTAAGGTTGTTTTAGGGTTTAGGGGTGGCTAAGGGAATTGGGTCGTAAGGGTGTTTTAAGGTTTAGGGTGGGTTAGGGTGTGTTTAGGGTTTAGGGCGGGTAAGGGTATAGGTTGGTAAGGATGTTTTGGGGGTTTAGGGTTGGGTAAGGGAATTGGGTGGTAAGGGTTTTTGATGTTTTAGGAGTGAGTAAGGAATTGGGTGGTGAGGGTGTTTTTAGGGTTTAGGGGTGGGTAAGGGTATAGGTTGTTAAGGGTGTTTTTAGGCTTTAGAGGTGGGTAAGGAAATAGTGGTAAGGTTGTTTTTAGGGTTATGGGGTGGCTAAGGAAATTGGGTGGTAAGGGTGTTTTTAGGGTTTAGGGTGGGTTAGGGTGTTTTTAGATTTTATGGGTGGGTAAGGATATAGGTTGGTAAAGGGAGTTTTGTGGGGTATAGGGTTGGGTAAGGGAATTGGGTGGTAAGGGTTTTTTAGGTTTTAGGAGTGGGTTAGGAAATTGGGTGGTGAGGGTGTTTTTAGGGTTTAGGGGTGGGAAAGGAATTGGGTTACATCCAAGAGAGAAGTCTCAGCGTAGAGGCCAGTATCGCACAACATACCCTACTACACACACTCGTCATTTGAAAGAGAGGTCTTAAATGAGAGGCCAGTCCTTCCACATGCCCCAATATGGACAACCGTCATCTGAGAGAGAGTACTGACAGGAGAGGTCAGTCGCTTCCCATACACCCTACTATGCACACCTGTCATCTGAGAGAGAGGTCTTGAAGGAAAGGCCAGCCCATCCACACACCATACTATGCACACCTGTCATCTGAGAGAAAGACCTGAAAGGAGAGGCCAGCCCCTCCCCACTTACAACTACGCACACCCATCAACTGAGAGAGAGGTCTCAAAGGAGAGGCCAGTCACTCCCTATACACCCTACTACACACGCCCATCATCTGAGAGACAGTTCTCAAAAGAGAGGCCAGTCCAACCACACACCTTACTACAAACACCTGTCCTCTAACAGAGAGGTTGCAAAGGAGAGGCTAGTCCATCCACACACCCTACTACATACACCTGTCATCTGAGAAAGAGGTCAGAAAGGAGAGGGCAGTCCCTCCCCACACCCTACTACGCACAGCCGTCATCTGAAAGAGAGGTCTAGAAGAAGAGGCCAGTCATCCACATACCCTACTATGCATATCTGTCATCTGAGAGAGAAATTTGAAAGGAGAGGGCAGTCCCTTCTCACACCCTAGTGTGGACACCCATTATCCAAGAGCGGATTCTCAGTAGAGAGCCTAGTCCTTTCCATATACTATCATTTCCTTGGAATTGTTTTGGGATCCTGCAGGAGTAGTGTGTAAGCTTCGGGGAGTAAAGCTTGCTGCGTGAAGCCGATCCCATGAGCGTCTCGTGAGACCCGAATGGGAAATTACTGTGCCTGCCACGAGGTGTTTCACAATCCAGCGAGGGTCTCGCGAGACTAGGAGAAATATACGGGTGGAGGCAGACATTTGTGTGCTCTGCTCTTGTGAGAGTCTCGCGGGTGTCAGTATCCCCCCAAAAAAGGAAGCTATAACGTGACATAATAATATAATGTAGGAATAGGGTGGCTCTGACAACAGCCTTTGTGCTTAGAGTGTATTGTTCAGTTACACATAGAACTGGATGCATTCCTTGATGTTATTAAGGAAGATCCTGTTCCCTTCTGCAGTGAAGTGCACTCCATCTTGCCTAAAGACACCTGGCATATTGTTATGCTATATAGAGCCCATGCCATGGTCACGGAGAAATGTAGAAACTGTTTTATCAACATGTTTCCGGGACTTCTCAATCTTAGGACAAAACTCTTTAGACTATTGCCATTTTAGCCTTTGACGTATATTAGAATATACAATGACAGTGTGAGGCAAGAGAAACATCAATTGTGAGAAGGTCTCCTTCATTTGGATTTCAAGCGCAACCCCTGTGAATGTGCCTATCTCATTCCCACCACAGTGCACTATCATCAGGTCTGGGTGCTCACAGTCCAAAATGCTCTCAACCATTGGTAACAAATGATGCCACTTCATAACTCTATGGCCAATCCAAGTGATGTTCAAGTTTGGAAATCCAAGATTCTTGTCAATTGCACAATTAATGGCATATTCTCCAGCCAGTGGATTAAACTGTGTCCCAAAATCCAGAGGCAAACCATGGTACAGTATGGAGATGCCAGTCACAAGAGGAGTGTTCAGCAGAATAAAAAAATAAAAAACGAGTACGCTTCAGAAGGAATATGGACTTACAAGAGAAGAGAAAAAATGGGAGGGAGGCAAAAATATAACTAATTGGAAGATTTTTGGCAGTTAGAAAAATAGGTTAGGTTGTGACCAGCTGCTGTTTGTATAGTGCAGAGTCACTTGTTAAACAAGAGGAGCTTTTCTATTGGGTGATTTTCAAATTGTGCTATGATGATGCAGGGGTCTCTCTAGAGTCATTGACAAGCTCCTGGGGGTGAAGCTTGATATGGGGGCCTCACAAGAGCCATGGATTTTGGTACCCTTCACCGGAGCTCGCAAGAGTCTCACAAGAGATTTTAAGCAGGGGAAAAAAGGGAAACAAAGCAAACAACACAGATGATAAAAGTAAAATACTAAAATAACGTCTGAACATAACATATACTATAAAGTCATTCTACCATACAAAGACTCACAAAAATAATTAATTACATTATTAAAAAACCTAGTAATTTACTGGAAAAAACCAAAGGTTAAAGTAAGGTTATAGTTAAGTGTAATGAAAATGTCTGTTTTCTTTTAAAAAATAACCCTAGAAATTCACTGAGAATACTAAAGGTTAAAGTAAGGTAATAGATAGGTGAATTTTTCAGTGACGTTTGAAACATTTAATTTCATCATCAAAAAAGTACATCCATTAAAACATTTAAAACCAATTGCAATCTTAAAACAATTAAAAGATCAATAAATATATTAACAATTTGCATACAAAATTAATCAGACAGTTGCAATGCATAGAAAACAGAAGGGACATCTGGAGCACAGCTTCTGCAATGAATAGCACTTTGCATCTAATTTACCAAGTGTTAGAAATGGGGTTTCTGGTTGGCTATGGTATGCACCAAAGCCAGGCAGAACCTACCTCTCTAGTCAGGGCAAGGGAGTTACATTCTGAAGAGAACCCCTGCTCACCCCCTTGGTAGCTTGGCAGAGCAATCAGGCTTATCCCAGAGGAAATGTGTAAAGCGTTTGCGCAACACACTCACACAGCAGCGACACACTAGGCACACCACAAAAGAAACTCCACACAAGGTTATATAAAAATAGCCTTTGTATTATCCATAAAAACACATTAGAACACAAACACATATATTACACTGTGCCACCAGGCACTTGTCATGGCTTTACAGGGATTTACATAAATCACTTAGGCCAACCGGGCCACTGTCATAAACATAAACATTACAGTTAGGGTTATTTGTAGCATGAAAACACTAGGCATAAAACACAATCAGCAGTGCATCATAGTAAACATTTGCAGCTGTACACACATCATGGAAATCACTGTGAATATCCCTGCACTAGGCAACGTTGCATCAGGGCACAACACCTATAAATCTTCCAGATGTCCACATCCCATAGGTTAGGACAACAATAAGAGCGGCCCCTGCGCTCCTACGACAAGGCCAGCAGCATGTACAAATGCCGTAGTCACAATTTACCAGGAATGCACATTACCACTAGCGCCTGCCACGATGTGCATAAACTCACACTGTGTAGTGGCGGGCACGGCTTCACTCTCGGTGAAGCCGCCACAGTCTTCCTCCTGAATGCGGACCCCAGTCTCAGGCTCACCTTTTGCTAGGCCGCCTAGGACTATATGTCCCCAAGTAGGTACCGTCACCAGCAGCCGCCCGCGATCATGCGGAGCAGCCGTCGTCACCAACACGGTATCCCTGTCTCCCTAACAGGAAATTCACGGGGGGTAGCGGCCCGCCAACTCGCGGTGCTGTTCTGGCTCCCCGACCCTCCTCTGCGAGGGCGTAGTGAGTGACAAGCCCCTGGAGGACTCTGATCGGGCCCGGACGGGCCAGGAAAGCATGGAGCGAAGTCTCTGTTGGCTCGTTCTCCTCCACCCAGCCTCTCACAGCGGCAGGCCCCGCCCCTTTGTGACGGGGTTGTAACGATTCACACTCGAGGAGTGCCACCAGGCACTTGTCATGGCTTTACAGGGATTTACATAAATCACTTAGGCCAACCGGGCCACTGTCATAAACATTACAGTTAGGGTTATTTGTAGCATGAAAACACTAGGCATAAAACACCATCAGCAGTGCATCATAGTAAACATTTGCAGCTGTGCACACATCATGGAAATCACTATCACTGTGAATATCCCTGCATTAGGCAACGTTGCATCAAGGCACAACACCTATAAATCTTCCAGATGTCCACATCCCATAGGTTAGGACAACAATAAGAGCGGCCCCTGTGCTCCTACGACAAGGCCAGCAGCATGTACAAATGCCGTAGTCACAATTTACCAGGAATGCACATTACCACTAGCGCCTGCCACGCTGTGAATAAACTCATACTGTGCAGTGGCAGGCACGGCTTCACTCTCGGTGAAGCCGCCACAGTCTTCCTCCTGAATGCGGGCCCCAGTATCGGGCTCACCTTTTGCTAGGCCGCCCAGGACTATATGTCCCCAAGTAGGTACCGTCACCAGCAGCCACCCGTGATCATGCGGAGCAGCCGTCGTCACCAACACGGTATCCCTGTCTCCCTAACAGGAAATTCACGGGGGGAAGCGGCCCGCCAACTTGCGGTGCCGTTTTGGCTCCCTGACCCTCCTCTGCGAGGGCGGAGTGACTGACAAGCCCCTGGAGGACTCTGATCGGGCCCCGATGGGCCAGGAAAGCACGGAGCAAAGTCTCCGTTGGCTCGTTCTCCTCCACCCAGCCTCTCACAGCAGCGGGCCCGCCCCTCTGTGACGGGGACGTAACGATACACACTCGAGGACTTCCCGAACCGGGATTTCCTCGCCACTGCCCTTCCCTTGCTCAGGCAAAATGCGGGGCTCTCCTCTTCCTCTTGGGAGCCCCGAACCAGGCTTTAGACTGACTTCCGGCAACACACGGGGCTCTTCCTTCACTGCGCGACGGCACCCGTCATGATCAAGGTTGGAGACCACTTCTCGGGCTCCTGGCAATGAAATTAAAGGCGCTCCTGGTGGGCAGGCACAGCGCTGAGGGGCACAGTACAGATGATACACTCCTCACGCTGCACTGAGGCACGAGCCCCCACCTGGGGCTCGGGAACTCTGGTCACAGCACGCCCCTCAAGCTTAGGTTCAGGGCCACGAGCCCAAAGAGAACAAGCACCTAAGTCTGCACTCCTGGTGGGAGCATTGGGGACGTGGTAGCAGGGTGCAGCCAGGCAGGCCAGCACAAGGCTTCCAGGGCACAGGGGCAATCCTCTCAGCCCCCCCCCCCAGAATAGGTCAGTTCCAAGGCGGTTCCTCCTGGCAGTCCAGCAGCCTGCCGGTCACACGTCCCACGCCGTGTCTTCTCTTCCAGTTCCAAGTAAGCTAAAAAGAAACACGGGGTCACAGCCCCCATACTTATAGTACACACAGTCTTTGTTCTGCCCTGGCACAGGGCTCTGAGCCCAGTCCAAACCAGTTCTGGGGGCACTTAAAAAAACATATAATTACTGTGCACAACAACCTCCATTCAAAGTGTGAGCCCTGGGTCCAGACACACCACAGGGGGGCAGAGCCATCATTCTGGAAGGCAGGCACTGCCCTATCCAGGTGCAGGTGCTATTCCTCCCACCACTCCAAATGCAGACCAGGCCTATTCAAGTGCCAGGGGAAACTCCTCCCGCTACTCTAAATTCAGCCAAGGTCTATTCAGCCTAGCGCTGAGTCACTCAGGCAGGGCAGGACACACCTCAACTCCCCAGGGACTGGCTGGAGTGAATGCACATCCCCTCTCCCCCTGTCAGTCAGAACCAGACGGTCAATACACAACAGGCAGGCACAAAGACACATAGCACACAGAAATACCTACAAAAGTGGCATTTCTTAAATAGTAATAATAAATCCGCTAACACCAATAAGCAGCATTTATCACCACTATTCCAAACATACCAAACTTGATCACCCCACCCCTCTCAAGGCAGGAATTACCACTGAATCACATATCAGGGAGTCCCCAGTGGATCCCTATGAGAGGGCAGCCTCACAGCAGTGAGAAACCAAATAGGTTGTTTGTCACTACCAGGACATGCCACACAGTTAAGGCACATGTCCTACCTTTTCCCTACACCGCACCCTGCCTATAGGGCTAGCTAGGGCCTACCTTAGGGGTGACTGATATGCAGTAAAAGGGGAGTTACAGACGTGGCAAACACTTTATGTGCCACGTCACATCGGCAGTAAACCGCGCGCAGGCCCTGCAGTGGCAGAGGCCTGAGACAGGTTTTGAAAGGCTACTTTGGTGGGTGGCGCAAGCAGCACTGCAAGCCCACCAGTAGCATTTAATTTACTGGTCCTGGGTATCTGGGATACCACTGTACAAGGGACTGACAGGTAAATTAAATATGCCAAACAGGTATAGACCAATCTTACCAAGTTTACAAGAGAGAGCACATGCACTTTAGCACTGATCAGCAGTGATAAAGTGCCCAGAGTCCTAAAACCACCAACAACAGGTCATTCAAAAAATACAGGAGGAAGGCAAAAAGTTCTGGGATGACCATGCAAAAAAGGCCAAGTCCAACACCTAGCTATATACAAAAATGTTGAAATAGCCTCAACTACAATCGAGGCGGTGCCGATTTTACATACTCTATATGCTGCTCTTCTAGTTGAAAGGCTAAGGGATCCACACATGGGAACAATCCATTTGGGCCTTGGTTTTGCATAAAGGTGACAGAACATGCTTGTCACTTTCACGTACATTTTTACGATGAAAACAGAAGCCCGATCCCTGGTTCAACTTCCACCAATACCTAAATTGGAGGTACAAGGTCCAGGCACGTGCAGGCTGATAAAATCCAGGAATATCTCAGCCTTGCATACAGATCTATGGAGGAGAATGTCGCTAGTTAGGCTCCCTAGCAAAGATGAATGGTTCCAAAACCTAATTTCGTTCTCCTTCACCAATTTTTTGACTTTAGCAGCATGCCCTTTCTGAATGGACTGTGGCTCACTCACAGAATTTTTCTAAACCCAATTCGCTCCAGCCCTTTTTGAGCGCCCCTTTCCATATGATTTTCCTCGTTCCATTCGCCAAAATGGCGTCCTGCTAGCCGTCCTTAAGATGGCATCATTCATCAGTATCCAATATAGTAGGGGTGCTAACACTATCAATGATGATATCTCCTGGATCCCCAGATCCAAATGGAACAGAACCAGGAGTGTCTCCTTCCCTAGGCCCACAAGGCTTCTAAAAAAGTTGTTTTCTGCTATGCTCAGGGCACTGGTGTTGCAATGGCCCCATAATTCCACCCCGTACAGTCCGGTCCCCCTACCTTGGGCCTTATACATTTCCACCGCTGAATGTCAGGGCACCAGGCTGCTTTTTTAGCAAACTTAAGTATGGCTCCAGCCCGCTGTTTCATAATTAGGGTGCCCTTTAAGATCTGCAACTCCCAGGATCCGGACTCCTCTAACCTAAAGCCCAAGTAATCGAACTCCTGGACTCTTTCCAGTACTTTAGGTCCCACCTTAATAACCCCTCTCGCCCTACCTTTCTTGGTGTAAGCCATGTATTTGGTCTTGAAGGTTTTAATTTCAAGAACAAAGTCTCTGCAAAACTGGTTGAAGCTGTCAATCAGGTTTTGCAGACCCCTCCTAGTTTTGGATATCACCAACGTGTCGTACACAAGAGGAGGGCTGGTGTTTTTACCCCCGCCAGGGTAGGGGAAACATTGAAACAATTTGATAGATAGGCAATACAGCTGTTAATGTACAGGAGAAAGAGGGTCATGCTGTCATGTGCTTCGTATTGTTTCCTGTTTTGGGGCCTTTCGTACCATTCATCTATTCATTTTAAAGGCATTTATTATTCTATTGCCTACATTCATTATATAGTGTGATGCTTTGATAGTGCATTAATATCTCATATGTTATGTATTTAATAATGTGATTTAGAAAGAACAGTATACATAGGCAACTGTGCAGAAGAAATGAACATGTTTCTTTTTCACACCTTACATCACAAATCACTGGTCCTTTTTCTCAATAGTACTGGAAAATTGTTTATATAAGTCAGATGCGGAGGCTTCAGACTTCCCAGGGAGGTCTTGAAGCTGCAAACAGCCCGAATAAAGGTCATTTACTGGCGCTGTCTGTTGCTTTCTCAGCCAAGACATGACTAGACTAAGACAAAAAACTTGCCTCACTTGTTGCAGACTGAGAAACATCGAAAAGAGTATGAGTGAAACGTATGTGTATAATAAGACCATATAGGAAACTCGTTTACATGGCACCTACATTGCTAATATTAGTGAAGGTGAGAGCCTAGAAAGAGGATGATTCTAATAAAGATTGAGTCCATCAATGATTTGACCCAGAGATCACCATCTAATATTTTGCCATTTTTCTCATACTCACATTTATCATATTTTCGCTTTTCATCATTATTTGTATTTCTGCAATAACGCTCATTCATATAATCTGCACTAGAACAGGACTGTAATATTTAATAACGCATTTTAAAAATATACTTAGGGTGGATTTCTTGTGTCCATCTTTTGGGGAAAATGGCTCCAGACAGAGCTCACCAATAAATATAATCCTGCAGTCTCTGATTGGAATGATTATCATCCAATACGCATTAATTCCTGGTAAGTCGTGGGAGGGGTTTAGGTCTTTTTTCATGTTGGAAAGTTGTTTCATACCTGTGCATGCCAGAAGGCTGTGAAAGTCTATCCAGGCGGTATTTAAAACGGGACTTGTAAAAACGCATCAATGCTTCCTTAAAATCTTATCCATTCTCCCACTCTCTCACACACATTCCCATCTTCACTCAGGGGTGTAGCTTCAGGGAGTGAAGAACCCCACCAAATAAATGCATTCTTGGATTGGTAGCTGGGTCTGGGGGCTTTGGGTTGTCTCCTCTTTGTGTGGGCTTTTCTTGTCATCCTGATTTCACTAAGAGGTTTTAACATGTTCATTCTTTGAATCAGGAACCTAAATATATTTAGGCCCATATTTACAAAGATTTTGCATTGGGGTTATGTTACTTTTTGACGCAGCCCCGATGCAAAAGTCGTTTTGCTCTTTACACAGCATGCAAATGTCCATTTGCGTGGCTTTGTATGAAAAAGTGCAAAAGGAACAAATGATGGACAGAAAGCTGAACAATGCACACATTCACCCCCAGTCACAAAGATCCGGGTTTAATCCATCAATCTTTGCTCACCACGCCACCCCAGTTTAGACCCAGCCATATGCGAATCAGCCTTGACCCTGTCCCTCATGGGAACAGGCCAGCCCGAACTGCCAAGCCAAATCCTCCCTAGACTGGAAACAAGCATCCTGGGACCGGTTTCGGGACATCACCCCTCATCAGCCAGGCTAGCTTGAATCCAGTGGCGAAGTGAGCACGGGACCCACGTCTGGGCATACCCTTCCCACTTAGGGTGGCAAATGCAAAAGGAACAAATGATCGACAGAATGCTGAACAATGCACACATTCACCCCCAGTCACAAAGATCTGGGTTTAATCCATCGTTCTTTTGCTCACCACACCACCCCAGTTTGGACCCAGCCATATATAAATCAGTCTTGACCCTGTCCCTCATGGGAACAGTTCAGCCCGAACTGCCAAGCCAGGTCCTCACTGGACCAGAAACAAGCATCCTGGGACCGGTTTCAGGGCATCACCCCTCATCAGCCAGGCTAGCTTGAATCCAGTGGCCCAGTGAGCACGGGAGCCACGTCTGGGCATACCCTTCCCACTTAGGGAGACAAATGCATAAGGAACAAATGTTAAAAAGTAACACAAAGCAGCGCTTTGCACCTACCCGACCCAAAGTAATGTAATGCGCGGCCTTGTGTTACTTTGCATCAGGTAGGCATTCCGTGAATGGTGTATGGGCGTACCCATGTATCCACCCATGGATTTTGACACAGGCCCATATTTACATTGTAAAAACAACAATTGATGGACAGAATGCAGAACAATGTCATACATTCACCCCAGTACAGAGATCTGGGCCTAAATCCATCGTTTTTTTGCTCACCATGCCATTCCAGTTTGAACCCAGCCATATGCAAATCAGTCTTGACCCTGTGCCCAATGGGAACAGCCCAGCCCGAACTGCCAGGCCAGGTCCTCCCTGGGCTGGAAACAAGCATCCTAGGACCGGTTTTGGGGTTTCACCCCTCATCAGCCAGGATAGCTTGACTCCAGTGGCATGGAGAGCATGGGACCCACATCCGGGCATAACCGTCCCACTCGGGGTGACAAATGCAAAAACAACAATTGTTGGACAGAATGCAGAACAATGTCATACATTCACCCCAGTACAGAGATCTGGGCCTAAATCCATCGTTTTTTTGCTCACCATGCCATTCCAGTTTGAACCCAGCCATATGCAAATCAGCCTTGACCCTGTGCCCAATGGGAACAGTCCAGCCCGAACTGCCAGACCAGGTCCTCCCTGGACTGGAAACAAGCATCCTCAGAACGGTTTCGGGGTTTCACCCCTCATCAGCCAGGATAGCTTGACTCCAGTGGCATGGAGAGCACGGGACCCACGTCTGGGCATACCCGTCCCACTCGGGGTGACAAATGCAAAAACAACAATTGATGGACAGAATGCAGAACAATGTCATACATTCATCCCAGTACAGAGATCTGGGCCTAAATCCATCGTTTTTTTGCTCACCATGCCATTCCAGTTTGAACCCAGCCATATGCAAATCAGTCTTGACCCTGTGCCCAATGGGAACAGTCCAGCCCAAACTGCCAGGCCAGGTTCTCCCTGGACTGGAAACAAGCATCCTAGGACCGGTTTCGGGGTTACACCCCTCATCAGCCAGGATAGCTTGACTCCAGTGGCATGGAGAGCACGGGACCCATGTCTGGGCATACCCATCCCACTCGGGGTGACAAATGCATAAACAACAATTGATGGACAGAATGCAGAACAATGTCGTACATTCACCCCAGTACAGAGATCTGGGCCTAAATGCATTGTTTTTTCGCTCACCATGCCATTCCAGTTTGAACCCAGCCATATGCAAATCAGTCTTGACCCTGTGCCTAATGGGAACAGCCCAGCCCGAACTGCCAGGCCAGGTCCTCCTTGGACTGGAAACAAGCATCCTAGGACCGGTTTTGGGGTTTCACCCCTCATCAGCCAGGATAGCTTGACTCCAGTGGCATGGAGAGTTACTCAAATCCACCATACACGAGCACAATCCTTCTACGAGAACGTCATAATAAGCAGTCACCTGACTGCACACTAATCGATAGTTGTCGCAGGAAACAATGAATTTCGAGAGGTCTCCGGAAGCCTCCCATATTCATTGAACCATTAATGCCACACATATCAACTGACTACCAGATAGCCACTATTCTGACTACTGACTGCATGGGTGCATCACAACATACGATGTGACACTCACACCCTTGCACAGAGACAACAGAACACCACCAGGGGCTCATAATCTCCACATGACACATTTAACTAAAAGCAATTTACCACTCTAAGAGGGTCGCCATGCAATGGCATATGATTCCCCTATGACGAACATATGAGAAAGCACCACTCTAAGATGGCCGCCATGAAATGGCTATTCCAATCAGGAAACACGCATTAGCCGAGTTAGTTGGTGACCGCCCATTACCATAAGCAATGACAGACTATAAAACAAGGGAAGCCACAGACCGCCTCATCTCCCGGACCCGGTAGGAGGGGGTAGGTCGAGACGAGACGGGATATTTGCACAACAGTGAGTACCTCTGCAGCCCGCGCCTCCCGCATTCCCCTGCCAGCACTTCGTATGTTTGTAGAATTACTGAATTACTGTAGAATCACTTTGTCTGTGGGGGAACGATCTGCAAAGAAAGTTGGGCTTAAGACTTAGCGGTTAACCCGCCGAAAGCGGAGTACTTTTGGAACTGGCAATTCCGTGTACCGATAGAGCCGGCTAAGCGTCTAGTATCAGCACTGAAGTAGCCAATTAACTAACGATATGAGCTAATGATTCAATGGGGGAATGACTTGCGAAACTCTGTAGCTAGATGGGCGGGTCTCCTTAACATGGGGCGCATCCATCACCGGCATCTCCACACATCGAGATAACTTGCCAAACTTTTACCAACACATAGATAGCGAGCCAACTCTTCAAATAGATACCGGAACACTGAGCACATTCAGAGCTGTGTATTATGCGAATACCAACAGCCGCGATATATACAACAGCAACTCTCTACATTGAGGTAGCCACTTAGGGTCCTATAAGAGGTGGGCAATGATATAACCAAAAGACTGAGGGAACCAGATTGACGCGAGACACGCTAGGAACACCCAAAGGACTAGGAACGATCACCATAGTCCTCCACACGAGTCTGTACATGTAAATGATGACCCATAATGTTTTACATATGTTACCACATTTGAGATGGGTAAAAATATCAAGAGTGAATGAATGTGGTTTGTCAACACTAACTTTGAGCAACTGTCGTTTGCCTTTTTAATTATGAAAGTTGTAAGAGTTACAAGTGAGACCGACAGTTACGGTCTCCAGTATAACAATATTGACCTATGTGCAATGACTCACACTGTTCTCTCCCATTTGATTGTGTCCAGTACATGAGGAACTCCTCGTGTTTTACCTAGCGGGTACTGCTGATGCCTGGTTAGCTTACAGCTTTGGGTGAGTTCCCATTGAAATATACCTGCTGCATTGCATATGTGCCACAAGGGCTGTAGTTCACACTAGCTCACTGTGGGCATTCACCGTGTGGCACTGTTTTTAAACCTTCTATTATTTTCAATAATTTTGTTTTCACTATTCACTGATAACAAAGCTAAGTCAAACTCACAAGGGAAATGATACTGTATAAAAATGTGTACCATAATAAGATGACCGATGTCACACTTTCTCTCCCCACACAGGTAGTTCCAGGTCTGACAGGTACACTAATAGGTAGTAGTTTGGTTGATGTGAGTATGATTCCATGTCACCACCCTAGAGTGTAGATAGTCTTCACAGTATTGGTCCTGACGAATCGCATGTAGTCTTTACATTGAGCGAGAAACATGTTGACCTCTTTTCACCAATAGGGACGCTGAGACCTAAGACATAATACTTAGCCGAGCGCCTAATTGTTTGTTTTTACTTAGGGTAGGAGACCTATTGATTAAAGTTTGTTCTCACAGGCACTCCGAGCCCTATTTTAAAATCACACACTCATTCCATACATCTACACACCTCTGGCCCCTTACCCCCACTTCACCATACGGCTATTGGAAGAAGATCTCTGCTAAAGTGCCCCTACAATAGGGAGCCCGTTGGGTATTGCACCGCCGACCCAACTAGGAGCAGCCCAGATGATGAAGCATGACACCCAACTGGGTGTGTGAGGACATTACAATCCAATATATGGACTCCCAACTCTGAACCAAAGCGGTCAGGTTGGTGTCATTTTCCCTTGTCCTGACATCGTTCACTGAGGTACAGCATAACCTTCTTTCTCAAGACTTCAACAGGGGCACATATGCTGGACCTCCCTTTATGCTGAGAGAGGAAAAAGCCCCATAGTCCCTCCTTTGCGTATAGTCATTGAACATGACCCTTCGTGCTGCAGTTTGAAACTGCAGCACATGAGGTCATGTTCAATGACCCCCCCACCCTACTCCCTTCTCAATGTCTCCAATGGCTGCTTGTGGTTCCAGGTAGAAGTGGGTCATTGAATGGAGCCTTATGTCCTGCCATTTTGCATCAGGAAGAAATAAGCTATTAACAAGAAAACTGATGATTTCATTGGTTTATTGGCTGTCGATGTTTGGAATTTCAAGTAAATGGATGTAAAATGTCCTAGCATTTGCTTCTGAATGTTTTCAATACTATTGAGAACACCGAGGTGAGGATTATACCTTCTATTCTTTTATTTGCTTATTCAGCAGCCATCCTAAAGTTCTTTAGTTTAACAAAAAAAATTACATTAAAGTGTAATAGCCAATCAGGGCAGCTCTATGTGGATAAATACCACCTTAACATATATCACTTCCTCTTTTTTCTGTGTGCAGACATGAAAGCTGACAAACATGCTATTATTGCTTCTTCTCCAAACCCAAAACAAAGTGCAAGTATCAACATTTGATAGACTTGGAAACTAAGGGGTATATTCACAAGAACGTGCGATAACTACCGCAAGAGTAGCGTAACGCAACTTTCAATATCACAGCCTATCACGGGAAAATAACCCTGTGTCAACGTGGAATTCACAACAAGGCGGTAGCAAGCGATAGTCTGCAGAAACCGCGGACAATGTCCGCGATACAACCACCACGATGGAGATAAAAACACAAACCACAACACCAAAAAACACGCGATGGGCCAAAGCGCGATGAGGAAACCAGCGACAAGCAGCGCCAGGCCTGCAACACACACCTGGCAGGCGTCAATAATCACCATAAAAGTAGAAAAAACACCCACACACAAAATGACCAACACCCAAGCACCATGGAGACAGCCGGAGCAGGCGCAGAGGACGAGCGCAACCCCACAAGCACCCCGGACGACCAGCCTGGGACCTCGGGGACAGGGAAGGGCAAGGACAAGAAGACGAGGAAGACCAAGTTCAGTCCACAGGCGAACAGGATCATAGTCACGGAGGTGATGGAACACCATCAACAACTCTTCGTCACCTCCAACGTGTCATTGGGCACCAAAAATGGAATATGGCGGGACATCGTCGACAAGGTGAATGCCGTCGGAGAGCACAAGCGGACAATGGACGAGGTCAAGAGGCGATGGAATGACATCAAGCGGAAGACCAAGGAGAAACTCACCGCCAACCAGAAGGCAGCAACGCAGACCGGAGGTGTGGGCCCAGCGCCACAGCTGGAGCTGGATGACATGGAGGAGCTGGTGTCGACAGTCATCAGTGTGGAGACTGTGGCTGGAGTCGGGGGACCGGACACTGCTCGACAGGACACAACACAACCTCAACAGGGTGAGTGACCACCAGGTACTGGGGGGACGGGTGGAGATGGCCACAATGGCACACATGCACAAGCAGGGCACAGTGCACACCCACAATGACCCTGGGTCCTCGCCCAGACCCACAGACTGTCACAATGTACAATGCCATGCTATCTGAATGTGAACCTGTACCATGCAGCTACTTACATGCGGACACATTGTAATACACCATCTCCCCTTCACATTGCAGGGCCACCTCCAACACCTCCTGCAGAGCAGTCCCAGCCACTCTTCACTGATGACGAGGAGGACAACACCAGCATCGACACCCAAACCATCCAAGACATCATTGACCTCATCCGCCACTCACCTCCAGGATCAGGGCAGCCCAGCCACATCGATGAGACCCCACCCACCACCCAAACCACCCAGCAGGAGGCACCCACAGCCCCGGCACTCTCAAAATCTTTGATTCACTACAATGCATTTCAATGGGGTACTATCATGTATATTGGTCCCAAGATGGCTGCCAGCAATTCCAGGATGAAGTGCTGACAGCCAATCAGATCTCACAATGGCATGTGTGGTTAGGCTCCGCCCAGATATATATGTGATTTTACTTTTGATTTTCTCAGGAACTACTGAACGGATTTACACCATTTAACCAAAAGGCACGACTCTGAACCACGGGCTACCTTTTTGCCAAATTTGGTGTAATTCCGTTCAGCAGTTCGGGCTGTAGCTGCGACTAAAGGTTCCTATGGAAAATTGCATGGGGAAACATGTTTTGGGACCCCCCTTTTTTCTCGGCCCCCACTTGACGAATCACCCCGAGACTTTCAGGATAGGAGCGGACCGGCGCTGGCCATAAGTTTTGAAAATTTCGCGAAGATTCGTCGACCGGCGCCAAAGTTATTGGAAATAGAATGTTGTGAATTCCCTATGGAAAATAGGTCCTAACTATAACTATCTACTGGCGACCTCCAGTAGATAATATATATATATATCAATATGGATGGGGATACTATTGAGGATGTGGTAGTGTTTTTGATTGACTTGTGGGTGACTTGAGTTCTTAGGTCACTTTGCATTGTTCATTGTGGTCCAGGGTCTTTGATTCGGCTCTGGTCAATGTGGACCCAGGTGCTAGAGGGTACACCACAGTAAGGCGATTTAGGGCACTCATTCGGAGGGATAGAATCTGTGATGAGATGCTTTAAAAAAGACTTAGAGGCTGTTGTGGCTGGAATTTTGTGTTCTTGGATAAGTACGAAGTATGTAACTATAATATTATAGTTATGAATAAGCTGTGCACAAGGCTTCCCAAACAAATTCCATTTGATTGTGGACAGTAACGACAATATTTTCTGTAGGTTGTACAAGGCCATATAAGGCAAGCCTACCTTCAACTACTAGTCGTTACAGTACAGAGGTATGTGTATTCACGACCTGTGAAGATTTATTGAAAGCACTGACATGAGCATCATAAAGACTCAAGGGTCTGATGTAAGTCAAAGGGGCAGGTTGTTGAATTGGAAGTGGTATGAACTCACCACAAAGCGAAGATACTTCCTGATGGACTACAGGATCGGCACATGAAATTCTGCATTCTGCATGTCCAGGGACAATATTCAGTCTTCGGGTTCCAAGGCCAGCATGCCCAGAGCAAGTATCATCATTCTCCTTTTTCAGGAGAGGGTTCAGGAATCTGAGGTATAGAATCGTAGAGTCCTCTTTTCGTGACTTTGAGTACCCTTTTAGCAAGCAGGATCAGCACTTCTATGACCAAACTATAGGTGCCATTTACCATAATCTGTGTAAAAACCAGGGACACTTTTTTACGGTTTCTAAAAAGGGACAGGCATAGCCAAGAATTTGGAGCATTCAAGGTCTGACGTGATGGAGCACTAGAAGGACTGGCCCTGCTGACCTCTAAAACTTACTGTTCACAACAGATTGCTGGATGGTGAAATAAAGAGATTTGGAAGTGTAGCCTGGAGTAGAGGAGATTGAGGATTACTACTGTTGATCTTATCCCTTGATCCATGCTAAAGTATGCATGGGTTGTGTGTGTTGCCACTGGCAGTAAGCGACATCCCTTCAATGTGCTTTGAATTTTCTGTATTGCTGGTGGAACTAGTGAGCAGAGGAAAGTAACCCTAGGAGCAACTGTAACTCTGTAGTCTTTGAACCTTTCTAAGACCCTATCAACCTATCCTGAATCCATTAAAGGACCATATACAACTTTGCAGCGTGGACGTCTTCTGAGAATCCAGTGGAGGGCACCACAGCCCAGAGCAACAGAGTCTGTAGTGTGCAATCCTGAGGGTAGAACATACTTTGCAGCATCCTCCCACCATGCACTGTTTGGACAAAGGTGCTACGCATATCTTCTGGCAAAGCTGCCAGAACCTTGCATGAGATATCCCAAAGGGTACATGTGTAGCAACGTAGAAAGCAAACTGCACTCAAGACATTCAATGCTATGCAGTTATAAGAAAACACGTCCATTGTGTTAATTCTTTTAGATTCTGTGTCTGGTGAAAAATAATTTGGGGTTACCTTTCTTGTGGAGACCTGTACACCAGCTTTTCTGGACTTGCAAAACATAGGTTTGCATGGCATTGGTTTGTGATGTCTTGTGATGTGGTGACTCAATGCCAGAGCTGAGAAAGGTGTTGATGAAAGTGCTAGAACTGGATTGATGAGGGATTCGTTGAAAGGTAGCAAGGGCTCCAAGATAGCTGGCCTAAGCTTCAAAATGTCTGTAAGTAAATTAGCCTTAATCTTCACAGTGGGCTGTGGTAATTCCAAGACTTTTGCGACCCTCTAAACCACTACAGGAAAAGAGACACTTGCTTCTGTCGGTGATCCAGTGAAGTATCCAAGGCACTGGTATTTTGCAAATCAAGATAAAGTCCAGAATCTTCATGGTAAGGAGGGAGCAAATTATCTGCTTTCTCATCATCAACCTCACTATGTGAAACATGTTTAAGTGCTTGGATTCCATCTGAATCCAATTAAAAAATGTCCTCAATCCTCCAAAAATACACTTGTTTTGGTAAGGAATAGGAAAAGAATCCTCGTCAGCATGACTATTTGATGAGCGGTTGGAGCAGGGGACAGATCTGACTTGGCATCACTGGAGCCAGACGTGGTGTCAGCAGAGGGACAAACAAAAAGGTTTCAAATACTTGGGTGGTGGCAGAGCAGGCTGACCTTGTCCAGGCTCAGTGATGGTGGAGGGCTCCTATGTTCTGCAAAATTAAGTTTGGGCCCGTGTTCCTTTATGGCCTTTGGGTGAATCTGAGAATTTTGTTGCAGGACTTGGAGATATGTTTGTTCCCGAGGCACCATAACCAGACATCATGTTGGTCTTTAATGGACATCTACTTCAAACACATGTGGCATGGCTTGAATGCTGTTGCCTACTAAGGATGGCATGCCCGCACACTGGCAATGTTTTGAAATTTTGGGAGCTTTGGTGAAAAAGTGAAATCGGTACGAACAGATCTTGGGATTAGGGGTATGTCAAATTCGTATAATTTGCTTTGACGCGTTTTAGAGCAAAATGGAGTCTTGCGTCAATTTTTGGTGCGAGGATGCTTTTAAGCAAGAGCGCAGCAAACTGCTGCTTGCTTTCTGTTTCTGTGCATTCATGGTAAAAAAATTACCGCAAATTGCACTATTTTCAATAACTTATGATCATGAACAGCACATAATTTGAAGTGGCATAATTGTGGAATTTCATACATTTTTTGTGTAGCGGGAAATCTATGAAACTACGCCGGCGTGATTTGAATTGCTCTCAGCGTTACTTGGTAATCGTGTCTTTGGGTGTAGACAAAGAGGAATTGACCCCAGAATACAAGTGCCGCACCTTTATGCAGCTCTGTGTCTTCATGTCTGGAAGTTGGACGGAGTCTCAAAGGAGGCCAATGGCACCACCAGCCGGCAAGCAGAAGTTATGTCAAGACCATCTGATCCAGTCTGGAGAGATTCACAAGGTGAGGAATCTCTGGTTAGAAGAATCCATCAGAAAAAGAAATCAATTTGAAGCCCCTGCTGTTTTGGTGACTTAGGGCTGATTTAGAGTTCAGCGGATGTGTTACTTCTTCACAAGCGGCGTGTTACATGTGCATTATAGCCAAAGGCACTTGTAATATAGTGGACAGGATAGCCGTCATGTTTGTGACAGAGCAACCCTTCCCCAGAATGCTGAATTGGGCCCTAATCAATATTGGGGACAAGGACTTGGCTCCAGCTGCCCACGGAAGTGTTTTACAAGGACTTCCTGAAAAATTACAAGGACATTCCACAAAATTACATAAGTGTTAGCATGTCTCACAAGAATTTGAGCTGGACATTGAAATCGGAGTTTTGGGCTGGAAGTATTTTGACTAGAACTGGAACAGGAACCAAACCCGACAAGGGAAGCTGACACTTGCTGCAGAGAACAGTTTTCAGTTTATTCTTTGAAAAAAGACCACCCTTCTCTTCGTCATTGTCGACCACAAGCCACCATTGGCGACATTGAGTAGGGACTGTGAGGTCATTGAACATGAGAAAGAAGGTTATGCTGTTCCTCAGTGAACGATGTCAGGACAAGTGAAAATGACACCAACCTGACCGCTTTGGTTCAGAGTTGGGAGTCCATATATTGGATTGTAATGCCCTCACACACCCAGTTGGGTGTCATGCTTCATCATCTGGGCTGCTCCTCGTTGGGTCGGCGGTGCAATACCCAACGGGCTCCCTATAGTAGGGGCACTTTAGCGGAGATCTTCTTCCAATAGCCGTATGGTGAAGTGGGGGTAAGGGGCCAGAGGTGTGTAGATGTATGGAATGAGTGTGTGATTTTAAAATAGGGCCCGGAGTGCATGTGAGAACAAACTTTAATCAATAGGTCTCCTACCCTAAGTAAAAACAAACAATTAGGCGCTCGGCTAAGTATTATGTCTTAGGTCTCAGCGTCCCTATTGGTGAAAAGAGGTCAACATGTTTCTCGCTCAATGTAAAGTCTACATGCGATTCGTCAGGACCAATACTGTGAAGACTATCTACACTCTAGGGTGGTGACATGGAATCATACTCACATCAACCAAACTACTACCTATTAGTGTACCTGTCAGACCTGGAACTACCTGTGTGGGGAGAGAAAGTGTGACATCGGTCATCTTATTATGGTACACATTTTTATACTGTCTTGTGGATTGTTACCTGCCTTGTTATGTTGGCCTAGGCCTGGCTGCCATGCTGCTTTTCTTTGCGCACGTTACACTGAGCCGGGCCTTCCTCGCCCTTTGCTCGTGCCAAGTTCTTTTGCACTGTCTGCATCTTCTGTTGTTCACCTTTTTGGGCTCAGTCTGCACAAACATGTACAAGGTCGCATAACAATGTATTTTGGTTCTTCCTGATATGGCCAGTCTCGCGCACCCAGACATAACATTATGTGCAATTGCCATGAAGAATTTGATATGCTTTTAATGCTGTGGTTTACTAGCGCTTAACACACTTGGAGAAATCCCTTTCAGTGAGAAGAGCTATGATGTCCTGCTGATGTAATTCTGCATCTAGAGACTGAGGTATGGGGGTTCGCTAGTCAAAGCCCAGAGGTCTTCTATTATTATAATAAACTATCTTACTGCAAGGGGAGGGTGGCAATGTTATTTATACGTTTATCCACTGAGCTCTGAGATGCTTTCCCCGTTTGTATTCTATGGAATTGTAACCATGCTGCTTATATTAGTAATATGCATTATGCTATTAGTACTGACACGTGTACTGTACATTAGAGCACGTAAGTTGGAATAAACATTTTAACCTATCCAGTGTCTCTTCCTACGCACCTTGTGAACAAGTACGAGTGAGTGGCGAAAGAGTGTTCTTGCTTCAGTGAGTCCTGAGATAAAGATACCGTGTTCTGGGTTGTCCAAACATTAGTACTTGGGTGCTAATGGGATGCTAAGCTAGTTGGGTTGGGGTTTTTGGGTGCTACGGCATATGGTGGCAAACCACTGTATTCCGGGGTCCCATTTTCCTGTGCATAGCTCTGTGTATGTGCAGAAACCCTAAGACATGGCGCGACCACCGTGGGGCAGCTTATCTGCGAGACGCTTGAGTAGTACTTGTGCTTGTCCACAAACCCTCGCGTACGCTTCCGGAGGCGTATGTGACGGTGAGACCTCCTATATTGAATGTTTTATAGGTTCTTTCAAGCTTGATATTATTAAAAAGGTTAGTTAATAGACCCATTTTTGTGCTCCCTGTTAGGTTGTCGAATATAATTGTTTAGTAATGGCTGGTGTGGCGATAGCTGCACATAGTCGAGGAGCACTCCGAGACCACTTAGCTGTGTATGGAGTGCCCGATACAGGGGTCGAGTTGGTCTTTGTGGTTCAAGCCGATCCGGCTTATCACTTTGAAGTGTTTTACACTTGGATCACTTTTGAAGCGGTGGATGCAGGTGATAAGCTGTTTCATGAATATAAACCCACCGCTATTCCTGCTGCCTATCGACCCTATATTGCTCTTGAAGTGCCTCTCACGGCTTGGCAGCACCGTGTTTGGTTTAATGGCGCCCTACCACAACCAACTACCGCAGTTCGTTTAGGCCCCTTGTCAATTCAGGGGGCCACTTGGCCTGTATTGGCCGGGTATACCCCGCATCCAAATTATCTGGCATTACCGCTTGCGGAACTGCGCACTATGCATACCGAATTGGTGCGAGTGCATCGAGCCTTGGTGACATACGTTACAGGTAGCCTCCATGGAGCTGCTCCTGTAGTCGCAGGCCAACCAGCTATTGCAGCTGGAGTGACTATAAGTCCTGTCATGGTAAATTCTGTGATGGGCAAACGTCCACAAAATAAGGACGACTATCCTTACTGGCTTGCAGAAAAGTTCGATCAGATAGAAGCAGTGTTTCCCCATACATCCCCAGTAGATAAACACCGCATCCTCACGATAAGTTTGCCAAAAGACATAATCCCCGATTTGACATCATGTGAAAACTGGGGTAAGGTATTCGCAGCAGTTTATTCAAAATGTTTTGGAACTCCTTCCATGACGGTTCTACCCTCTGTAATTAAAAAGTACAGGATGAACATGGCCCTGAAGCGGCTGTGGAATTAGGGATGAGACTAGTGGGAGTGTTTGACGTAGTAGCTGAGCTGATCCTTGGAAATGTCAAGGGCGATGCTATGAACTTTCAAGTAGCGAATGCTTTGGCTTTGGTCCCAGAGTTGGACAGGCCTCGCGAATTACCGAAAATAATAGCCCGGGCTTATAAAACAATTGGAAGAAATAGCCTAGGCAACAAGCCTTTTGTAAAAATGCAAACTCAATCGCAAACACAAGTTATACAAACAAAAAGTGCATCTGAGAAAGATGATAAACCGGTCTTCACTAAAAAGAGTTGGAGACAGAAAAAGCAGGGTAAGCAACAAAAGAAGCCGGGGTCGAGAGGCGCTTCCCCAGTTTCGGTTTCTTCTGAACGTACTTATGATTTACGTGATAGGTCAAGGATTAAATCACCAGAAAGGTTTCAGAGCTCTGATACGCGTTCTCCTCGTTCTTCACAGGCCCAGACGTCGTCACAGGCTGGTGGAGGAGGACGGCAAGATAGAGGAAGGGGCCGAGAGGCTCCCCAGGAGCGAGACCAACCTCGACAACAAGTCAGAGGTAAAGCAGAAGATTTTCATCTTCCTCGACCGCAATTTCAGAAGAAAAAGGTTGCCGCTGTCACAGCGAAATATGCCTCAGACCGTGAGAACGAGACTCCAGAATTGGACGTGGGCAGTGACCCTCCTAGACAGCGCCGCGGAAGTTACCATAGTGCGGGAGGCGCTACGTCCTCATATGGAGGCGACAGCAACTGAAACATTCGTTACTGTAGAGACAGCTGACACGAGAGTGGCACCCCCTGACAGACTTTACAACATAGTCATTCAAATTGAAGGTGACATACCGCGTGAAATAAAAGGGATTTTTTGGGAAAATCTAACCTCTTCATATGACATTTTGTTAGCAGAGGTGGATTGGCCACCCCCATTCGTTTTAGCTGCACATAAAGGAGAGGAGGTAATCCTTCCAAGCTTTTCAAGGCATGTCCCAAAAGACAAAGCTGAAGCACTTGCAGCTGAGTGGGCTGTGTACCTGGCACCAGCGTTATACCGCAACCATGTGGGATGGGATGAAGAGTCACCTCCCCATGCAATACCTTTGCGGTCACTACCGCAGCCACAACCCCAATATCCCATCAAACGGCAGGCAAAAGGCCCCGTCTCCGAAATTCTGACACAGTTGGAATATCAGGGAGTAATTGAACCATGCGTATCACCTATGAACAATCCCCTTTTCGTGGTTTCTAAACCCGATGGATCGTACCGCTTAGTTTTGGATTACCGGCATTTAAATACTCATTGTCGGAACTTTGCGGTGCAAAACACACACAGTTCTGCGCTTGTAGACAGTCTTGTTCGTAAAAAATACAAAACGACACTTGACCTTTCAAACGGTTTCTACACGCACAACCTCGCCCCGGAGAGTGGTCAATGGACCGCATTCACATCCGGTGGTAAATTATTCCAGTTCCGGCGATTACCCATGGGCTATAAAAATAGTCCGGGTATATTCGCCGCCCGTGTTGTTTCTTTGTTAAATGACATTGATCAAGACGCATGTTCGTATGTTGATGACATCTATCTGACAGACGACGAGTTATATCAGCATCTGTCCCGTGTGGACCGCATTATTCTTGAATTTGCGGAGCAGGGTTACAAATTTAACTTTGCTAAGTCACACATTGCTGAATTTACCGTTCTGTTCTTGGGCTATGAGCTCAATAACGAAGGTAAGGGCTTAGCCCCCATTTCTTGGAAAAATGTGCACATTTGTGCCCCCCAAATACTCTGAAGAAGCTTCAGTCTTTGCTGGGTTTCCTGAACTTCGGGCGTACTTACATTCCCGAATATGCCCAGCGTATCAAGCCTTTGTATGCTTTGATACAACCTACTTATTCAAGGTCTTGCTGGCTGCCTGAGCATACCTCAATTCTGCAGTCTTTGCAGACAGACCTTTTGGAGTCTAAATATCTTTTGACTCGTGATAACCACACCAACCTGGTGATTAGAATAATTCCGGGGGCGGTGGGATTCACCTACTTAACCTTTAATGAAGGTGATACAGTACCTATCGCATACAAGTCACATCTGTACACTTCCGCTGAATTGCGCTTTACGTCTGTCGAAAAAGTTCTAACTGCAGTGCAAATGGCGATTCTAAAAGAACGCGCACTGGCACAGGGAAAGCGGATTCTAGTGGTAACACCCTGTCCTGCCCTAGAGGCAGTAACAAAGGCAAGTGTACCGAACTCAAAAGCAATGCATCCCCGTTGGATACAATGGGCTACATCTTTGACGTCTTCGGACGTCACTTTTGTTTTTGATTCTTCTCTTCAGACTCAGGAGTTTTTGCAGTATGAATTCGTTCATCCTCCTCCTTTGTTTTTATTACCGCTTGAGGATTACAAATGTGTGATCTACACCGATGGTTCGGCGCAACCGGCCACTGGGTCCAAGCACGCTTATTCTGCTGCATGTGCTATTGTTGCGGGATCCTTTGTGGATGGCAAGTTCAAATCCACTGTAGTGCACACACGCACACTTGGGGATAGTACCGCACAATTGGCCGAGCTGCATGCATTGCTACTTGCACTTGAGTTCGCTTCACAGGATGAGACCACTCTTATTGTATGTGATTCTTTTTACTGTGTACAATCTTACAATGACAATCTGTTTTTCTGGTCGAAGAACGACTACAAGGACGCAAAGGGAGCACAATTAAGCATAAAATGCTTTGGGTTCGAGTGGCAGAATTGCAACAACGTCTGCCCCTCACACAGGTGGTTCACACCTTAGGCCATCAGCGGGTGGGCGCACACGCTATTGGTAACGATCTGGCAGATGAAGCTGCCCGTTCAGCAGTAGTCACGTGTTCAGTAGCAGCGGTTACCAGGTCCATGTCTAAAATAGACCCTGTTATTTTAGCAGCTATTGCTGCAACCAAGGAAGGTGATAATTACCCTACAGGTTTCCCTTCCAAGTATTCTTACAAATTAAGTCCCGATCAGGTTCCTTATGTAACTATACCTGACGTTGGAGATCGGCTGATCCCCAACGCGGACCGCAGGAGTGCCTTGATATTAGCTGCACACGAAGGCATGGCTTCGGCACATGCAGGTGTGTCAGCTACGGTTTCCATCTTGCAGCAGCGTTATTGGTGGCGTGGGTTATATAAAGACACCCGTGCTTTTGTGCTTTCTTGCGACGTTTGTCAACAGATTAAGCCTTCCACGGTAACACGTCCACCACAAACACCGCTCTGCATTGCTAACAGACCCTTTGGGTGTGTTTACTTGGATCACTGCGGTCCATTCTCATCAGACACTGCTTATAAATACATCTTAGTGGCAGTGGACTCGTGCACACGGTTTCTCTGGGTCTGGCCACAACGGAGTGCTGACGCCCGAAATGTGATCAGGGATTTGCGTGTCTTTGTGGGAATTTTCGCATGCGGCACCTTCCATTCGGACCAAGGTCCAGCGTTTGCCTCTAGGGCTTACAAGGATGCAATGGCTTCGCTTGGGGTGCGGGTGAAATTTTCGTCTCCGTATAGGCCTGAGGGCAACTCTATCGTTGAACGAATGAACCGTGACTTAAAGCAATCCTTAACAGCTAGGGTTATAGGTACTGGCAGGAACTGGCTGGCCCATTTGTATACCGTTCAGCGTGCACTTAATAATCTCCCTAGAAGACCTCTGGGTGGGCGGACCCCATACGAAATGCTCTTTGGCATAAGAATGTTTGTGCCTGACCTTGAGGGTCCAGACATCGCGGCGCAATCCGCCAAGTTTGATGTAGATAACCATTCTGCTATGTTACAGGACTTACAAGAAGCCCGAGACAAACTTGCAACTACACATTTACCTTCAGCCACAGATCCTGCGTTGCAGATTCCGGTAGCCGGCTGGCTTCCGAAAGTTGGAGAACTGGTTCGAGAGAAGGTTGAAAACAAAAAGAATTTGGCCCCTCTTTTCGTGCACCGGTTCCAGTTCTTGGCCTGAAGGGAACACGTACAGTCATTTTACCACCGCTTCCTGGTCGCAAAGAGAACAGATACATCTCAGTTGAAAATGTCAAGCTACAGCGCCTGGCCGATCCTGAATAGTGTCACACCAGCGGTCTCTTGTCCTGCCATTTATCGGACATATGTTCATAGTCCATCTGCACGAACGATCGCTGATGCTGTAATTGAGATGGTTGATTTGCCTGAAACTACGATTGATCCCCAACTTTCCACCAATATCGACGAGGACGAGTATACTTATCCTGCATCAGAATCGGTGGCACATCAACCAACAACGCCACTAAGCCCGACTCGTTATTCCCTTGATTCGGATTCCACATCTTCAAAAGTTCCATCCAAGTTCAGTATTTTTATATCCTGGTTTAGAGACAATTTTTTGATTCCCCCTGGACATACATCTGGTTGGTACTTTTCTTGATATTTTTGTTCATGTCCATTGGCTTTGTCACAGTGTTTTTTCTACTAATCAATGGTCACTATTTACCTGAACGCTCTGCTGTAGACTATGTTTCTGGAACTTTGGCTCCTCATTCCTCGTCTCACATCATGAAGCGTGACCACACATTTGTGAACATTTCAGCCTTCCCAGTTGCTGATGGCATCGTATGGGATGCAGTGAACTATCAAATCCATGGTCCGACGGAAATTATTAATGTACCTAATGTCCTTCGTGTTTCAATGGGTGATGTAGTACAAAATAATATTCATTCTGATGATTGGGATGTGCATGCCGTTGAAGCATTGTTTGCCGATTTAAAATATTATGCATCTTTTAATGCTGAAGATCTATATATGAATTCTGCTAATTATGCCGATTTGTATTGTTACCAACATTGGGGTAATCATTTTCTCCATAAGCCCAGTGCCCTGCGTAGTTCTGTTAACTATACCCAATGGGAACATTGTCCAAACCCCTTGCCAGGTAGCTCTCAAACTCTTCGAAATAAGTTTAATTATTTTACTGATTTTAATCGGTCGAACCCTGCATCCTATTATTTTAGACTTAATAACACATCAACTCAGAAAATTATGTTGACACACACCAAATTGCTTTATTCAGGTTCCTTTCTGAGTGCCCTAGCTGTGGGTGGTTATGAGTACTGGGATAATACAGTGGATTTAAAATCTATTTGGGGCTCCAAGCCATGGCAGGTACAGGGAACCGAGGCGTTGCATCGTGCTTGCCTCATCCCTACCCAAATTATGTTCCTAAATGCTTCTATCTATCAGACTACATGTTGGGGCTTAGCAACCACTAAACAATTGAATACGCCATCAATACCATCCCTGTCGAGTTTTCCAAATGAAAGCTCACGATTCAATATGTCCCTCATGTCCCTGCAGGCAATGTTACAAAATAATTCGTTTAATGTTTCTGAGCTGGTTCAGTCACCCTGGTTAGTATGGCCTATATCATCTAATGCATGTCAAATGCGTTTTCATGATACTGGTGCTAGCTACACACAGAATAGGCCTGATCCGAGGTTTACTGATGCCCGTACTGTCACTACATACTCTGTTGGTAAATTATGCAAACAATGGCTGCAACATTCGTCCCTTGATTCTGTTAAACAACATTTGTCCCTCCTTACAGGCAATATTGATCTGTCCGACTTTGTTTTGGGACCTCGTGGTCCCCGACCTAAAAGATTCATTTATGAAACATATAATGAACTCTGGAAGCTATCACAAATGGAAGCTGCTTCCCGTCTTCGGGAAATAGATCAAGCAAATATGGAAAAGGTGCTTGCTGTTGTTGACAATAGTATTAATACCCTGTCTTCTCGCATTTACACTTTAGAGAATATTGTGTCCTCTGTTGTTGATATTGTACAAGATGATGTTTCTATGCTATATCATGGTCAGAATCAATTGCGCTCAGTTATGCAGTTTGCATGGACTTTACAAACACTTAAGTTAGGTAAAGTGCCGTGGCATTTCTTGAACACCTCTGCCTTATTTCTACCTTTTAACTTAACTGATAAACAGCAATTTATGTCCATGAAAGATGCAACATACACTCTATTACATATCGAAAAGGTGGAACCTTTGCCGTTCTCTGTTGCAGAACTCGATTCTGCTGTATGGCTAGTTCATGGGGTTATCGTTTTACCTTTTTCCTTGTTTGAATTTGACTCGTGCATGAAACATTATCCTGTGGGCCGTTACCGGCCATTGGGCAGTGCTTTCCTGCATGAACTCTGGTCCTTGCCTTTCATGTATAAATGCCTTCGGGACGGCAAGGAAGTCTTTCTCACGGGGGAGTATTGCGACTCGACTATAGGTCATTCGCTTATTTGTAAACACATTAAATTGCATGGCTCATGTAGCGTTTCCTCTCCTAATCTTGCTTGTGTGCTGAAAGGTATTCCTGCTCCTGTTATTTCTCCTACTTTCACTCTCCTTTCCAATGGTAGTTATTTACTTTTAAATAACGAAAACTGTTGTGGCCTGCAGGCTGGCATTCCTTACATTGTAACAGTTTCGCACAGGGTTGTCTGCTGCAAAAATGTGCTTTTTCCTCCCCCTCATGGCAAGGTTGATATCTCTATTTGGCCTTCCATCCCTACCATGGAAGCAGATTTCAATAGACTGAGCAGAATAAAGGCACTATTATTAAACGAGGAAGTTATGCTCACGTCCGCCCGGGAGACATTCATTCTCCAGGTGGCGAGTACCCACAGTGAAATACAGGCCCTTTTAAACACTAATCTCCCCCAACATTTTGGGGAGTTAATACATCGTATTTTTAACGCATCTAACACTGAAGGCCTAGTACACTTTTTTAAGGTCGTTGGGTCGGGCTTGGTGTCCTCCTTCCAAACTGTTTTTGGTGTCATCCCGGCTTTCATACATTCTATTTTTTCCAGTGTCTTTGGCGGTTTCCCATTGATCCTCGCTTTAGCGGCTGGTGTCTTGCTCTTAATTTGCTTTCTGCGCAATGGCTGCTCCCCGATGGGACCTGCTCGATCCAGAACGCCTCCAGCTGCTCCGTGAGCGCCTTTTGGCCGGTTTTGGTGTCTTGCCATTGGCGACACTGAGTGTGTCATATACTCTTTCATTTCGCTTTGCGTATTTCACTTGCGTGCAACCTGTGATGACTTGTGTCCGCTGTCCTTTCACCTGGACTCTGGATTATTGCCTCTCCAATTCGTCATTGTCTGTTCCGGATTTTGTTCAGTTAATGGGTCCCTTAGAGGCCCATGAGCAGGACTGTTCCGTCGCTGGCTGTATGGCGCGTGCGGCTGCACTGGGGATTTTGGCGCAATGGGATATCTGGGCGGCTGCCCAGGATCTCCTACAACGAAGCTGTTTCGATTATCGCGCAAGCTGTCCCGCATTGCTTCTGGATGCTCCCTTTGCTGAGGAGCATTCCTGCTCTTTTGAACTCATGGATTGGATGGCATCTATGTTTTTTGACGATTCCAATGATGAACTCTTGGAGGGTATGGCTTTTTTCTGCACTTTCACTTTCATGGATTGACCTGCCCTTCGCCGTTTGGGCGCTCCCTGTGCTCCGACGTCTATTTTTCTCCTCTGATGGGCCTCTGTCCTGGCCGCCGGACTGTCCAGGGAGGGTGTCTTGTGGATTGTTACCTGCCTTGTTATGTTGGCCTAGGCCTGGCTGCCATGCTGCTTTTCTTTGCGCACGTTACACTGAGCCGGGCCTTCCTCGCCCTTTGCTCGTGCCAAGTTCTTTTGCACTGTCTGCATCTTCTGTTGTTCACCTTTTTGGGCTCAGTCTGCACAAACATGTACAAGGTCGCATAACAATGTATTTTGGTTCTTCCTGATATGGCCAGTCTCGCGCACCCAGACATAACATTATGTGCAATTGCCATGAAGAATTTGATATGCTTTTAATGCTGTGGTTTACTAGCGCTTAACACACTTGGAGAAATCCCTTTCAGTGAGAAGAGCTATGATGTCCTGCTGATGTAATTCTGCATCTAGAGACTGAGGTATGGGGGTTCGCTAGTCAAAGCCCAGAGGTCTTCTATTATTATAATAAACTATCTTACTGCAAGGGGAGGGTGGCAATGTTATTTATACGTTTATCCACTGAGCTCTGAGATGCTTTCCCCGTTTGTATTCTATGGAATTGTAACCATGCTGCTTATATTAGTAATATGCATTATGCTATTAGTACTGACACGTGTACTGTACATTAGAGCACGTAAGTTGGAATAAACATTTTAACCTATCCAGTGTCTCTTCCTACGCACCTTGTGAACAAGTACGAGTGAGTGGCGAAAGAGTGTTCTTGCTTCAGTGAGTCCTGAGATAAAGATACCGTGTTCTGGGTTGTCCAAACATTAGTACTTGGGTGCTAATGGGATGCTAAGCTAGTTGGGTTGGGGTTTTTGGGTGCTACGGCATATGGTGGCAAACCACTGTATTCCGGGGTCCCATTTTCCTGTGCATAGCTCTGTGTATGTGCAGAAACCCTAAGACAATACAGTATCATTTCCCTTGTGAGTCTGACTTAGCTTTGTTATCAGTGAATAGTGAAAACAAAATTATTGAAAATAATAGAAGGTTTAAAAACAGTGCCACACGGTGAGTGCCCACAGTGAGCTAGTTTGAACTACAGCCCTTGTGGCACATATGCAATGCAGCAGGTATATTTCAATGGGAACTCACCCAAAGCTATAAGCTAACCAGGCATCAGCAGTACCCGGTAGGTAAAACACGAGGAGTTCCTCATGTACTGGACACAATCAAATGGGAGAGAACAGTGTGAGTCATTGCACATAGGTCAATATTGTTATACTGGAGAATGCAACTGTCGGTTTCACTTGTAACTCTTACAACTTTCATAATTAAAAAGGCAAACGACAGTTGCTCAAAGTTAGTGTTGACAAACCACATTCATTCACTCTTGATATTTTTACCCATCTCAAATGTGGTAACATATGTAAAACATTATGGGTCATCATTTACATGTACAGACTCGTGTGGAGGACTATGGGTGATCGTTCCTAGTCCTTTGGGTGTTCCTAGCATGTCTTGCATCAATCTGGTTCCCTCAGGCTTGTGGTTATATCATTGCCCACCTCTTATGGGACCCTAAGTGCCTACCTCAATGTAGAGAGTTGCTGTTGTATATATCGCTGCTGTTGGTATTCGCATAATACACAGCTCTCAATGTGCTCAGTGTTCCGGTATCTATTTGAAGAGTTGGCTCGCTATCTATGTGTTGGTAAAAGTTTGGCAAGTTATCTCGATGTGTGGAGATGCCGGTGATGGATGCGCCCCATGTTAAGGAGACCCGCCCATCTAGCTACAGAGTTTCGCAAGTCATTCCCCCATTGAATCATTAGCTCATATCGTTAGTTAATTGGCTACTTCAGTGCTGATACTAGACGCTTAGCCGGCTCTATCGGTACGCGGAATTGCCAGTTCCAAAAGTACTCCGCTTTCGGCGGGTTAACCGCTAAGTCTTAAGCCCAACTTACTTTGCAGATCGTTCCCCCACAGACAAAGTGATTCTACAGTAATTCAGTAATTCTACAAACATACGAAGTGCTGGCAGGGGAATGCGGGAGGCGCGCGCTGCAGAGGTTCTCACTGTTGTGCAAATATCACATCTCGTCTCGACCTACCCCCTCCTACCGGGTCCGGGAGGTGAGGCGGTCTGTGGCTTCCCTTGTTTTATAGTCTGTCATTGCTTATGGTAATGGGCGGTCACCAACTAACTCGGCTAATGCGTGTTTCCTGATTGGAATAGCCATTTCATGGCGGCCATCTTAGAGTGGTGCTTTCTCATATGTTCGTCATAGGGGAATCATATGCCATTGCATGGCGACCCTCTTAGAGTGGTAAATTGCTTTTAGTTAAATGTGTCATGTGGGGATTATGAGCCCCTGGTGGTGTTCTGTTGTCTCTGTGCAAGGGACAGTGATGTCATTTGAGATGTCATCAGTGATGTCATGAGTGATGTCACTGACCATGTCATGAGTGATGTAATATGTGACGTCATCAGCAGTGCATTGCGGATGCAGCGAGTTATAGTTAGCTGAACTAACTATAACGGGGGAATTTCTATGGTTTTGTACGAGTGAAATGTCCAACTAACTATAACACCCCTGAAACCTATGGTTTTTTTCAGTGAATATATATATACATACATATATATATATTTTTCTATGTTTATCAACCATGTGGTGACAACACTCTAACACAGCATTGTATTTAAAATGGCGAAGGCAGTTTCTTACTTGACTTGTGAGCAAGGGTACTAGGTATCCGAAACGCGTCAGGTTCGAGGTTGTATATAATAAATAACATCTAGCCTCACATCGTTGGGTTCGTGTCTCTGTTCGCCAGGTGGATGGAAGTGCAGAGATTTTGGAGCATTACATATATATATATATATATATATATATATATATATATATATATATACATACATATACAGGGGCAGAGGCGCAAAAGGGGCCAAGGCAAAAGAAGGCGAGAGCGGAGAAATAAACAACAAGCCTGGTTTGGGAACAAGAGGCCAGACAACCAAGCAGAAGTAATGGAAAATTAAGATCAACAGTTAACGGTAATCAATCTATCTGATAGAGAGATTTCCCCAATTGAAGAAAAAGTGTTAAAATTAGGTTTAACCTTCTGTCCTGAAACCAAACTTGATTACGCACAAACACGTATTGATTTGTACAAGTTCATACGCAAACTGAAACTACATAAGGTACATGCACTCCGACAGAAACACACAGAGCAAGTAGTGTCAACTGACCAAACCATATCTAGGTCGCCAATAGCCATAGCAGATATAGACGCTTTACACAAGCTGATTGACATGGGTGAACCAGTAGAGATAGACACACCCAATCTGGGTCGGGACCCCTTTGACACCCAAATCCGTAAAGAGATACCAACTTTGTTTGGAATTGATACAGGGGAGGCGGGAGATACCAAGTTCAGGGCACCCTCCAAATATGTCCCCCAAATAGCCAGAGACAACATAGACATTTTCAATGACATGGTAACACATGATATACTGACCCTATCACAGCAACCATGCAAGAGCAGAAACCTATCCAAAGAACAATGGGAAGCAGTCAATGCCTTACAAAAAAAATGACAATGTGATTATCAAGCCTTCTGATAAAGGTGGCAACATTGTTCTGTGGCAAAGAAGCAGCTATGTCAACGAGGCACTTCGCCAATTGAATGACAAAACCTGTTACGCAAGGGTTGATCCAACATACACAAAGACACGACAGGAGAGATACACAAATATGCTGCGCAATTGGCATGAACAACAATTACTGAATTGGGACGAGTTCCAATTTCTAAAAAATGAGACACCAGTGACACCCACACTATACCTATTACCCAAGATCCATAAGAACCCCACTGAATCACCAGGGCGTCCCATTATGTCATCCAAAAACAGCATTTTTGAAAACACTTCTGTTTATGTTGATCATTTTTTGTTTCCCTTTGTAAAAACGTTAAGTTCATATGTCAGGGATTCTAAAGATTTCTTGCAGAAAACTGAAAATGTATTTTGGGGCAACAACTATTGGTTAGTAACACTAGACGTAGAAAGTCTATATACTAGTATAAGACATTATGATGGCTTGATGGAATGCAAACACTTTCTACAAACCAGAAGTATTCACCAGTTAGAACACACCCATATGATCTTACAAATGATTGAGATTTGCCTTACTGAAAATATTTTTCTGTTTAACCAACAACATTACAGACAGATACAAGGAACTTCCATGGGTAGTTGCTTCTCCCCCAGCTACGCCAATCTCCTGGTAGGCAGGTGGGAGAAGCAGGTACTCTGGAACAATGAACTCGAAAGATGGACGAATAATGTCAGTATATGGTTAAGATATATTGACGACATTTTCTTTGTTTGGGATGGTCAACAAAGAGATTTGGATGAATTTTTTGAAAAACTCAACCAGAACAAACTCAACCTCAGGTTTACCATACAAAAAAGCCAAAGCAGCATAGTTTTCCTTGACCTTAAACTCATTGCCACTGATTGGATTCTAACATCAGAATTATATAGAAAGACCACTGCAGGGAACTCCATTTTGCACGCTGCAAGCTGCCACCACCCAACCTAAAGTGGAGTATCCCTTTCAGTGAATTCCTAAGGGCCAGAAGAAACTGCAGTTCCGATGAGTCCTATGAGAATACCAAAAAAGGTATGACCGAACGACTCAAAGTCAGAAACTATCCTGCTAAAGCATTAAAAATGGCAGAGCAGAGAGTCTCCCAGATCAGTAGAGCTCAATCCCTGTATAAACCATCGAAGAAAATCAGTAAAAAAGAACAAGGGAAAAACTCCATCAGATTCATTACCAAGTACAACAGCCAAGCAGGTAACTTAAGGAGAATTCTCAAGATCCCATCTTGAAAGAAGTGGTAGGGCAGACTCCATCCATCACTTTCAGAAGAATGTCTCCCTCAAAGACATGCTAGTACAAAGTCACCTTGCACCTCAAAAGACTAATTGGTTAGGACAGAACAAGGGTTTCTACACATGCGGACGTTACAAAGCCTGTAAGCATAGCGGCAACGTAAAAGAGGTGACATTGTCACGCACAAACCAGAAGTGGCGGATCCCTAAACTAGTTCAACTGTAACACTGATTTTGTAGGTTATGCTATCATTTGTCCTTGCGGCAAATGGTACATTGGTTCAACCCCCTTCCCAGTAAAGAAACGCATACTGGAGCATTGGAGGGCAATTACCAACAACGATCGTACTTACAGCACTGCTAAACATTTTCAAGATACACATCAGAGTGACTGGACCAAAGCCAAATTTTTTGGTCTAGATACAGTACTTAAACATCCCAGAGGCGGTGACCGCGTCTCTGCCCTCAGGAGGATGGAATCAGTTTTCATTTTGAGGGCAGGTTCTATCTTTCCTGAAGGGATGAACAATGATGAGGAACTTCATTCACACGTGGGATACTGAAATACATTAACTGACGGCTAGCCTCCCAGCACAATAGATCAGTTACTGGTCTTTTTTAGCAGGTTCTCGTGTAATTTAACTTCAATCTTTCTATACTTATATTTTTCATCCTTAGCAGCTGAATTCTTTACATAATATGATATTTCTGGTGTGCTATAGTGGATATTGTTATGCAAGTTAATAACTGATTCATGGTATTGTTTTTTCATGCAGGCCACTGCGAATGGCACAGACTGATTCTTGATTAAGTCACAAGTAAATGATGAGCACCGGAGAACGAAGGTGTTACCTAGTAACGATCGTCCCTCCATGATCAAACAAAAACCTTGTTTGGTAACTGACCAACTGTGGTACTATACCATGGTTACTTCCGAAGTTATTGTATATTCCGGGTATAAACATACCAAGTTTTACCATGGTTACACATATTTTGGATATTCGTGTCTGTGACTCTTCTAACTTCTGTGTATGCTCCACCATTCAAAAATCAAGCAAAGTTACTTAAGATTTCTTTCATTGGGTACTATACCTTGACTGCTTGCATTTGATTTTTTCACTGGGTACTATACCTTGACTCTTTGCAAATCGATTACCTAATTGTGCATGAATCTTTAACCTCCAATATTTAAAACAATGCACACCATTGAACTTTATTTTTCTTTAAAATCTTTCTATGTGATCGAGTGTTATGAAATTTAAATGTAAATATTGACCACATATTGTCAGCTCAAGAACTGTACGTAAAGTTATCATGCTAAATGTTTACAAATGAATAACAATGTACAATGGATTGCCACTACATATTTACATGAGAACCTTTTTGCCCTTTTTTTAAACATGTAATAATGAATTTCACTTTTTCACGATTGCACTTTTTCACCTGTAAAAAAACTGCACTTTTTTCTGTCTATTGATCATTCCGTCATGTTCGACGGACTTAAAAGACCACAGCTGTAGCAGAAGGTCATGTGACCAAGACCCCGTGTGAGGTTGAAACATGTCTTGTTTCTCTGCCGAAATAAATAACCATTAAGCATTTTCAACTGGAGTGGCTCCTTCCTTACCCGTTCTGTTGGAGAGGATCTTTGCAATACATATATATATATACATATATATCCAGCAAGTTGCCGCTTGCAGCCAATCCCTTCCTCACGACACCGGTGCCAGCAGCGACAGCCGCTAATTATGTTTAGACGTAGTTCGTTTTTGAGAAATCCCAACATAAGAACAGCGGCACACCAACGGACAACACAATTCATTTATTGTCGTTGTGGACACAATAAATGAATTGTGTTGTCCGTTGGTGTGCCGCTGTTCTTATTTTGGGATTTCTCAAAAACGAACTATGTCTAAACATATACATATATATATATATTCACTGAAAAAACCATAGGTTTTAGGGAAAGTTATAGTTAGTTGGACATTTCACTCGTACAAAACCCGTGAAATTCCCCCGTTATAGTTAGTTCAGCTAACTATAACTCGCGCCCGCAATGCACTGCTGATGACGTCACATATTACATCACTCATGACATTGTCAGTGACATCACTGATGACATCACTGATGACATCACTGATGACATCATCCAGTGACTGTGTGTTTCTGTAAAGTTTAAATATGTTTAATATATATAGGGAAAGGCGTATTGAAGAATGAGTGGGTGTATAAGTGTCTGAATGGATGATTTAGTAGGTGCGTGACTGACTCTAAGTGAGTGATTAAACGTATCTTACTGAATGCATGGGTTAGTGAGTAAACTGTGTGAATGTCTGTATCCGTCTGTCTGTTGGTGTGTAAGCGGCTGCATGGGTTTGTGAATAGCTACATGAGTGTCTACATGGGTTATTGATTGGTTGTCTGAGTATCTGTATGGGTGCCTGAGTGTTTGTGTGGGTGGGGTGTGTGTGACTCTGTGCATAGATGTGTGAGTGGGTGATTCACTGGGTGCATGGTTTCAAGAGTGCATCTGTGATAGACTGTATGGGTGGGTGAGTGTGTGTATGGGTGTGTTAGTTAGTGAGTGAATGTATATCTCAGTGGTACATGTGTGAGTAACTACATATGTGAAAGGCAGTATATATGTGTGTTGGAGTATATAAATGGCTATAAGTGAGAGTGTGATTGTGAGAGTGGCTGTATGGATGAGTGTGTACTTGTATCAGTGATTGTATAAGAGCGTAAGAATGTGCTAGTATTTGTATGAGTAAGTGAGTTGGTGTGTGTATAACTGTATAGGTGAGTAAATGGCAGTGTGATTAATTATTTGCATGACTGACTAGGTGTGTGAGTACCTCTATGGATGAGTGGCGGTGTGTGAGTGTCTATGTAGGTGTATGAGTGCATATGATAGTCCTGTACTGAGTGACCGTAAGTATGAGTGACTGTACGGGTGAGTGAGTGGATGTGTGTGTAGACCTAAGAATCAGTGAGTGTGTATGTAGTTATTGGTGTTGGAGTGTCTATGGTTTTGAGAATGGCAGTCTGTAATTTAGAGTGGGTGTATCAAAGGTTATATTAGGGTGTGAGAAGATGCATCAAATTATCACATGGATGATGTCATCAGTGATGTCATTTGAGATGTCATCAGTGATGTCATCAGTGATGTCACTGACCATGTCATGAGTGATGTAATATGTGACGTCATCAGCAGTGCATTGTGGGGCGCGAGTTATAGTTAGCTGAACTAACTATAACAGGGGAATTTCACAGGTTTTGTACGAGTGAAATGTCCAACTAACTATAACTTTCCCTAAAACCTATGGTTTTTTCAGTGAATTTCTAAGGTTTTTTAAATGCTAATTTCTAACTATAACGTGCCTGAAACCTATGGTTTTTTCAGTGAATATGTATATATATATATATATATATATATATATATATATATATATATATATATATATATATATATATATATATGTAATGTAAAGGCAGCCTGTAGGAAGCTGGCTCTGTATATACTATACCAAAATGAGGTATAGTGTGCACAGAGTCCAGTGGAACCCCAAAGGTAGGCAGAGGTAAAAGAAGATAGCACCTTACTCTCTATTTGTAGTAGTGTGGGCAAGCAGTAAGGCTGTATCAGAGGATAGTGTTAATCATTTGTTGTACACACTCAGGGAAGAAATGATGAACTCAGACCAATTTGTTTGTATAAAAATATTATTTAGTTATTTTGGGGCAGATTTACAAGCTTTTGCGCCACTTTTGCGTCACTTTTCCCATGTTAAAAGTGACGCAAAAGTGGCGCAAGGGGCTTGTAAATCTGCCCTTTATTTCTAGAACCAAGCCAGGCCTGGTGCAGGTAAGTGAAATAATACTTTGGAAACTCTTATGCAGTGATTTACAGTTGAATGCAGGTTCAAATGCAGTTGGTTGAATTACAGGTAAGTCAGCAGTTCGAACTTACTTTTCAGTTACTTTACAGATTACTGTGCACGTTACATTTTAGATGATTTTTTAAGTTACTTTTGATAATCAGTGTGATATGCCTAGATATTACACTGAGACATTTCCTAGACAAAAGGTAAGTAATTCACTTTTAGTACAGTTGCAGTTTACAGTGTTTCATACAAACCAACTCCACACTTAGAAGAATTTTCAAGCGAAAACAGTCAATGTAATCCTATGGAAGGAAATGAAGTTAACTGTTTGCAGGTAAGTAATTATTTGTGGGAGTTGGTATTCTGGGGTTAGAACCAGGGTTCCCCCAGTGTCGAGGATGCACTCTCAGAACACCCTCAGCTGCCCTAGGGAGGCCGGGTGCAGAGTGCTGAGGCCCAATGTTATCCAACGGGGGATAGGGGGCCTCCGGTTGGTGGCTGCTCACGAGCAGGCCACAAGGTTGTGGGTGCAAAGCTCCTGGGGTTAGGCTCAGGGCAAAGGGGGATCTGAGTTAGCACCCAAAGATCCCCCGCAGTGGCACAGGGGCGGCTGGGTGCAGGGTGCTGTTTTGGCGTCGGGTGCCCTGTTGATTTCAATGGGGATTCTCCGGTTGCAACAAACACCGCAGGCTCGGGGACGAAGATCTTCTGGAGACGACCACCGGTTGGAGGGGTAAGTTGGGATGCCTGGGGATGCTGGGACACCGTCGGTTGGGCCACCCAAGGCCTTGGGACGTCAGGTGCAGGGGTGTCTTTAGGCATTGGGTTTTCTTACTAGCTCTGGTCGCGGGGGGTCCTCCAGAAAGGGGCTGCAGGCGTCAAGTGGAGATTTAAGGCAGGTCAGAGATCACTAGATCTCAGGTCAGGATCACCGGGGAGACCTCCTCGTGGTGTTGGGCCACTCGGGCCGTGGGCGTCGGGTGCAGAGTGGTGCAGACTCACGGATTTGGCTGGAGCCAGAGTCTGTGGGTGAGCAAATCTGGTGCTCACGGGAGACAAAGTCTTGGTTTTGGAAGGCAGGGCATGTCCTTCGGGTTCTTGGGGGCTGCTGGCTGCAGGACACACCGGGATTTCGCTGGAGCAGGTTCGAGGTTGGGACAGGCCGGTAGGGCTAGGGCCAAGTCAGTGGGTGTCCTCCTCTTCTTAGTTCAGCACAGCTTCTTTGGTCCTTCTTCTCTTCTTCTGGTCGGTTCTTGTCTGAGGAGGCAAGGTTCAGGATTGCCCCTAAATACTAAATTTAGTGGCGTTACAGGTAGGTACAGGTCGGTACCAATGGGTCAATTCCTTTGGGTGGGTATACCCCCTATTATGCCACACTCCAGTGGGAGGGGGGCATATGCCTCTCTCTGGTTGGCTGGGTCCCCTCATCTGCAAGATGGCGGGGACTGAGAGTTGTGCTTCACCTCGCCTCCCCACCTGAGGGGTGGGGTTGGCAAAGGTGGGCACACCTCCCTTCCTCACTTGGTTTTCCCGCCGATTCTCCTACCCAAAGTGGGGGTCAGAACCAGTGGGGGCCAGTTGCTGGAAGCAGCAAATGGCTGGGGCAGCTCACAAAGGTGGCAAGCCTTTGAAACTTCCCCTTCGTGAACCCTGCCCATCCTGGGGGAGGAGGCTTGGCACCTCGTCCCAGGATGTGCATTGTTTCAGGACCCCGAGAGCGCTAGGCTCTCGACCCAGGGGTCCACAAACATGGCGAGCAGCCACTCAGCCAGGACACTAGACTTAGGTCGTTTTTCAGGGGGCATCTCTAAGATGCCCTCTGAGTGCATTTTTCATTAAATCCCACACTGGCATCAGTGTGGGTTTAATGTGCTGAGAAGTTTGATACCAAACTTCCCAGTTTTCAGTAAAGCCATTATGGTGCTGTGGAGTTCGTAATGACAACTCCCAGCACCATATACTCTTAATGGCATTACTGCACTTACAATGTTTCAGAATTGGCTTAGACACTGTAGGGGTACAGGACTCATGCACCTGTACCCTCACCACTGGTATAGTGTACCCACTAGAGGGGTGGCTTACCTATGCCAGGGCAGTGGGTTGTAGGCATGGCACACAGGGATGTGTGCCATGTCGACTCTTCACTTTGTTCTGCACCAAAACACACAGCCTGCAATGGCAGTGTGTGTGTGTAAGGGTACAGGGCCTCTGAGGGTGGCACAATAAGGGCTGCAGCCCTTAGGGGTCTTCCCTGGCCACAGTGCTCTTGGTACCTATGGTACCAGTACAAGGGATTTACATGTGGCCAAAGAGTGCCAATTGGGTTTTGTATCAGTGCAGTTTAGGGAAGGAACATAGGCCCTGGGTACCTGGTTGGCAGGAACCCAGGGCACACTCAAAGTACATCAACAGTTTGGCACAAAGTGAGGGCAACCATGCAAAAAGAGGGCACCTTCTTACACAGCCATCTTGGAACGTTTCAAGAATCATTTTAATATAGCTGCCTGGAAATAGATTGGTGGCACTGGGGGAGCAAGAGGGCACCTATTTTCTTTTAACGAAGAGTGGTGGAGGAAAGAAAGGATTGGGGGGTCAGGAAGAGATTGCAAAAGGGAGAGAAAATGGTCCCTCATACAATGCAAGGTTTGACATCAGCAGAATAAAGGTAAAAATGAGCTAATCAAAACACTGAAAGACTATAATGTAAGTGGCAAACACCAAAACAGAAAGAAAGAAACTGAGATAGACAAGAAAGCCATCAAATAACACATAGCTCACTTGGATGTTAGTCTGCTGCCAGCAGACAGCTAAAACTGTCTGTAGGCCAAGCCTACAAATTGTAAAAATGAGACACTGCTACACATTTTCTAGTTTATGAACCATTCTTCCACTCACCACACCGTCTGTGACAGAATATTATGAAATCCCCATCCCCCCACAGCACTGGAGAATATTTTAAGCTGCCATTCCATGGTTTCACCCTGCTGCCACTTTGAAGTCCTGTGGATTTTTCTCTAAAGCAGATTGTACGATTTCAAATCAACCTTCACAACCGCTCTTAACCTTACTTCACGGTGTGGGGTGAAAATGCCCCTGACAAGACAAATGCAGTGTATCTGCAAAGTGTTCCCCTACCCGAACTACTCTACAAGACTAAATCAATTGTCTCAGCAAATTCTGCACCGTTTAGATGCCCATTTACTTTTTCACGTATCTCATCACTCAATAACCTTTGGCTTTCTCAATCACTTGCGCACAGAGATCAGTTAATTAGCATAAAAATAGTAGTACATTGAAGCCACATCAATTGAAAGCATGGTATAACCAGCTATGCAACAGGGAGGTCGGTGGTTTGGTGAGGAATCTGCAGGTAGATATAGTATTCACCAGAAAGAGCCTTAACCGAAGGGAAGTAACTTTTTCTTCTGATGAATACTTCTACCTGCCGATTCCTCACCTTTTGAATAGATTCTCCAAGCAACCCCCACCCTCCCAACCAGGAGTTAGGTGCATGTTGGGTTATACCAAGACATTTTGAAGCTCTGAGCAACCGAAGTGACCTTCCCTCCTCTCTTCAGAGTCCAAACAATGTTTTGCAACGGTGTGGAAGGATACCCAGGGTACCGCTTTACAAATGTCTGCAAGTGGCATGCCTCCTGCCAGCGCAGAAGTGAAACACTTGGCTCTGGAGGAATGAGCACAAATACCTTCTTGTGGCTCCTTGTGTGCTATGATGTAGCAGATCTTGATGCACAGAATTATCCATCTTGATTTTGTCCTCTTATGCACTACCTTGCCCTTAATCTTTCCAACTTATCCCACTAAGGGCTGGTTGTCCAGTCTGAATTCACAGGTCAGGTTCATGTCGAAGCTGACCGCTGTCTTGGGGTCAAGACGATGAAGCTTTTCTTCGTCCTCCATTGGATGTCAAGTAGGATAGAACACTGGAAGGAAAATGGACTGGGCTGGGTGTAAGGGGGTAACCACCTTTGGCAGGAAGGCAGCCCTGGTTCTCAATACTAGCTTGTCTGGAAATAAATAGATAAATGGAGGTTTCACAGATATGGCTGGTAACTCACTAACAAGTCTGGCTGACGTAATAGTGATCAGAAAAAACGTCTTAAAAGTTAATAGCTTTAAAGGACAACTGTGTAATGGTTCAAACAGGGAACGCATTCAAGGTTGATGGCCCACTGAGGCATAATAAATGGAGTACGGGGAAACTTGTTAGGAGGTCCTTCAAACATCTGAGTACAATGGGTGACTTAAACAGGGACGGCTGATTGGGCAAACATAGACAGCCCACTAAAGCCAACAAACAACCTTTATCAGGGCTCTCCCCAGCAGCTTTGTCGGGCCAGTGAAAGGGTAAATAGTAAAATGTCAGATAAACTGGCCTGAAAAGTGTCTATGGAATTATCAAAACACGATGTGACAAATTTGCTCCATCTGCCTGAATAGACTGCTTTGGTAGATTGTGTTTGTGGACATAACATCCACCACTTCAGGTGGCAGGGAAAAGGTAACTCAGGTTGCCCCATTCAATCTCCAGGCATTCAAGTGTAGGTTCTGCAGGCTGGGGTGTAGAACCTACCCTTGTAATTGCATGAGGAGGCCTACCATGTCTGCTCTGGAACCAACTCCATTGCACCGTTGAAGAGCAAGGATTGAACCCCTTGCTGGAGGCCCGAAGATGGTTTGGTGGAAGCGTAGCCAGATGATGAATTACCTGATGCCTATGGACCTAGGTAAAGACTGCCCCCCAAATCGCCCTTCCCCAGTCTTTCGTTTTGCAACTGAAAACTCTCTCCGAAATCTTATCTGAAATCAGCATTCCGTCTCGTGGTAGTCGTAAAACATCTCTAGCACTGCCTGCAGCCTAGCCTTTGATGAGTCTATCACACTTAGGGTCATATTTACAAACAAATGCCAGAGCGCGGTGCTACACCAAATGTGGCAATGTCGTGCTCTGACATTTTTCAAACGCAGGGATGCGCCGTATTCACAAGAATATGTGCCACCCCTGTTTTTCCCCTAGCACTGAGCAAAAAAAAGCTGCCTAGCACCAGCGCAGGAACTCTGCCGCCATGTTGCAAGGGTACCTGCGCTGCAGGGGCAATTGTTGTTGTGCAGGAAGGGACACCAACCTGCACATAAACAATCATTTATGGCGATTTGCTCTTTCTTTGTGTGCTGCATTCTGCAGCACACATAGAAAGAGCAAAAAACGAGGAGAAATTAATGCTTTCTCATCGTATTGCTATGCTAAGACCAGGTATTCCCTGGCGTTAGGTTTTGGCGCTGCCTCAGCCTTGTAAATCTGAGGCAGCGTCAAAAAGCACTGGGTGTTGCGGTGGAACGCTCACTGCAACACCCACTGCACACCCCTTTGCCGCAGAGGACTGTGGCGGAAAGGAGCATATTTACAAGGTGGCACTAAGCCACATTAAGTGGCTTAGCGCCAACTTGTAAATATGGGAAATGGCGCTACGCCACCGGAGCGTCAAAAAAAAGTGATGCTCTGGTGGCGAATGGGGCTTGTAAATATGCCCCTTATTTGTCCTGCTGTCTCGGTTAATTGTGACCTAACTTGGAACAGGCAGTTGCAAGATAAAGATTTTGGGGCATATTATCTAAAAAGTGCGCTAAACATCGCAAAGCGTGTTTAACGAGCACTTTTTTATCGCCGGCTATCGTCGGAATAATTTGCCATGCTAACGCTGTATTGGCGACATTTAGCGCTATGGCGATAATTATTCCAGCCATAGCGGTGTTTTCCATGAAACATCGCTGGTTTTCCAGCGATGTTTCATGGAAAACGGCGATAACCTTGCTGATACGACCCTGTGGTCGTATCAGCATAATCCACCCCCCATGTTAGATATGGCTAACACCTGCTAATTGCAGGTGTTAAATAAATGGCGATGACCTCGGTTAGCGCGACTTTTCACGTCGCTAACTGGGGCCATGGCCACCTTGCTAATAGGCGATAGGCCTGTTAGCGGGTGTTTCCCAGGTTTGTTCGTCGGGAACGCCCACTTTGCATGTCATTAGCGATAAATATCGCTGACATGCAAAGCGGTAAAAACACGGGCGCTAATGCACGAAAACTGTCTCTAACTGCTGTTAGAGACAGTTTGCTGATAGGGCGATAAGAATATTGCCGCTTTAGCGGCAAAATGTGCCGCTAAAGCGGCGATAGTGCCCTTGCTAATATGCCCCGTAGTGCCAGTGTCCTACATGTATTAATATTCAGAATACAAAGGTGCTATGTTAACTCCATTATAAATGTAGTGCCAGTGCCCTACATGTATTAATATTCAGAATACAAAGGTGCTATGTTAACTCCATTATAAATGTAGTGCCAGTGCCCTACATGTATTAATATTCAGAATACAAAGGTGCTGTGTTAACTCCATTATAAATGTAGGGCCAGTGCCCTATATTAATATTCAGAATACAAAGGTGCTATGTTAACTCCATTATAATTGTAGTGCCAGTGCCCTATATTAATATTCAGAATACAAAGGTGCTATGTTAACTCCATTATAAATGTAGTGCCAGTGCCCCACATGTATTAATATTCAGAATACAAAGGTGATGTGTTAACTCCATTATAAATGTAGTGCAGTGCCCTACATGTATTAATTTTCAGAATACAAAGGTGCTATATTAACGCCATTATAAATGTAGTGCCAGTGTCCTATATTAATATTCAGAATACAAAGGTAGTGCCAGTGCCCCTACTTGTATTAATATTCAGAATGCAAAGGTGCTGTGTTAACTGAATTATAAATGTAGTGCCAGTGCCCTACATGTATTAATATTCAGAATACAAAGGTGCTGTGTTAACTCCATTATAAATGTAGTGCCAGTGCCCTACATGTATTAATATTCAGAATACAAAGGTGCTATATTAACTCCATTATAAATGTAGTGCCAGTGCCCTATATTAATATTCGGAATACAAAGGTAGTGCCAGTGCCCCTACTTGTATTAATATTCAGAATGCAAAGGTGCTATGTTAACTGAATTATAAATGTAGTGCCAGTGCCCTACATGTATTAATATTCAGAATAGAAAGGTGCTGTGTTAACTCCATTATAAATGTAGTGCCAGTGCCCTACATGTATTAATATTCAGAATACAAAGGTGTTGTGTTAACTCCATTATAAATGTAGTGCCAGTGTCCTATATGTATTAATATTCAGAATACAAAGGTGCTATGTTAACTCCATTATAAATGTAGTGCCAGTGCCCTACATGTATTAATATTCAGAATTCAAAAGTGCTATATTAACTCCATTATAAATGTAGTGCCAGTGCCCTATATTAATATTCAGAATACAAAGGTAGTGCCAGTGCCCCTACTTGTATTAATATTCAGAATACAAAGGTGCTGTGTTAACTGAATTATAAATGTAGTGCCAGTGCCCTACTTGTATTAATATTCAGAATACAAAGGTGCTGTGTTAACTGAATTATAAATGTAGTGCCAGTGCCCTACATGTATTAATATTCAGAATACAAAGGTGCTGTGTTAACTCCATTATAAATGTAGTGCCAGTGCCCTACATGTATTAAAATTCAGAATACAAAGGTGCTATGTTAACTCCATTATTAATGTAGTGCCAGTGCCCTATATGTATTAATATTCAGAATACAAAGGTGCTATGTTAACTCCATTATAAATGTAGTGCCAGTGCCCTATATTAATATTCAGAATACAAAGGTGCTGTGTTAACTCCATTAAAAATGTAGTGCAGTGCCCTACATGTATTAATTTTCAGAATACAAAGGTGCTATATTAACGCCATTATAAATGTAGTGCCAGTGTCCTATACGTATCAATATTCAGAATACAAAGGTGCTATATTAACTCCATTATAAATGTAGTGCCAGTGCCCTACATGTACTAATATTCAGAATACAAAGGTGCTATATTAACTCCATTATAAATGTAGTGCCAGTGCCCTATATTAATATTCAGAATACAAAGGTACTGTGTTAACTCCATTATAAATGTAGTGCCAGTGCCCTATATTAATATTCAGAATACAAAGGTGCCGTGTTAACTCCATTATAAATGTAGTGCCAGTGCCCTACATGTATTAATATTCAGAATACAAAGGTGCTGTGTTAACTCCATTATAAATGTAGTGCCAGTGCCCTACATGTATTAATATTCAGAATAGAAAGATGCTGTCTTAACTCCATTTCAAATGTAGTGCCAGTGCCCTACATGTATTAATATTCAGAATAGAAAGGTGCTGTCTTAACTCCATTATAAATGTAGTGCCAGTGCCCTACATATATTAATATTCAGAATACAAAGGTGCTGTGTTAACTCCATTATAAATGTAGTGCCAGTGCCCCTACTTGTATTAATATTCAGAATACAAAGGTGCTGTGTTAACTCCATTATAAATGTAGTGGCAGTGCCCTACATGTATTAATATTCAGAATAGAAAGGTGCTGTCTTAACTCCATTATAAATGTAGTGCCAGTGCCCTACATATATTAATATTCAGAATACAAAGGTGCTGTGTTAACTCCATTATAAATGTAGTGCCAGTGCCCCTACTTGTATTAATATTCAGAATACAAAGGTTCTGTGTTAACTCCATTATAAAAGTAGTGCCAGTGCCCTACATGTATTAATATTCAGAATACAAAGGTGCTATGTTAACTCCATTATAAATGTAGTGCCAGTGCCCTACATGTATTAATATTCAGAATACAAAGGTGCTATGTTAACTCCATTATAAATGTAGTGCCAGTGCCCTACATGTATTAATATTCAGAATACAAAAGTGCTATATTAACTCCATTATAAATGTAGTGCCAGTGCCCTATATTAATATTCAGAATACAAAGGTAGTACCAGTGCCCCTACTTGTATTAATATTCAGAATGCAAAGGTGCTGTGTTAACTGAATTATAAATGTAGTGCCAGTGCCCTACATGTATTAATATTCAGAATACAAAGGTGCTGTGTTAACTCCATTATAAATGTAGTGCCAGTGCCCTACATGTATTAATATTCAGAATACAAAGGGGCTATGTTAACTCCATTATTAATGTAGTGCCAGTGCCCTACATGTATTAATATTCAGAATACAAAGGTGCTATGTTAACTCCATTATAAATGTAGTGCCAGTGCCCTATATTAATATTCAGAATACAAAGGTGCTGTGTTAACTCCATTATAAATGTAGTGCAGTGCCCTACATGTATTAATTTTCAGAATACAAAGGTGCTATATTAACGCCATTAGAAATGTAGTGCCAGTGTCCTATACGTATCAATATTCAGAATACAAAGGTGCTATATTAACTCCATTATAAATGTAGTGCCAGTGCCCTACATGTACTAATATTTAGAATACAAAGGTCCTATATTAACTCCATTATAAATGTAGTGCCAGTGCCCTATATTAATATTCAGAATACAAAGGTGCTGTGTTAACTCCATTATAAATGTAGTGCCAGTGCCCTACATGTATTAATATTCAGAATACAAAGGTGCTGTGTTAACTCCATTATAAATGTAGTGCCAGTGCCCTACATGTATTAATATTCAGAATACAAAGGTGCTATGTTAACTCCATTATATATGTAGTGCCAGTGCCCTACATTAATATTCAGAATACAAAGGTGTTATGTTAACTCCATTATAAATGTAGTGCCAGTGTCCTACATGTATTAATATTCAGAATACAAAGGTGCTATGTTAACTCCATTATAAATGTAGTACCAGTGCCCTACATGTATTAATATTCAGAATACAAAGGTGCTATGTTAATTCCATTATAAATGTAGTGCCAGTGCACTACATGTATTAATATTCAGAATACAAAGGTGCTGTGTTAACTCCATTATAAATGTAGTGCCAGTGCCCTACATGTATTAATATTCAGAATAGAAAGGTGCTGTGTTAACTCCATTATAAATGTAGTGCCAGTGCCCTACATGTATTAATATTCAGAATACAAAGGTGCTATATTAACTCCATTATCTATGTAGTGCCAGTGCCCTATATTAATATTCAGAATACAAAGGTGTTATGTTAACTCCATTATAAATGTAGTGCCAGTGTCCTACATGTATTAATATTCAGAATACAAAGGTGCTATGTTAACTCCATTATAAATGTAGTACCAGTGCCCTACATGTATTAATATTCAGAATAGAAAGGTGCTATGTTAACTCCATTATAAATGTAGTGCCAGTGTCCTACATGTATTAATATTCAGAATACAAAGGTGCTGTGTTAACTCCATTATAAATGTAGTGCAGTGCCCTACATGTATTAATTTTCAGAATACAAAGGTGCTATATTAACGCCATTATAAATGTAGTGCCAGTGTCCTATACGTATCAATATTCAGAATACAAAGGTGATGTGTTAACTCCATTATAAATGTAGTGCCAGTGCCCTACATTTACTAATATTCAGAATACAAAGGTGCTATATTAACTCCATTATAAATGTAGTGCAGGTGCCCTATATTAATATTCAGAATACAAAGGTGCTGTGTTAACTCCATTATAAATGTAGTGCCAGTGCCCTACATGTATTAATATTCAGAATACAAAGGTGCTGTGTTAACTCCATTATAAATGTAGTGCCAGTGCCCTAATTGTATTAATATTCAGAATACAAAAGTGCTATATTAACTCCATTATAAATGTAGTGCCAGTGCCCTAAATTAATATTCAGAATACAAAGGTAGTGCCAGTGCCCCTACTTGTATTAATATTCAGAATGCAAAGGTGCTGTGTTAACTGAATTATAAATGTAGTGCCAGTGCCCTACATGTATTAATATTCAGAATACAAAGGTGCTGTGTTAACTCCATTATAAATGTAGTGCCAGTGCCCTACATGTATTAATATTCAGAATACAAAGGTGCTATATTAACTCCATTATAAATGTAGTGCCAGTGCCCTATATTAATATTCGGAATACAAAGGTAGTGCCAGTGCCCCTACTTGTATTAATATTCAGAATGCAAAGGTGCTGTGTTAACTGAATTATAAATGTAGTGCCAGTGCCCTACATGTATTAATATTCAGAATACAAAGGTGCTGGGTTAACTCCATTATAAATGTAGAGCCAGTGCCCTACATGTACTAATATTCGGAATACAAAGGTGCTATATTAACTCCATTATAAATGTAGTGCCAGTGCCCTATATTAATATTCAGAATACAAAGGTGCTGTTTTAACTCCATTATAAATGTAGTGCCAGTGCCCTACATGTATTAATATTCAGAATACAAAGGTGCTGTGTTAACTCCATTATAAATGTAGTGCCAGTGCCCTACATGTATTAATATTCAGAATAGAAAGGTGCTGTGTTAACTCCATTATAAATGTAGTGCCAGTGCCCTACATGTATTAATATTCAGAATACAAAGGTGCTATGTTAACTCCATTATAAATGTAGTGCCAGTGCCCTACATGTATTAATATTCAGAATTCAAATGTGCTATATTAACTCCATTATAAATGTAGTGCCAGTGCCCTATATTAATATTCAGAATACAAAGGTAGTGCCAGTGCCCCTACTTGTATTAATATTCAGAATGCAAAGGTGCTGTGTTAACTGAATTATAAATGTAGTGCCAGTGCCCTACATGTATTAATATTCAGAATACAAAGGTGCTGTGTTAACTCCATTATAAATGTAGTGCCAGTGCCCTACATGTATTAATATTCAGAATACAAAGGTGCTGTGTTAACTCCATTATAAATGTAGTGCCAGTGCCCTATATTAATATTCAGAATACAAAGGTGCTATGTTAACTCCATTATAATTGTAGTGCCAGTGCCCTATATTAATATTCAGAATACAAAGGTGCTATGTTAACTCCATTATAAATGTAGTGCCAGTGCCCCACATGTATTAATATTCAGAATACAAAGGTGTTATGTTAACTCCATTATAAATCTAGTGCCAGTGTCCTACATGTATTAATATTCAGAATACAAAGGTGCTATGTTAACTCCATTATAAATGTAGTGCCAGTGTCCTATATGTATCAATATTCATAATACAAAGGTGCTATATTAACTCCATTATAAATGTAGTGCCAGTGCCCTACATGTATTAATATTCAGAATACAAAGGTGCTATATTAACTCCATTATAAATGTAGTGCCAGTGCCCTATATTAATATTCAGAATACAAAGGTGCTGTGTTAACTCCATTATAAATGTAGTGCCAGTGCCCAATATTAATATTCAGAATACAAAGGTAGTACCAGTGCCCCTACTTGTATTAATATTCAGAATGCAAAGGTGCTGTGTTAACTGAATTATAAATGTAGTGCCAGTGCCCTACATGTATTAATATTCAGAATACAAAGGTGCTGTGTTAACTCCATTATAAATGTAGTGCCAGTGTCCTATATGTATCAATATTCATAATACAAAGGTGCTATATTAACTCCATTATAAATGTAGTGCCAGTGCCCTACATGTATTAATATTCAGAATACAAAGGTGCTATGTTAACTCCATTATAAATGTAGTGCCAGTGCCCTACATGTATTAATATTCAGAATACAAAAGTGCTATATTAACTCCATTATAAATGTAGTGCCAGTGCCCTATATTAATATTCAGAATACAAAGGTAGTACCAGTGCCCCTACTTGTATTAATATTCAGAATGCAAAGGTGCTGTGTTAACTGAATTATAAATGTAGTGCCAGTGCCCTATATTAATATTCAGAATACAAAGGTGTTATGTTAACTCCATTATAAATGTAGTGCCAGTGTCCTACATGTATTAATATTCAGAATAGAAAGGTGCTATGTTAACTCCATTATAAATGTAGTGCCAGTGTCCTACATGTATTAATATTCAGAATACAAAGGTGCTGTGTTAACTCCATTATAAATGTAGTGCCAGTGCCCTACATGTATTAATATTCAGAATACAAAGGTGCTATATTAACTCCATTATCTATGTAGTGCCAGTGCCCTATATTAATATTCAGAATACAAAGGTGTTATGTTAACTCCATTATAAATGTAGTGCCAGTGTCCTACATGTATTAATATTCAGAATACAAAGGTGCTATGTTAACTCCATTATAAATGTAGTACCAGTGCCCTACATGTATTAATATTCAGAATAGAAAGGTGCTATGTTAACTCCATTATAAATGTAGTGCCAGTGTCCTACATGTATTAATATTCAGAATACAAAGGTGCTGTGTTAACTCCATTATAAATGTAGTGCAGTGCCCTACATGTATTAATTTTCAGAATACAAAGGTGCTATATTAACGCCATTATAAATGTAGTGCCAGTGTCCTATACGTATCAATATTCAGAATACAAAGGTACTATCTTAACTCCATTATAAATGTAGTGCCAGTGCCCTACATGTACTAATATTCAGAATACAAAGTTGCTATATTAATTCCATTATAAATGTAGGGCCAGTGCCCTATATTAATATTCAGAATACAAAGGTGCCTTGTTAACTCCATTATAAATGTAGTGCCAGTGCCCTACATGTATTAATATTCAGAATACAAAGGTGCTGTGTTAACTCCATTATAAATGTAGTGCCAGTGCCATAAATGTATTAATATTCAGAATAGAAAGGTGCTGTGTTAACTCCATTATAAATGTAGTGCCAGTGCCCTACATGTATTAATATTCAGAATACAAAGGTGTTGTGTTAACTCCATTATAAATGTAGTGCCAGTGCCCTACATGTACTAATATTCAGAATACAAAGGTGCTATATTAACTCCATTATAAATGTAGTGCTAGTGCCCTACATGATTAATATTCAGAATACAAAGGTGCTGTGTTAACTCCATTATAAATGTAGTGCCAGTGCCCTACATGTATTAGTATTCAGAATACAAAGGTGCTGTGTTAACTCCATTATAAATGTAGTGCCAGTGCCCTACATGTATTAATATTCAGAATAGAAAGGTGCTGTGTTAACTCCATTATAAATGTAGTGCCAGTGCCCTACATGTATTAATATTCAGAACTACAAAGGTGCTGTGTTAACTCCATTATAAATGTAGTGCCAGTGCCCTACATGTATTAATATTCAGAATACAAAGGTGCTATGTTAACTCCATTATAAATGTAGTGCCAGTGCCCTACATGTATTAATATTCAGAATACAAAGGTGCTGTGTTAACTCCATTATAAATGTAGTGCCAGTGCCCTATATTAATATTCAGAATACAAAGGTGCTATGTTAACTCCATTATAATTGTAGTGCCAGTGCCTACTATATTAATATTCAGAATACAAAGGTGCTATGTTAACTCCATTATAAATGTAGTGCCAGTGCCCCACATGTATTAATATTCAGAATACAAAGGTGTTATGTTAACTCCATTATAAATGTAGTGCCAGTGTCCTACATGTATTAATATTCAGAATACAAAGGTGCTGTGTTAACTCCATTATAAATGTAGTGCCAGTGCCCTACATGTATTAATATTCAGAATACAAAGGTGATGTGTTAACTCCATTATAAATGTAGTGCAGTGCCCTACATGTATTAATTTTCAGAATACAAAGGTGCTATATTAACGCCATTATAAATGTAGTGCCAGTGTCCTATACGTATCAATATTCAGAATACAAAGGTGATGTGTTAACTCCATTATAAATGTAGTGCCAGTGCCCTACATTTACTAATATTCAGAATACAAAGGTGCTATATTAACTCCATTATAAATGTAGTGCCAGGTGCCCTATATTAATATTCAGAATACAAAGGTGCTGTGTTAACTCCATTATAAATGTAGTGCCAGTGCCCTACATGTATTAATATTCAGAATACAAAGGTGCTGTGTTAACTCCATTATAAATGTAGTGCCAGTGCCCTACATTGTATTAATATTCAGAATACAAAAGTGCTATATTAACTCCATTATAAATGTAGTGCCAGTGCCCTAAATTAATATTCAGAATACAAAGGTAGTGCCAGTGCCCCTACTTGTATTAATATTCAGAATGCAAAGGTGCTGTGTTAACTGAATTATAAATGTAGTGCCAGTGCCCTACATGTATTAATATTCAGAATACAAAGGTGCTGTGTTAACTCCATTATAAATGTAGTGCCAGTGCCCTACATGTATTAATATTCAGAATACAAAGGTGCTATATTAACTCCATTATAAATGTAGTGCCAGTGCCCTATATTAATATTCGGAATACAAAGGTAGTGCCAGTGCCCCTACTTGTATTAATATTCAGAATGCAAAGGTGCTGTGTTAACTGAATTATAAATGTAGTGCCAGTGCCCTACATGTATTAATATTCAGAATACAAAGGTGCTGGGTTAACTCCATTATAAATGTAGAGCCAGTGCCCTACATGTACTAATATTCGGAATACAAAGGTGCTATATTAACTCCATTATAAATGTAGTGCCAGTGCCCTATATTAATATTCAGAATACAAAGGTGCTGTTTTAACTCCATTATAAATGTAGTGCCAGTGCCCTACATGTATTAATATTCAGAATACAAAGGTGCTGTGTTAACTCCATTATAAATGTAGTGCCAGTGCCCTACATGTATTAATATTCAGAATAGAAAGGTGCTGTGTTAACTCCATTATAAATGTAGTGCCAGTGCCCTACATGTATTAATATTCAGAATACAAAGGTGCTATGTTAACTCCATTATAAATGTAGTGCCAGTGCCCTACATGTATTAATATTCAGAATTCAAATGTGCTATATTAACTCCATTATAAATGTAGTGCCAGTGCCCTATATTAATATTCAGAATACAAAGGTAGTGCCAGTGCCCCTACTTGTATTAATATTCAGAATGCAAAGGTGCTGTGTTAACTGAATTATAAATGTAGTGCCAGTGCCCTACATGTATTAATATTCAGAATACAAAGGTGCTGTGTTAACTCCATTATAAATGTAGTGCCAGTGCCCTACATGTATTAATATTCAGAATACAAAGGTGCTGTGTTAACTCCATTATAAATGTAGTGCCAGTGCCCTATATTAATATTCAGAATACAAAGGTGCTATGTTAACTCCATTATAATTGTAGTGCCAGTGCCCTATATTAATATTCAGAATACAAAGGTGCTATGTTAACTCCATTATAAATGTAGTGCCAGTGCCCTACATGTATTAATATTCAGAATACAAAGGTGTTATGTTAACTCCATTGTAAATGTAGTGCCAGTGCCCAATATGTATTAATATTCAGAATACAAAGGTGCTATGTTAACTCCATTATAAATGTAGTGCCAGTGTCCTATATGTATCAATATTCATAATACAAAGGTGCTATATTAACTCCATTATAAATGTAGTGCCAGTGCCCTACATGTACTAATATTCAGAATACAAAGGTGCTATATTAACTCCATTATAAATGTAGTGCCAGTGCCCTATATTAATATTCAGAATACAAAGGTGCTGTGTTAACTCCATTATAAATGTAGTGCCAGTGCCCTACATGTATTAATATTCAGAATACAAAGGTGCTGTGTTAACTCCATTATAAATGTAGTGCCAGTGCCCTACATGTATTAATATTCAGAATAGAAAGGTGCTGTGTTAACTCCATTATAAATGTAGTGCCAGTGCCCTACATGTATTAATATTCAGAATACAAAGGTGCTATGTTAACTCCATTATATATGTAGTGCCAGTGCCCTATATTAATATTCAGAATACAAAGGTGTTATGTTAACTCCATTATAAATGTAGTGCCAGTGTCCTACATGTATTAATATTCAGAATACAAAGGTGCTATGTTAACTCCATTATAAATGTAGTACCAGTGCCCTACATGTATTAATATTCAGAATACAAAGGTGCTATGTTAACTCCATTATAAATGTAGTGCCAGTGTCCTACATGTATTAATATTCAGAATACAAAGGTGCTGTGTTAACTCCATTATAAATGTAGTGCAGTGCCCTACATGTATTAATTTTCAGAATACAAAGGTGCTATATTAACGCCATTATAAATGTAGTGCCAGTGTCCTATACGTATCAATATTCAGAAAACAAAGGTGCTATCTTAACTCCATTATAAATGTAGTGCCAGTGCCCTACATGTACTAATATTCAGAATACAAAGTTGCTATATTAACTCCATTATAAATGTAGGGCCAGTGCCCTATATTAATATTCAGAATACAAAGGTGCTGTGTTAACTCCATTATAAATGTAGTGCCAGTGCCCTACATGTATTACTATTCAGAATACAAAGGTGCTGTGTTAACTCCATTATAAATGTAGTGCCAGTGCCCTACATGTATTAATATTCAGAATAGAAAGGTGCTGTGTTAACTCCATTATAAATGTAGTGCCAGTGCCCTACATGTATTAATATTCAGAATACAAAGGTGTTGTGTTAACTCCATTATAAATGTAGTGCCAGTGCCCTATATGTATTAATATTCAGAATACAAAGGTGCTATGTTAACTCCATTATAAATGTAGTGCCAGTGCCCTACATGTATTAATATTCAGAATTCAAAAGTGCTATATTAACTCCATTATAAATGTAGTGCCAGTGCCCTATATTAATATTCAGAATACAAAGGTAGTGCCAGTGCCCCTACTTGTATTAATATTCAGAATACAAAGGTGCTGTGTTAACTGAATTATAAATGTAGTGCCAGTGCCCTACATGTATTAATATTCAGAATACAAAGGTGCTGTGTTAACTCCATTATAAATGTAGTGCCAGTGCCCTACATGTATTAATATTCAGAATACAAAGGTGCTATGTTAACTCCATTATTAATGTAGTGCCAGTGCCCTACATGTATTAATATTCAGAATACAAAGGTGCTATGTTAACTCCATTATAAATGTAGTACCAGTGCCCTATATTAATATTCAGAATACAAAGGTGCTGTGTTAACTCCATTATAAATGTAGTGCCAGTGCCCTACATGTATTAATATTCAGAATACAAAGGTGCTGTGTTAACTCCATTATAAATGTAGTGCCAGTGCCCTACATGTATTAATATTCAGAATACAAAGGTGCTATGTTAACTCCATTATAAATGTAGTGCCAGTGCCCTACTATTAATATTCAGAATACAAAGGTGTTATGTTAACTCCATTATAAATGTAGTGCCAGTGTCCTACATGTATTAATATTCAGAATACAAAGGTGCTATGTTAACTCCATTATAAATGTAGTACCAGTGCCCTACATGTATTAATATTCAGAATACAAAGGTGCTATGTTAACTCCATTATAAATGTAGTGCCAGTGCACTACATGTATTAATATTCAGAATACAAAGGTGCTGTGTTAACTCCATTATAAATGTAGTGCCAGTGCCCTACATGTATTAATATTCAGAATAGAAAGGTGCTGTGTTAACTCCATTATAAATGTAGTGCCAGTGCCCTACATGTATTAATATTCAGAATACAAAGGTGCTATATTAACTCCATTATATATGTAGTGCCAGTGCCCTATATTAATATTCAGAATACAAAGGTGTTATGTTAACTCCATTATAAATGTAGTGCCAGTGTCCTACATGTATTAATATTCAGAATACAAAGGTGCTATGTTAACTCCATTATAAATGTAGTACCAGTGCCCTACATGTATTAATATTCAGAATAGAAAGGTGCTATGTTAACTCCATTATAAATGTAGTGCCAGTGTCCTACATGTATTAATATTCAGAATACAAAGGTGCTGTGTTAACTCCATTATAAATGTAGTGCAGTGCCCTACATGTATTAATTTTCAGAATACAAAGGTGCTATATTAACGCCATTATAAATGTAGTGCCAGTGTCCTATACGTATCAATATTCAGAATACAAAGGTGCTATCTTAACTCCATTATAAATGTAGTGCCAGTGCCCTACATGTACTAATATTCAGAATACAAAGTTGCTATATTAACTCCATTATAAATGTAGGGCCAGTGCCCTATATTAATATTCAGAATACAAAGGTGCTGTGTTAACTCCATTATAAATGTAGTGCCAGTGCCCTACATGTATTACTATTCAGAATACAAAGGTGCTGTGTTAACTCCATTATAAATGTAGTGCCAGTGCCCTACATGTATTAATATTCAGAATAGAAAGGTGCTGTGTTAACTCCATTATAAATGTAGTGCCAGTGCCCTACATGTATTAATATTCAGAATACAAAGGTGTTGTGTTAACTCCATTATAAATGTAGTGCCAGTGCCCTATATGTATTAATATTCAGAATACAAAGGTGCTATGTTAACTCCATTATAAATGTAGTGCCAGTGCCCTACATGTATTAATATTCAGAATTCAAAAGTGCTATATTAACTCCATTATAAATGTAGTGCCAGTGCCCTATATTAATATTCAGAATACAAAGGTAGTGCCAGTGCCCCTACTTGTATTAATATTCAGAATACAAAGGTGCTGTGTTAACTGAATTATAAATGTAGTGCCAGTGCCCTACATGTATTAATATTCAGAATACAAAGGTGCTGTGTTAACTCCATTATAAATGTAGTGCCAGTGCCCTACATGTATTAATATTCAGAATACAAAGGTGCTATGTTAACTCCATTATTAATGTAGTGCCAGTGCCCTACATGTATTAATATTCAGAATACAAAGGTGCTATGTTAACTCCATTATATATGTAGTGCCAGTGCCCTACATTAATATTCAGAATACAAAGGTGCTATGTTAACTCCATTATAAATGTAGTGCCAGTGCACTACATGTATTAATATTCAGAATACAAAGGTGCTGTGTTAACTCCATTATAAATGTAGTGCCAGTGCCCTACATGTATTAATATTCAGAATACAAAGGTGCTGTGTTAACTCCATTATAAATGTAGTGCCAGTGCCCTACATGTATTAATATTCAGAATACAAAGGTGTTGTGTTAACTCCATTATAAATGTAGTGCCAGTGCCCTACATGTATTAATATTCAGAATACAAAGGTGCTATATTAACTCCATTATTAATGTAGTGCCAGTGCCCTACATGTATTAATATTCAGAATACAAAGGTGCTGTGTTAACTCCATTATAAATGTAGTGCCAGTGCCCTACATGTATTAATATTCAGAATACAAAGGTGCTATATTAACTCCATTATAAATGTAGTGCCAGTGCCCTGTATTAATATTCAGAATATAAAGGTGCTGTGTTAACTCCATTATAAATGTAGTGCCAGTGCCCTACATGTATTAATATTCAGAATACAAAGGTGCTGTGTTAACTCCATTATAAATGTAGTGCCAGTGCCCTACATTTATTAATATTCAGAATACAAAGGTGCTGTGTTAACTCCATTATAAATGTAGTGCCAGTGCCCTACATGTATTAATATTCAGAATACAAAGGTGCTATGTTAACTCCATTATAAATGTAGTGCCAGTGCCCTATATTAATATTCAGAATACAAAGGTGTTATGTTAACTCCATTATAAATGTAGTGCCAGTGTCCTACATGTATTAATATTCAGAATACAAAGGTGCTATGTTAACTCCATTATAAATGTAGTACCAGTGCCCTACATGTATTAATATTCAGAATACAAAGGTGCTATGTTAACTCCATTATAAATGTAGTGCCAGTGTCCTACATGTATTAATATTCAGAATACAAAGGTGCTATGTTAACTCCATTATAAATGTAGTGCCAGTGCCCTACATGTATTCATTTTCAGAATACAAAGGTGCTATATTAACGCCATTATAAATGTAGTGCCAGTGTCCTATACGTATCAATATTCAGAATACAAAGGTGCTATCTTAACTCCATTATAAATGTAGTGCCAGTGCCCTACATGTACTAATATTCAGAATACAAAGTTGCTATATTAACTCCATTATAAATGTAGGGCCAGTGCCCTATATTAATATTCAGAATACAAAGGTGCTGTGTTAACTCCATTATAAATGTAGTGCCAGTGCCCTACATGTATTAATATTCAGAATACAAAGGTGCTGTGTTAACTCCATTATAAATGTAGTGCCAGTGCCCTACATGTATTAATATTCAGAATAGAAAGGTGCTGTGTTAACTCCATTATAAATGTAGTGCCAGTGCCCTACATGTATTAATATTCAGAATACAAAGGTGTTGTGTTAACTCCATTATAAATGTAGTGCCAGTGCCCTATATGTATTAATATTCAGAATACAAAGGTGCTATGTTAACTCCATTATAAATGTAGTGCCAGTGCCCTACATGTATTAATATTCAGAATTCAAAAGTGCTATATTAACTCCATTATAAATGTAGTGCCAGTGCCCTATATTAATATTCAGAATACAAAGGTAGTGCCAGTGCCCCTACTTGTATTAATATTCAGAATACAAAGGTGCTGTGTTAACTGAATTATAAATGTAGTGCCAGTGCCCTACATGTATTAATATTCAGAATACAAAGGTGCTGTGTTAACTCCATTATAAATGTAGTGCCAGTGCCCTACATGTATTAATATTCAGAATACAAAGGTGCTATGTTAACTCCATTATTAATGTAGTGCCAGTGCCCTACATGTATTAATATTCAGAATACAAAGGTGCTATGTTAACTCCATTATAAATGTAGTGCCAGTGCCCTATATTAATATTCAGAATACAAAGGTGCTGTGTTAACTCCATTATAAATGTAGTGCAGTGCCCTACATGTATTAATTTTCAGAATACAAAGGTGCTATATTAACGTCCATTATAAATGTAGTGCCAGTGTCCTATACGTATCAATATTCAGAATACAAAGGTGCTATATTAACTCCATTATAAATGTAGTGCCAGTGCCCTACATGTACTAATATTCAGAATACAAAGGTGCTATATTAACTCCATTATAAATGTAGTGCCAGTGCCCTATATTAATATTCAGAATACAAAGGTGCTGTGTTAACTCCATTATAAATGTAGTGCCAGTGCCCTACATGTATTAATATTCAGAATACAAAGGTGCTGTGTTAACTCCATTATAAATGTAGTGCCAGTGCCCTACATGTATTAATATTCAGAATACAAAGGTGCTATGTTAACTCCATTATAAATGTAGTGCCAGTGCCCTATATTAATATTCAGAATACAAAGGTGTTATGTTAACTCCATTATAAATGTAGTGCCAGTGTCCTACATGTATTAATATTCAGAATACAAAGGTGCTATGTTAACTCCATTATAAATGTAGTACCAGTGCCCTACATGTATTAATATTCAGAATACAAAGGTGCTATGTTAACTCCATTATAAATGTAGTGCCAGTGCCCTACATGTATTAATATTCAGAATACAAAGGTGCTGTGTTAACTCCATTATAAATGTAGTGCCAGTGCCCTACATGTATTAATATTCAGAATACAAAGGTGCTGTGTTAACTCCATTATAAATGTAGTGCCAGTGCCCTACATGTATTAATATTCAGAATACAAAGGTGCTATATTAACTCCATTATAAATGTAGTGCCAGTGCCCTATATTAATATTCAGAATACAAAGGTGTTATGTTAACTCCATTATAAATGTAGTGCCAGTGTCCTACATGTATTAATATTCAGAATACAAAGGTGCTATGTTAACTCCATTATAAATGTAGTACCAGTGCCCTACATGTATTAATATTCAGAATAGAAAGGTGCTATGTTAACTCCATTATAAATGTAGTGCCAGTGTCCTACATGTATTAATATTCAGAATACAAAGGTGCTGTGTTAACTCCATTATAAATGTAGTGCCAGTGCCCTACATGTATTAATATTCAGAATAGAAAGGTGCTGTGTTAACTCCATTATAAATGTAGTGCCAGTGCCCTACATGTATTAATATTCAGAATACAAAGGTGCTATGTTATCTCCATTATAAATGTAGTGCCAGTGCCCTATATGTATTAATATTCAGAATACAAAGGTGCTATGTTAACTCCATTATAAATGTAGTGCCAGTGCCCTACATGTATTAATATTCAGAATACAAAGGTGCTATATTAACTCCATTATAAATGTAGTGCCAGTGCCCTACATGTATTAATATTCAGAATACAAAGGTAGTGCCAGTGCCCCTACTTGTATTAATATTCAGAATACAAAGGTGCTGTGTTAACTCCATTATAAATGTAGTGCCAGTGCCCTACATGTATTAATATTCAGAATACAAAGGTGCTGTGTTAACTCCATTATAAATGTAGTGCCAGTGCCCTACATGTATTAATATTCAGAATACAAAGGTGCTATGTTAACTCCATTATTAATGTAGTGCCAGTGCCCTACATGTATTAATATTCAGAATACAAAGGTGCTATGTTAACTCCATTATAAATGTAGTGCCAGTGCCCTATATTAATATTCAGAATACAAAGGTGTTATGTTAACTCCATTATAAATGTAGTGCCAGTGCCCTACATGTATTAATATTCAGAATACAAAGGTGCTGTGTTAACTCCATTATAAATGTAGTGCCAGTGCCATAAATGTATTAATATTCAGAATAGAAAGGTGCTGTGTTAACTCCATTATAAATGTAGTGCCAGTGCCCTACATGTATTAATATTCAGAATACAAAGGTGCTATATTAACTCCATTATAAATGTAGAGCCAGTGCCCTATATTAATATTCAGAATACAAAGGTGCTGTGTTAACTCCATTATAAATGTAGTGCCAGTGCCCTACATGTATTAATATTCAGAATACAAAGGTGCTATGTTAACTCCATTATAAATGTAGTGCCAGTGCCCATTATGTATTAATATTCAGAATACAAAGGTGCTATGTTAACTCCATTATAAATGTAGTACCAGTGCCCTACATGTATTAATATTCAGAATACAAAGGTGTTATGTTAACTCCATTATAAATGTAGTGCCAGTGTCCTACATGTATTAATATTCAGAATACAAAGGTGCTATGTTAACTCCATTATAAATGTAGTACCAGTGCCCTACATGTATTACTATTCAGAATACAAAGGTGTTATGTTAACTCCATTGTAAATGTAGTGCCAGTGCCCTACATGTATTAATATTCAGAATACAAAGGTGCTGTGTTAACTCCATTATAAATGTAGTGCCAGTGCCCTACATGTATTAATATTCAGAATACAAAGGTGCTGTGTTAACTCCATTATAAATGTAGTGCCAGTGCCCTACATGTATTAATATTCAGAATACAAAGGTGCTATATTAACTCCATTATAAATGTAGTGCCAGTGCCCTATATTAATATTCAGAATACAAAGGTGTTATGTTAACTCCATTATAAATGTAGTGCCAGTGTCCTACATGTATTAATATTCAGAATACAAAGGTGCTATGTTAACTCCATTATAAATGTAGTACCAGTGCCCTACATGTATTAATATTCAGAATAGCAAAGGTGCTATGTTAACTCCATTATAAATGTAGTGCCAGTGTCCTACATGTATTAATATTCAGAATACAAAGGTGCTGTGTTAACTCCATTATAAATGTAGTGCCAGTGCCCTACATGTATTAATATTCAGAATACAAAGGTGCTGTGTTAACTCCATTATAAATGTAGTGCCAGTGCCCTACATGTATTAATATTCAGAATACAAAGGTGCTGTGTTAACTCCATTATAAATGTAGTGCCAGTGCCCTATATGTATTAATATTCAGAATACAAAGGTGCTATGTTAACTCCATTATAAATGTAGTGCCAGTGCCCTACATGTATTAATATTCAGAATTCAAAAGTGCTATATTAACTCCATTATAAATGTAGTGCCAGTGCCCTATATTAATATTCAGAATACAAAGGTAGTGCCAGTGCCCCTACTTGTATTAATATTCAGAATACAAAGGTGCTGTGTTAACTGAATTATAAATGTAGTGCCAGTGCCCTACATGTATTAATATTCAGAATACAAAGGTGCTGTGTTAACTCCATTATAAATGTAGTGCCAGTGCCCTACATGTATTAATATTCAGAATACAAAGGTGCTATGTTAACTCCATTATTAATGTAGTGCCAGTGCCCTACATGTATTAATATTCAGAATACAAAGGTGCTATGTTAACTCCATTATATATGTAGTGCCAGTGCCCTATATTAATATTCAGAATACAAAGGTGTTATGTTAACTCCATTATAAATGTAGTGCCAGTGCCCTACATGTATTAATATTCAGAATACAAAGGTGCTGTGTTAACTCCATTATAAATGTAGTGCCAGTGCCCTACATGTATTAATATTCAGAATAGAAAGGTGCTGTGTTAACTCCATTATAAATGTAGTGCCAGTGCCCTACATGTATTAATATTCAGAATACAAAGGTGCTGTGTTAACTCCATTATAAATGTAGTGCCAGTGCCCTACATGTATTAATATTCAGAATACAAAGGTGCTATATTAACTCCATTATAAATGTAGTGCTAGTGCCCTATATTAATATTCAGAATACAAAGGTGCTGTGTTAACTCCATTATAAATGTAGTGCCAGTGCCCTACATGTACTAATATTCAGAATACAAAGGTGCTATATTAACTCCATTATAAATGTAGTGCCAGTGCCCTATATTAATATTCAGAATACAAAGGTGCTGTGTTAACTCCATTATAAATGTAGTGCCAGTGCCCTACATGTATTAATATTCAGAATACAAAGGTGCTGTGTTAACTCCATTATAAATGTAGTGCCAGTGCCCTACATGTATTAATATTCAGAATAGAAAGGTGCTGTGTTAACTCCATTATAAATGTAGTGCCAGTGCCCTACATGTATTAATATTCAGAATACAAAGGTGCTATGTTAACTCCATTATATATGTAGTGCCAGTGCCCTATATTAATATTCAGAATACAAAGGTGTTATGTTAACTCCATTATAAATGTAGTGCCAGTGTCCTACATGTATTAATATTCAGAATACAAAGGTGCTATGTTAACTCCATTATAAATGTAGTACCAGTGCCCTACATGTATTAATATTCAGAATACAAAGGTGCTATGTTAACTCCATTATAAATGTAGTGCCAGTGTCCTACATGTATTAATATTCAGAATACAAAGGTGCTGTGTTAACTCCATTATAAATGTAGTGCAGTGCCCTACATGTATTAATTTTCAGAATACAAAGGTGCTATATTAACGCCATTATAAATGTAGTGCCAGTGTCCTATACGTATCAATATTCAGAATACAAAGGTGCTATCTTAACTCCATTATAAATGTAGTGCCAGTGCCCTACATGTACTAATATTCAGAATACAAAGTTGCTATATTAACTCCATTATAAATGTAGGGCCAGTGCCCTATATTAATATTCAGAATACAAAGGTGCTGTGTTAACTCCATTATAAATGTAGTGCCAGTGCCCTACATGTATTAATATTCAGAATACAAAGGTGCTGTGTTAACTCCATTATAAATGTAGTGCCAGTGCCCTACATGTATTAATATTCAGAATAGAAAGGTGCTGTGTTAACTCCATTATAAATGTAGTGCCAGTGCCCTACATGTATTAATATTCAGAATACAAAGGTGTTGTGTTAACTCCATTATAAATGTAGTGCCAGTGCCCTATATGTATTAATATTCAGAATACAAAGGTGCTATGTTAACTCCATTATAAATGTAGTGCCAGTGCCCTACATGTATTAATATTCAGAATTCAAAAGTGCTATATTAACTCCATTATAAATGTAGTGCCAGTGCCCTATATTAATATTCAGAATACAAAGGTAGTGCCAGTGCCCCTACTTGTATTAATATTCAGAATACAAAGGTGCTGTGTTAACTGAATTATAAATGTAGTGCCAGTGCCCTACATGTATTAATATTCAGAATACAAAGGTGCTGTGTTAACTCCATTATAAATGTAGTGCCAGTGCCCTACATGTATTAATATTCAGAATACAAAGGTGCTATGTTAACTCCATTATAAATGTAGTGCCAGTACCCTACATGTATTAATATTCAGAATACAAAGGTGCTATGTTAACTCCATTATAAATGTAGTGCCAGTGCCCTATATTAATATTCAGAATACAAAGGTGCTGTGTTAACTCCATTATAAATGTAGTGCAGTGCCCTACATGTATTAATTTTCAGAATACAAAGGTGCTATATTAACGTCCATTATAAATGTAGTGCCAGTGTCCTATACGTATCAATATTCAGAATACAAAGGTGCTATGTTAACTCCATTATAAATGTAGTGCCAGTGCCCTACATGTACTAATATTTAGAATACAAAGGTCCTATATTAACTCCATTATAAATGTAGTGCCAGTGCCCTATATTAATATTCAGAATACAAAGGTGCTGTGTTAACTCCATTATAAATGTAGTGCCAGTGCCCTACATGTATTAATATTCAGAATACAAAGGTGCTGTGTTAACTCCATTATAAATGTAGTGCCAGTGCCCTACATGTATTAATATTCAGAATACAAAGGTGCTATGTTAACTCCATTATAAATGTAGTGCCAGTGCCCTACTATTAATATTCAGAATACAAAGGTGTTATGTTAACTCCATTATAAATGTAGTGCCAGTGTCCTACATGTATTAATATTCAGAATACAAAGGTGCTATGTTAACTCCATTATAAATGTAGTACCAGTGCCCTACATGTATTAATATTCAGAATACAAAGGTGCTATGTTAACTCCATTATAAATGTAGTGCCAGTGCCCTACATGTATTAATATTCAGAATACAAAGGTGCTGTGTTAACTCCATTATAAATGTAGTGCCAGTGCCCTACATGTATTAATATTCAGAATAGAAAGGTGCTGTGTTAACTCCATTATAAATGTAGTGCCAGTGCCCTACATGTATTAATATTCAGAATACAAAGGTGCTATATTAACTCCATTATATATGTAGTGCCAGTGCCCTATATTAATAATCAGAATACAAAGGTGTTATGTTAACTCCATTATAAATGTAGTGCCAGTGTCCTACATGTATTAATATTCAGAATACAAAGGTGCTATGTTAACTCCATTATAAATGTAGTACCAGTGCCCTACATGTATTAATATTCAGAATAGAAAGGTGCTATGTTAACTCCATTATAAATGTAGTGCCAGTGTCCTACATGTATTAATATTCAGAATACAAAGGTGCTGTGTTAACTCCATTATAAATGTAGTGCCAGTGCCCTACATGTATTAATTTTCAGAATACAAAGGTGCTATATTAACGCCATTATAAATGTAGTGCCAGTGTCCTATACGTATCAATATTCAGAATACAAAGGTACTATCTTAACTCCATTATAAATGTAGTGCCAGTGCCCTACATGTACTAATATTCAGAATACAAAGTTGCTATATTAACTCCATTATAAATGTAGGGCCAGTGCCCTATATTAATATTCAGAATACAAAGGTGCCTATGTTAACTCCATTATAAATGTAGTGCCAGTGCCCTACATGTATTAATATTCAGAATACAAAGGTGCTGTGTTAACTCCATTATAAATGTAGTGCCAGTGCCATAAATGTATTAATATTCAGAATACAAAGGTGCTGTGTTAACTCCATTATAAATGTAGTGCCAGTGCCCTACATGTATTAATATTCAGAATACAAAGGTGCTGTGTTAACTCCATTATAAATGTAGTGCCAGTGCCCTACATGTATTAATATTCAAAATACAAAGGTGCTATATTAACTCCATTATAAATGTAGTGCCAGTGCCCTATATTAATATTCAGAATACAAAGGTGCTATGTTAACTCCATTATAAATGTAGTGCCAGTGCCCTACATGTATTAATATTCAGAATACAAAGGTGCTCTGTTAACTCCATTATAAATGTAGTGCCAGTGCCCTACATGTATTAATATTCAGAATACAAAGGTGCTGTGTTAACTCCATTATAAATGTAGTGCCAGTGCCCTACATGTATTAATATTCAGAACTACAAAGGTTGCTGTGTTAACTCCATTATAAATGTAGTGCCAGTGCCCTACATGTATTAATATTCAGAATACAAAGGTGCTATGTTAACTCCATTATAAATGTAGTGCCAGTGCCCTACATGTATTAATATTCAGAATACAAAGGTGCTGTGTTAACTCCATTATAAATGTCGTGCCAGTGCCCTATATTAATATTCAGAATACAAAGGTGCTATGTTAACTCCATTATAATTGTAGTGCCAGTGCCCTATATTAATATTCAGAATACAAAGGTGCTATGTTAACTCCATTATAAATGTAGTGCCAGTGCCCTACATGTATTAATATTCAGAATACAAAGGTGTTATGTTAACTCCATTATAAATGTAGTGCCAGTGTCCTACATGTATTAATATTCAGAATACAAAGGTGCTGTATTAACTCCATTATAAATGTAGTGCCAGTGCCCTACATGCATTAATATTCAGAATACAAAGGTGATGTGTTAACTCCATTATAAATGTAGTGCAGTGCCCTACATGTATTAATTTTCAGAATACAAAGGTGCTATATTAACGCCATTATAAATGTAGTGCCAGTGTCCTATACGTATCAATATTCAGAATACAAAGGTGATGTGTTAACTCCATTATAAATGTAGTGCCAGTGCCCTACATGTACTAATATTCAGAATACAAAGGTGCTATATTAACTCCATTATAAATGTAGTGCCAGTGCCCTATATTAATATTCAGAATACAAAGGTGCTGTGTTAACTCCATTATAAATGTAGTGCCAGTGCCCTACATGTATTAATATTCAGAATACAAAGGTGCTGTGTTAACTCCATTATAAATGTAGTGCCAGTGCCCTACATGTATTAATATTCAGAATACAAAGGTGCTATGTTAACTCCATTATAAATGTAGTGCCAGTGCCCTACATGTATTAATATTCAGAATACAAAGGTAGTGCCAGTGCCCCTACTTGTATTAATATTCAGAATGCAAAGGTGCTATGTTAACTGCATTATAAATGTAGTGCCAGTGCCCTACATGTATTAATATTCAGAATACAAAGGTGCTGTGTTAACTCCATTATAAATGTAGTGCCAGTGCCCTACATGTATTAATATTCAGAATACAAAGGTGCTATATTAACTCCATTATAAATGTAGTGCCAGTGCCCTATATTAATATTTAGAATACAAAGGTAGTGCCAGTGCCCCTACTTGTATTAATATTCAGAATGCAAAGGTGCTGTGTTAACTGAATTATAAATGTAGTGCCAGTGCCCTACATGTATTAATATTCAGAATACAAAGGTGCTGTGTTAACTCCATTATAAATGTAGAGCCAGTGCCCTACATGTACTAATATTCAGAATACAAAGGTGCTATATTAACTCCATTATAAATGTAGTGCCAGTGCCCTATATTAATATTCAGATTACAAAGGTGCTGTGTTAACTCCATTATAAATGTAGTGCCAGTGCCCTACATGTATTAATATTCAGAATACAAAGGTGCTGTGTTAACTCCATTATAAATGTAGTGCCAGTGCCCTACATGTATTAATATTCAGAATACAAAGGTGCTGTGTTAACTCCATTATAAATGTAGTGCCAGTGCCCTACATGTATTAATATTCAGAATACAAAGGTGCTATGTTAACTCCATTATAAATGTAGTGCCAGTGCCCTACATGTATTAATATTCAGAATTCAAAGGTGCTATATTAACTCCATTATAAATGTAGTGCCAGTGCCCTATATTAATATTCAGAATACAAAGGTAGTGCCAGTGCCCCTACTTGTATTAATATTCAGAATGCAAAGGTGCTGTGTTAACTGAATTATAAATGTAGTGCCAGTGCCCTACATGTATTAATATTCAGAATACAAAGGTGCTGTGTTAACTCCATTATAAATGTAGTGCCAGTGCCCTACATGTATTAATATTCAGAATACAAAGGTGCTGTGTTAACTCCATTATAAATGTAGTGCCACTGTCCTATATTAATATTCAAAATACAAAGGTGCTATGTTATCTCCATTATAAATGTAGTGCCAGTGTCCTATATTAATATTCAGAATACAAAGGTGCTATGTTATCTCCATTATAAATGTAGTGCCAGTGCCCCACATGTATTAATATTCAGAATACAAAGGTGCTATGTTAACTCCATTATAAATGTAGTGCCAGTGCCCTACATGTATTAATATTCAGAATACAAAGGTGCTGTGTTAACTCCATTATAAATGTAGTGCCAGTGCCCTACATGTATTAATATTCAGAATACAAAGTTGCTATATTAACTCCATTATAAATGTAGTGCCAGTGCCCTACATGTACTAATATTCAGAATACAAAGGTGCTATATTAACTCCATTATAAATGTAGTGCCAGTGCCCTACATGTATTAATATTCAGAATACAAAGGTGCTGTGTTAACTCCATTATAAATGTAGTGCCAGTGCCCTACATGTATTAATATTCAGAATACAAAGGTGCTGTGTTAACTCCATTATAAATGTAGTGCCAGTGCCCTACATGTATTAATATTCAGAATACAAAGGTGCTGTGTTAACTCCATTATAAATGTAGTGCCAGTGCCCTACATGTATTAATATTCAGAATACAAAGGTGCTATGTTAACTCCATTATATATGTAGTGCCAGTGCCCTACATGTATTAATATTCAGAATACAAAGGTGTTATGTTAACTCCATTATAAATGTAGTGCCAGTGTCCTACATGTATTAATATTCAGAATACAAAGGTGCTATGTTAACTCCATTATTAATGTAGTGCCAGTGTCCTATATTAATATTCAGAATACAAAGGTGCTATGTTAACTCCATTATAAATGTAGTGCCAGTGCCCTACATGTATTAATATTCAGAATACAAAGGTGCTATGTTAACTCCATTATAAATGTAGTGCCAGTGTCCTATACGTATCAATATTCAGAATACAAAGGTGCTATCTTAACTCCATTATAAATGTAGTGCCAGTGCCCTACATGTACTAATATTCAGAATACAAAGTTGCTATATTAACTCCATTATAAATGTAGGGCCAGTGCCCTATATTAATATTCAGAATACAAAGGTGCTGTGTTAACTCCATTATAAATGTAGTGCCAGTGCCCTACATGTATTACTATTCAGAATACAAAGGTGCTGTGTTAACTCCATTATAAATGTAGTGCCAGTGCCCTACATGTATTAATATTCAGAATAGAAAGGTGCTGTGTTAACTCCATTATAAATGTAGTGCCAGTGCCCTACATGTATTAATATTCAGAATACAAAGGTGCTGTGTTAACTCCATTATAAATGTAGTGCCAGTGCCCTATATGTATTAATATTCAGAATACAAAGGTGCTATGTTAACTCCATTATAAATGTAGTGCCAGTGCCCTACATGTATTAATATTCAGAATTCAAAGGTGCTATATTAACTCCATTATAAATGTAGTGCCAGTGCCCTATATTAATATTCAGAATACAAAGGTAGTGCCAGTGCCCCTACTTGTATTAATATTCAGAATACAAAGGTGCTGTGTTAACTGAATTATAAATGTAGTGCCAGTGCCCTACTTGTATTAATATTCAGAATACAAAGGTGCTGTTATCTGCATTATAAATGTAGTGCCAGTGCCCTACATGTATTAATATTCAGAATACAAAGGTGCTCTGTTAACTCCATTATAAATGTAGTGCCAGTGCCCTACATGTATTAATATTCAGAATACAAAGGTGCTATGTTATCTCCATTATAAATGTAGTGCCAGTGCCCAATATGTATTAATATTCAGAATACAAAGGTGCTATGTTAACTCCATTATTAATGTAGTGCCAGTGTCCTATATTAATATTAAGAATACAAAGGTGCTATGTTATCTCCATTATAAATGTAGTGCCAGTGCCCTACATGTATTAATGTTCAGAATACAAAGGTGCTATATTAACTCCATTATAAATGTAGTGCCAGTGTCCTATACGTATCAATATTCAGAATACAAAGGTGCTATATTAACTCCATTATAAATGTAGTGCCAGTGCCCTATATTAATATTCAGAATACAAAGGTGCTGTGTTAACTCCATTATAAATGTAGTGCCAGTGCCCTATATTAATATTCAGAATACAAAGGTGCTGTGTTAACTCCATTATAAATGTAGTGCCAGTGCCCTACACGTATTAATATTCAGAATACAAAGGTGCTGTGTTAACTCCATTATAAATGTAGTGCCAGTGCCCTACATGTATTAATATTCAGAATACAAAGGTGCTATGTTAACTCCATTATAAATGTAGTGCCAGTGCCCTACATGTATTAATATTCAGAATACAAAGGTGCTATATTAACTCCATTATAAATGTAGGGCCAGTGCCCTATATTAATATTCAGAATACAAAGGTGCTCTGTTAACTCCATTATAACTGTAGTGCCAGTGCCCTACTTGTATTAATATTCAGAATACAAAGGTGCTATGTTAACTCCATTATAAATGTAGTGCCAGTGCCCTACATGTATTAATATTCAGAATACAAAGGTGCTGTGTTAACTCCATTATAAATGTAGTACCAGTGCCCTACATGTATTAATATTCAGAATACAAAGGTGCTATGTTAACTCCATTATAAATGTAGTGCCAGTGCCCTACATGTATTAATATTCAGAATACAAAGGTGCTATGTTAACTCCATTATAAATGTAGTGCCAGTGCCCTACATGTATTAATATTCAGAATACAAAGGTGCTATGTTAACTCCATTATAAATGTAGTGCCAGTGCCCTACATGTATTAATATTCAGAATACAAAGGTGCTGTGTTAACTCCATTATAAATGTAGTACCAGTGCCCTACATGTATTAATATTCAGAATACAAAGGTGCTGTGTTAACTCCATTATAAATGTAGTGCCAGTGCCCTACATGTATTAATATTCAGAATACAAAGGTGCTATGTTAACTCCATTATAAATGTAGTGCCAGTGCCCTACATGTATTAATATTCAGAATACAAAGGTGCTATGTTAACTCCATTATAAATGTAGTGCCAGTGCCCTACATGTATTAATATTCAGAATACAAAGGTGCTGTGTTAACTCCATTATAAATGTAGTGCCAGTGCCCTACATGTATTAATATTCAGAATACAAAGGTGCTATGTTAACTCCATTATAAATGTAGTGCCAGTGCCCTATATTAATATTCAGAATACAAAGGTGCTATGTTAACTCCATTATAAATGTAGTGCCAGTGCCCTACATGTATTAATATTCAGAATACAAAGGTGCTATGTTAACTCCATTATAAATGTAGTGCCAGTGCCCTACATGTATTAATATTCAGAATACAAAGGTGCTGTGTTATCTCCATTATAAATGTAGTGCCAGTGCCCTACATGTATTAATATTCAGAATACAAAGGTGCTATGTTAACTCCATTATAAATGTAGTACCAGTGCCCTACATGTATTAATATTCAGAATACAAAGGTGTTATGTTAACTCCATTATAAATGTAGTGCCCTACATGTATTAATATTCAGAATGCAAAGGTTCTATGTTAACTCCATTATAAATGTAGTGCCAGTGCCCTACATGTATTAATATTCAGAATACAAAGGTGCTATGTTAACTCCATTATAAATGTAGTGCCAGTGCCCTACATGTATTAATATTCAGAATACAAAGGTGCTGTGTTAACTCCATTATAAATGTAGTGCAGTGCCCTACATGTATTAATTTTCAGAATACAAAGGTGCTATATTAACGCCATTATAAATGTAGTGCCAGTGTCCTATACGTATCAATATTCAGAATACAAAGGTGCTATATTAACTCCATTATAAATGTAGTGCCAGTGCCCTACATGTACTAATATTCAGAATACAAAGGTGCTATATTAACTCCATTATAAATGTAGTGCCAGTGCCCTATATTAATATTCAGAATACAAAGGTGCTGTGTTAACTCCATTATAAATGTAGTGCCAGTGCCCTACATGTATTAATATTCAGAATACAAAGGTGCTGTGTTAACTCCATTATAAATGTAGTGCCAGTGCCCTACATGTATTAATATTCAGAATAGAAAGGTGCTGTGTTAACTCCATTATAAATGTAGTGCCAGTGCCCTACATGTATTAATATTCAGAATACAAAGGTGTTGTGTTAACTCCATTATAAATGTAGTGCCAGTGCCCTACATGTATTAATATTCAGAATACAAAGGTGCTATGTTAACTCCATTATAAATGTAGTGCCAGTGCCCTACATGTATTAATATTCAGAATACAAAGGTGCTATATTAACTCCATTATAAATGTAGTGCCAGTGCCCTACATGTATTAATATTCAGAATACAAAGGTAGTGCCAGTGCCCCTACTTGTATTAATATTCAGAATACAAAGGTGCTGTGTTAACTGAATTATAAATGTAGTGCCAGTGCCCTACATGTATTAATATTCAGAATACAAAGGTGCTGTGTTAACTCCATTATAAATGTAGTGCCAGTGCCCTACATGTATTAATATTCAGAATACAAAGGTGCTATGCTAACTCCATTATAAATGTAGTGCCAGTGCCCTACATGTATTAATATTCAGAATACAAAGGTGCTATGTTAACTCCATTATAAATGTAGTGCCAGTGCCCTACATGTATTAATATTCAGAATACAAAGGTGCTGTGTTAACTCCATTATAAATGTAGTGCCAGTGCCCTACATGTATTAATATTCAGAATACAAAGGTGCTATATTAACTCCATTATAAATGTAGTGCCAGTGCCCTACATGTATTAATATTCAGAATACAAAGGTGCTATGTTAACTCCATTATAAATGTAGTGCCAGTGCCCAACATGTATTAATATTCAGAATACAAAGGTGCTATGTTAAATCCATTATAAATGTAGTGCCAGTGCCCTACATGTATTAATATTCAGAATACAAAGGTGCTGTGTTAACTCCATTATAAATGTAGTGCCAGTGCCCTACATGTATTAATATTCAGAATACAAAGGTGCTGTGTTAACTCCATTATAAATGTAGTGCCAGTGCCCTACATGTATTAATATTCAGAATACAAAGGTGCTATGTTAACTCCATTATAAATGTAGTGCCAGTGCCCTACATGTATATATTCAGAATACAAAGGTGCTATGTTAACTCCATTATAAATGTAGTGCCAGTGTCCTACATGTATTAATATTCAGAATACAAAGGTGCTATGTTAACTCCATTATAAATGTAGTGCCAGTGCCCTACATGTATTAATATTCAGAATACAAAGGTGCTATGTTAACTCCATTATAAATGTAGTGCCAGTGCCCTACATGTATTAATATTCAGAATACAAAGGTGCTGTGTTAACTCCATTATAAATGTAGTGCCAGTGCCCTACATGTATTAATATTCAGAATAGAAAGGTGCTGTGTTAACTCCATTATAAATGTAGTGCCAGTGCCCTACATGTATTAATATTCAGAATACAAAGGTGCTATATTAACTCCATTATAAATGTAGTGCCAGTGCCCTATATTAATAATCAGAATACAAAGGTGTTATGTTAACTCCATTATAAATGTAGTGCCAGTGTCCTACATGTATTAATATTCAGAATACAAAGGTGCTATGTTAACTCCATTATAAATGTAGTACCAGTGCCCTACATGTATTAATATTCAGAATAGAAAGGTGCTATGTTAACTCCATTATAAATGTAGTGCCAGTGTCCTACATGTATTAATATTCAGAATACAAAGGTGCTGTGTTAACTCCATTATAAATGTAGTGCAGTGCCCTACATGTATTAATTTTCAGAATACAAAGGTGCTATATTAACGCCATTATAAATGTAGTGCCAGTGTCCTATACGTATCAATATTCAGAATACAAAGGTACTATCTTAACTCCATTATAAATGTAGTGCCAGTGCCCTACATGTACTAATATTCAGAATACAAAGTTGCTATATTAACTCCATTATAAATGTAGGGCCAGTGCCCTATATTAATATTCAGAATACAAAGGTGCCTTGTTAACTCCATTATAAATGTAGTGCCAGTGCCCTACATGTATTAATATTCAGAATACAAAGGTGCTGTGTTAACTCCATTATAAATGTAGTGCCAGTGACATAAATGTATTAATATTCAGAATAGAAAGGTGCTGTGTTAACTCCATTATAAATGTAGTGCCAGTGCCCTACATGTATTAATATTCAGAATACAAAGGTGTTGTGTTAACTCCATTATAAATGTAGTGCCAGTGCCCTACATGTACTAATATTCAGAATACAAAGGTGCTATATTAACTCCATTATAAATGTAGTGCTAGTGCCCTATATTAATATTCAGAATACAAAGGTGCTGTGTTAACTCCATTATAAATGTAGTGCCAGTGCCCTACATGTATTAGTATTCAGAATACAAAGGTGCTGTGTTAACTCCATTATAAATGTAGTGCCAGTGCCCTACATGTATTAATATTCAGAATAGAAAGGTGCTGTGTTAACTCCATTATAAATGTAGTGCCAGTGCCCTACATGTATTAATATTCAGAACTCAAAGGTTGTGTGATAACTCCATTATAAATGTAGTGCCAGTGCCCTACATGTATTAATATTCAGAATACAAAGGTGCTATGTTAACTCCATTATAAATGTAGTGCCAGTGCCCTACATGTATTAATATTCAGAATACAAAGGTGCTGTGTTAACTCCATTATAAATGTAGTGCCAGTGCCCTATATTAATATTCAGAATACAAAGGTGCTATGTTAACTCCATTATAATTGTAGTGCCAGTGCCCTATATTAATATTCAGAATACAAAGGTGCTATGTTAACTCCATTATAAATGTAGTGCCAGTGCCCCACATGTATTAATATTCAGAATACAAAGGTGTTATGTTAACTCCATTATAAATGTAGTGCCAGTGTCCTACATGTATTAATATTCAGAATACAAAGGTGCTGTGTTAACTCCATTATAAATGTAGTGCCAGTGCCCTACATGTATTAATATTCAGAATACAAAGGTGATGTGTTAACTCCATTATAAATGTAGTGCAGTGCCCTACATGTATTAATTTTCAGAATACAAAGGTGCTATATTAACGCCATTATAAATGTAGTGCCAGTGTCCTATACGTATCAATATTCAGAATACAAAGGTGATGTGTTAACTCCATTATAAATGTAGTGCCAGTGCCCTACATGTACTAATATTCAGAATACAAAGGTGCTATATTAACTCCATTATAAATGTAGTGCCAGTGCCCTATATTAATATTCAGAATACAAAGGTGCTGTGTTAACTCCATTATAAATGTAGTGCCAGTGCCCTACATGTATTAATATTCAGAATACAAAGGTGCTGTGTTAACTCCATTATAAATGTAGTGCCAGTGCCCTACATGTATTAATATTCAGAATACAAAAGTGCTATATTAACTCCATTATAAATGTAGTGCCAGTGCCCTATATTAATATTCAGAATACAAAGGTAGTGCCAGTGCCCCTACTTGTATTAATATTCAGAATGCAAAGGTGCTGTGTTAACTGAATTATAAATGTAGTGCCAGTGCCCTACATGTATTAATATTCAGAATACAAAGGTGCTGTGTTAACTCCATTATAAATGTAGTGCCAGTGCCCTACATGTATTAATATTCAGAATACAAAGGTGCTATATTAACTCCATTATAAATGTAGTGCCAGTGCCCTATATTAATATTCGGAATACAAAGGTAGTGCCAGTGCCCCTACTTGTATTAATATTCAGAATGCAAAGGTGCTGTGTTAACTGAATTATAAATGTAGTGCCAGTGCCCTACATGTATTACTATTCAGAATACAAAGGTGCTGGGTTAACTCCATTATAAATGTAGAGCCAGTGCCCTACATGTACTAATATTCGGAATACAAAGGTGCTATATTAACTCCATTATAAATGTAGTGCCAGTGCCCTATATTAATATTCAGAATACAAAGGTGCTGTTTTAACTCCATTATAAATGTAGTGCCAGTGCCCTACATGTATTAATATTCAGAATACAAAGGTGCTGTGTTAACTCCATTATAAATGTAGTGCCAGTGCCCTACATGTATTAATATTCAGAATAGAAAGGTGCTGTGTTAACTCCATTATAAATGTAGTGCCAGTGCCCTACATGTATTAATATTCAGAATACAAAGGTGCTATGTTAACTCCATTATAAATGTAGTGCCAGTGCCCTACATGTATTAATATTCAGAATTCAAATGTGCTATATTAACTCCATTATAAATGTAGTGCCAGTGCCCTATATTAATATTCAGAATACAAAGGTAGTGCCAGTGCCCCTACTTGTATTAATATTCAGAATGCAAAGGTGCTGTGTTAACTGAATTATAAATGTAGTGCCAGTGCCCTACATGTATTAATATTCAGAATACAAAGGTGCTGTGTTAACTCCATTATAAATGTTGTGCCAGTGCCCTACATGTATTAATATTCAGAATACAAAGGTGCTGTGTTAACTCCATTATAAATGTAGTGCCAGTGCCCTATATTAATATTCAGAATACAAAGGTGCTATGTTATCTCCATTATAATTGTAGTGCCAGTGCCCTATATTAATATTCAGAATACAAAGGTGCTATGTTAACTCCATTATAAATGTAGTGCCAGTGCCCCACATGTATTAATATTCAGAATACAAAGGTGTTATGTTAACTCCATTATAAATGTAGTGCCAGTGTCCTACATGTATTAATATTCAGAATACAAAGGTGCTGTGTTAACTCCATTATAAATGTAGTGCCAGTGTCCTATATGTATCAATATTCATAATACAAAGGTGCTATATTAACTCCATTATAAATGTAGTGCCAGTGCCCTACATGTACTAATATTCAGAATACAAAGGTGCTATATTAACTCCATTATAAATGTAGTGCCAGTGCCCTATATTAATATTCAGAATACAAAGGTGCTGTGTTAACTCCATTATAAATGTAGTGCCAGTGCCCTACATGTATTAATATTCAGAATACAAAGGTGCTGTGTTAACTCCATTATAAATGTAGTGCCAGTGCCCTACATGTATTAATATTCAGAATAGAAAGGTGCTGTGTTAACTCCATTATAAATGTAGTGCCAGTGCCCTACATGTATTAATATTCAGAATACAAAGGTGCTATGTTAACTCCATTATATATGTAGTGCCAGTGCCCTATATTAATATTCAGAATACAAAGGTGTTATGTTAACTCCATTATAAATGTAGTGCCAGTGTCCTACATGTATTAATATTCAGAATACAAAGGTGCTATGTTAACTCCATTATAAATGTAGTGCCAGTGTCCTACATGTATTAATATTCAGAATACAAAGGTGCTGTGTTAACTCCATTATAAATGTAGTGCAGTGCCCTACATGTATTAATTTTCAGAATACAAAGGTGCTATATTAACGCCATTATAAATGTAGTGCCAGTGTCCTATACGTATCAATATTCAGAAAACAAAGGTGCTATCTTAACTCCATTATAAATGTAGTGCCAGTGCCCTACATGTACTAATATTCAGAATACAAAGTTGCTATATTAACTCCATTATAAATGTAGGGCCAGTGCCCTATATTAATATTCAGAATACAAAGGTGCTGTGTTAACTCCATTATAAATGTAGTGCCAGTGCCCTACATGTATTACTATTCAGAATACAAAGGTGCTGTGTTAACTCCATTATAAATGTAGTGCCAGTGCCCTACATGTATTAATATTCAGAATAGAAAGGTGCTGTGTTAACTCCATTATAAATGTAGTGCCAGTGCCCTACATGTATTAATATTCAGAATACAAAGGTGTTGTGTTAACTCCATTATAAATGTAGTGCCAGTGCCCTATATGTATTAATATTCAGAATACAAAGGTGCTATGTTAACTCCATTATAAATGTAGTGCCAGTGCCCTACATGTATTAATATTCAGAATTCAAAAGTGCTATATTAACTCCATTATAAATGTAGTGCCAGTGCCCTATATTAATATTCAGAATACAAAGGTAGTGCCAGTGCCCCTACTTGTATTAATATTCAGAATACAAAGGTGCTGTGTTAACTGAATTATAAATGTAGTGCCAGTGCCCTACTTGTATTAATATTCAGAATACAAAGGTGCTGTGTTAACTGAATTATAAATGTAGTGCCAGTGCCCTACATGTATTAATATTCAGAATACAAAGGTGCTGTGTTAACTCCATTATAAATGTAGTGCCAGTGCCCTACATGTATTAAAATTCAGAATACAAAGGTGCTATGTTAACTCCATTATTAATGTAGTGCCAGTGCCCTATATGTATTAATATTCAGAATACAAAGGTGCTATGTTAACTCCATTATAAATGTAGTGCCAGTGCCCTATATTAATATTCAGAATACAAAGGTGCTGTGTTAACTCCATTATAAATGTAGTGCAGTGCCCTACATGTATTAATTTTCAGAATACAAAGGTGCTATATTAACGCCATTATAAATGTAGTGCCAGTGTCCTATACGTATCAATATTCAGAATACAAAGGTGCTATATTAACTCCATTATAAATGTAGTGCCAGTGCCCTATATTAATATTCAGAATACAAAGGTACTGTGTTAACTCCATTATAAATGTAGTGCCAGTGCCCTATATTAATATTCAGAATACAAAGGTGCCGTGTTAACTCCATTATAAATGTAGTGCCAGTGCCCTACATGTATTAATATTCAGAATACAAAGGTGCTGTGTTAACTCCATTATAAATGTAGTGCCAGTGCCCTACATGTATTAATATTCAGAATAGAAAGATGCTGTCTTAACTCCATTATAAATGTAGTGCCAGTGCCCTACATGTATTAATATTCAGAATAGAAAGGTGCTGTCTTAACTCCATTATAAATGTAGTGCCAGTGCCCTACATATATTAATATTCAGAATACAAAGGTGCTGTGTTAACTCCATTATAAATGTAGTGCCAGTGCCCCTACTTGTATTAATATTCAGAATACAAAGGTGCTGTGTTAACTCCATTATAAATGTAGTGGCAGTGCCCTACATGTATTAATATTCAGAATAGAAAGGTGCTGTCTTAACTCCATTATAAATGTAGTGCCAGTGCCCTACATATATTAATATTCAGAATACAAAGGTGCTGTGTTAACTCCATTATAAATGTAGTGCCAGTGCCCCTACTTGTATTAATATTCAGAATACAAAGGTTCTGTGTTAACTCCATTATAAAAGTAGTGCCAGTGCCCTACATGTATTAATATTCAGAATACAAAGGTGCTATGTTAACTCCATTATAAATGTAGTGCCAGTGCCCTACATGTATTAATATTCAGAATACAAAGGTGCTATGTTAACTCCATTATAAATGTAGTGCCAGTGCCCTATATTAATATTCAGAATACAAAGGTAGTACCAGTGCCCCTACTTGTATTAATATTCAGAATGCAAAGGTGCTGTGTTAACTGAATTATAAATGTAGTGCCAGTGCCCTACATGTATTAATATTCAGAATACAAAGGTGCTGTGTTAACTCCATTATAAATGTAGTGCCAGTGCCCTACATGTATTAATATTCAGAATACAAAGGGGCTATGTTAACTCCATTATTAATGTAGTGCCAGTGCCCTACATGTATTAATATTCAGAATACAAAGGTGCTATGTTAACTCCATTATAAATGTAGTGCCAGTGCCCTATATTAATATTCAGAATACAAAGGTGCTGTGTTAACTCCATTATAAATGTAGTGCAGTGCCCTACATGTATTAATTTTCAGAATACAAAGGTGCTATATTAACGCCATTATAAATGTAGTGCCAGTGCCCCACATGTATTAATATTCAGAATACAAAGGTGTTATGTTAACTCCATTATAAATGTAGTGCCAGTGTCCTACATGTATTAATATTCAGAATACAAAGGTGCTGTGTTAACTCCATTATAAATGTAGTGCCAGTGCCCTACATGTATTAATATTCAGAATACAAAGGTGATGTGTTAACTCCATTATAAATGTAGTGCAGTGCCCTACATGTATTAATTTTCAGAATACAAAGGTGCTATATTAACGCCATTATAAATGTAGTGCCAGTGTCCTATACGTATCAATATTCAGAATACAAAGGTGATGTGTTAACTCCATTATAAATGTAGTGCCAGTGCCCTACATGTACTAATATTCAGAATACAAAGGTGCTATATTAACTCCATTATAAATGTAGTGCCAGTGCCCTATATTAATATTCAGAATACAAAGGTGCTGTGTTAACTCCATTATAAATGTAGTGCCAGTGCCCTACATGTATTAATATTCAGAATACAAAGGTGCTGTGTTAACTCCATTATAAATGTAGTGCCAGTGCCCTACATGTATTAATATTCAGAATACAAAAGTGCTATATTAACTCCATTATAAATGTAGTGCCAGTGCCCTATATTAATATTCAGAATACAAAGGTAGTGCCAGTGCCCCTACTTGTATTAATATTCAGAATGCAAAGGTGCTGTGTTAACTGAATTATAAATGTAGTGCCAGTGCCCTACATGTATTAATATTCAGAATACAAAGGTGCTGTGTTAACTCCATTATAAATGTAGTGCCAGTGCCCTACATGTATTAATATTCAGAATACAAAGGTGCTATATTAACTCCATTATAAATGTAGTGCCAGTGCCCTATATTAATATTCGGAATACAAAGGTAGTGCCAGTGCCCCTACTTGTATTAATATTCAGAATGCAAAGGTGCTGTGTTAACTGAATTATAAATGTAGTGCCAGTGCCCTACATGTATTACTATTCAGAATACAAAGGTGCTGGGTTAACTCCATTATAAATGTAGAGCCAGTGCCCTACATGTACTAATATTCGGAATACAAAGGTGCTATATTAACTCCATTATAAATGTAGTGCCAGTGCCCTATATTAATATTCAGAATACAAAGGTGCTGTTTTAACTCCATTATAAATGTAGTGCCAGTGCCCTACATGTATTAATATTCAGAATACAAAGGTGCTGTGTTAACTCCATTATAAATGTAGTGCCAGTGCCCTACATGTATTAATATTCAGAATAGAAAGGTGCTGTGTTAACTCCATTATAAATGTAGTGCCAGTGCCCTACATGTATTAATATTCAGAATACAAAGGTGCTATGTTAACTCCATTATAAATGTAGTGCCAGTGCCCTACATGTATTAATATTCAGAATTCAAATGTGCTATATTAACTCCATTATAAATGTAGTGCCAGTGCCCTATATTAATATTCAGAATACAAAGGTAGTGCCAGTGCCCCTACTTGTATTAATATTCAGAATGCAAAGGTGCTGTGTTAACTGAATTATAAATGTAGTGCCAGTGCCCTACATGTATTAATATTCAGAATACAAAGGTGCTGTGTTAACTCCATTATAAATGTAGTGCCAGTGCCCTACATGTATTAATATTCAGAATACAAAGGTGCTGTGTTAACTCCATTATAAATGTAGTGCCAGTGCCCTATATTAATATTCAGAATACAAAGGTGCTGTGTTAACTCCATTATAAATGTAGTGCCAGTGTCCTATATGTATCAATATTCATAATACAAAGGTGCTATATTAACTCCATTATAAATGTAGTGCCAGTGCCCTACATGTACTAATGTTCAGAATACAAAGGTGCTATATTAACTCCATTATAAATGTAGGGCCAGTGCCCTATATTAATATTCAGAATACAAAGGTGCTGTGTTAACTCCATTATAAATGTAGTGCCAGTGCCCTACATGTATTAATATTCAGAATACAAAGGTGCTGTGTTAACTCCATTATAAATGTAGTGCCAGTGCCCTACATGTATTAATATTCAGAATACAAAGGTGCTATGTTAACTCCATTATAAATGTAGTGCCAGTGCCCTACATGTATTAATATTCAGAATACAAAGGTGCTATGTTAACTCCATTATAAATGTAGTGCCAGTGCCCTACATGTATTAATATTCACAATTCAAAAGTGCTATATTAACTCCATTATAAATGTAGTGCCAGTGCCCTATATTAATATTCAGAAAACAAAGGTAGTGCCAGTGCCCCTACTTGTATTAATATTCAGAATGCAAAGGTGCTGTGTTAACTGAATTATAAATGTAGTGCCAGTGCCCTACATGTATTAATATTCAGAAAACAAAGGTGCTGTGTTAACTCCATTATAAATGTAGTGCCAGTGCCCTACATGTATTAATATTCAGAATACAAAGGTGCTATGTTAACTCCATTATTAATGTAGTGCCAGTGCCCTACATGTATTAATATTCAGAATACAGAGGTGCTATGCTAACTCCATTATAAATGTAGTGCCAGTGCCCTATGTATTAATATTCAGAATACAAAGGTAGTGCCAGTGCCCCTACTTGTATTAATATTCAGAATGCAAAGGTGCTGTGTTAACTGAATTATAAATGTAGTGCCAGTGCCCTACATGTATTAATATTCAGAAAACAAAGGTGCTGTGTTAACTCCATTATAAATGTAGTGCCAGTGCCCTACATGTATTAATATTCAGAATACAAAGGTGCTATGTTAACTCCATTATTAATGTAGTGCCAGTGCCCTACATGTATTAATATTCAGAATACAAAGGGGCTATGTTAACTCCATTATTAATGTAGTGCCAGTGCCCTACATGTATTAATATTCAGAATACAAAGGTGCTATGTTAACTCCATTATAAATGTAGTGCCAGTGCCCTATATTAATATTCAGAATACAAAGGTGCTGTGTTAACTCCATTATAAATGTAGTGCAGTGCCCTACATGTATTAATTTTCAGAATACAAAGGTGCTATATTAACGCCATTATAAATGTAGTGCCAGTGCCCCACATGTATTAATATTCAGAATACAAAGGTGTTATGTTAACTCCATTATAAATGTAGTGCCAGTGTCCTACATGTATTAATATTCAGAATACAAAGGTGCTGTGTTAACTCCATTATAAATGTAGTGCCAGTGCCCTACATGTATTAATATTCAGAATACAAAGGTGATGTGTTAACTCCATTATAAATGTAGTGCAGTGCCCTACATGTATTAATTTTCAGAATACAAAGGTGCTATATTAACGCCATTATAAATGTAGTGCCAGTGTCCTATACGTATCAATATTCAGAATACAAAGGTGATGTGTTAACTCCATTATAAATGTAGTGCCAGTGCCCTACATGTACTAATATTCAGAATACAAAGGTGCTATATTAACTCCATTATAAATGTAGTGCCAGTGCCCTATATTAATATTCAGAATACAAAGGTGCTGTGTTAACTCCATTATAAATGTAGTGCCAGTGCCCTACATGTATTAATATTCAGAATACAAAGGTGCTGTGTTAACTCCATTATAAATGTAGTGCCAGTGCCCTACATGTATTAATATTCAGAATACAAAAGTGCTATATTAACTCCATTATAAATGTAGTGCCAGTGCCCTATATTAATATTCAGAATACAAAGGTAGTGCCAGTGCCCCTACTTGTATTAATATTCAGAATGCAAAGGTGCTGTGTTAACTGAATTATAAATGTAGTGCCAGTGCCCTACATGTATTAATATTCAGAATACAAAGGTGCTGTGTTAACTCCATTATAAATGTAGTGCCAGTGCCCTACATGTATTAATATTCAGAATACAAAGGTGCTATATTAACTCCATTATAAATGTAGTGCCAGTGCCCTATATTAATATTCGGAATACAAAGGTAGTGCCAGTGCCCCTACTTGTATTAATATTCAGAATGCAAAGGTGCTGTGTTAACTGAATTATAAATGTAGTGCCAGTGCCCTACATGTATTACTATTCAGAATACAAAGGTGCTGGGTTAACTCCATTATAAATGTAGAGCCAGTGCCCTACATGTACTAATATTCGGAATACAAAGGTGCTATATTAACTCCATTATAAATGTAGTGCCAGTGCCCTATATTAATATTCAGAATACAAAGGTGCTGTTTTAACTCCATTATAAATGTAGTGCCAGTGCCCTACATGTATTAATATTCAGAATACAAAGGTGCTGTGTTAACTCCATTATAAATGTAGTGCCAGTGCCCTACATGTATTAATATTCAGAATAGAAAGGTGCTGTGTTAACTCCATTATAAATGTAGTGCCAGTGCCCTACATGTATTAATATTCAGAATACAAAGGTGCTATGTTAACTCCATTATAAATGTAGTGCCAGTGCCCTACATGTATTAATATTCAGAATTCAAATGTGCTATATTAACTCCATTATAAATGTAGTGCCAGTGCCCTATATTAATATTCAGAATACAAAGGTAGTGCCAGTGCCCCTACTTGTATTAATATTCAGAATGCAAAGGTGCTGTGTTAACTGAATTATAAATGTAGTGCCAGTGCCCTACATGTATTAATATTCAGAATACAAAGGTGCTGTGTTAACTCCATTATAAATGTAGTGCCAGTGCCCTACATGTATTAATATTCAGAATACAAAGGTGCTGTGTTAACTCCATTATAAATGTAGTGCCAGTGCCCTATATTAATATTCAGAATACAAAGGTGCTATGTTATCTCCATTATAATTGAAGTGCCAGTGCCCTATATTAATATTCAGAATACAAAGGTGCTATGTTAACTCCATTATAAATGTAGTGCCAGTGCCCCACATGTATTAATATTCAGAATACAAAGGTGTTATGTTAACTCCATTATAAATGTAGTGCCAGTGTCCTACATGTATTAATATTCAGAATACAAAGGTGCTGTGTTAACTCCATTATAAATGTAGTGCCAGTGTCCTATATGTATCAATATTCATAATACAAAGGTGCTATATTAACTCCATTATAAATGTAGTGCCAGTGCCCTACATGTACTAATATTCAGAATACAAAGGTGCTATATTAACTCCATTATAAATGTAGTGCCAGTGCCCTATATTAATATTCAGAATACAAAGGTGCTGTGTTAACTCCATTATAAATGTAGTGCCAGTGCCCTACATGTATTAATATTCAGAATACAAAGGTGCTGTGTTAACTCCATTATAAATGTAGTGCCAGTGCCCTACATGTATTAATATTCAGAATAGAAAGGTGCTGTGTTAACTCCATTATAAATGTAGTGCCAGTGCCCTACATGTATTAATATTCAGAATACAAAGGTGCTATGTTAACTCAATTATATATGTAGTGCCAGTGCCCTATATTAATATTCAGAATATAAAGGTGTTATGTTAACTCCATTATAAATGTAGTGCCAGTGTCCTACATGTATAAATATTCAGAATACAAAGGTGCTATGTTAACTCCATTATAAATGTAGTGCCAGTGTCCTACATGTATTAATATTCAGAATACAAAGGTGCTGTGTTAACTCCATTATAAATGTAGTGCAGTGCCCTACATGTATTAATTTTCAGAATACAAAGGTGCTATATTAACGCCATTATAAATGTAGTGCCAGTGTCCTATACGTATCAATATTCAGAAAACAAAGGTGCTATCTTAACTCCATTATAAATGTAGTGCCAGTGCCCTACATGTACTAATATTCAGAATACAAAGTTGCTATATTAACTCCATTATAAATGTAGGGCCAGTGCCCTATATTAATATTCAGAATACAAAGGTGCTGTGTTAACTCCATTATAAATGTAGTGCCAGTGCCCTACATGTATTACTATTCAGAATACAAAGGTGCTGTGTTAACTCCATTATAAATGTAGTGCCAGTGCCCTACATGTATTAATATTCAGAATAGAAAGGTGCTGTGTTAACTCCATTATAAATGTAGTGCCAGTGCCCTACATGTATTAATATTCAGAATACAAAGGTGTTGTGTTAACTCCATTATAAATGTAGTGCCAGTGCCCTATATGTATTAATATTCAGAATACAAACGTGCTATGTTAACTCCATTATAAATGTAGTGCCAGTGCCCTACATGTATTAATATTCAGAATTCAAAAGTGCTATATTAACTCCATTATAAATGTAGTGCCAGTGCCCTATATTAATATTCAGAATACAAAGGTAGTGCCAGTGCCCCTACTTGTATTAATATTCAGAATACAAAGGTGCTGTGTTAACTGAATTATAAATGTAGTGCCAGTGCCCTACTTGTATTAATATTCAGAATACAAAGGTGCTGTGTTAACTGAATTATAAATGTAGTGCCAGTGCCCTACATGTATTAATATTCAGAATACAAAGGTGCTGTGTTAACTCCATTATAAATGTAGTGCCAGTGCCCTACATGTATTAAAATTCAGAATACAAAGGTGCTATGTTAACTCCATTATTAATGTAGTGCCAGTGCCCTATATGTATTAATATTCAGAATACAAAGGTGCTATGTTAACTCCATTATAAATGTAGTGCCAGTGCCCTATATTAATATTCAGAATACAAAGGTGCTGTGTTAACTCCATTATAAATGTAGTGCAGTGCCCTACATGTATTAATTTTCAGAATACAAAGGTGCTATATTAACGCCATTATAAATGTAGTGCCAGTGTCCTATACGTATCAATATTCAGAATACAAAGGTGCTATATTAACTCCATTATAAATGTAGTGCCAGTGCCCTACATGTACTAATATTCAGAATACAAAGGTGCTATATTAACTCCATTATAAATGTAGTGCCAGTGCCCTATATTAATATTCAGAATACAAAGGTACTGTGTTAACTCCATTATAAATGTAGTGCCAGTGCCCTATATTAATATTCAGAATACAAAGGTGCCGTGTTAACTCCATTATAAATGTAGTGCCAGTGCCCTACATGTATTAATATTCAGAATACAAAGGTGCTGTGTTAACTCCATTATAAATGTAGTGCCAGTGCCCTACATGTATTAATATTCAGAATAGAAAGATGCTGTCTTAACTCCATTATAAATGTAGTGCCAGTGCCCTACATGTATTAATATTCAGAATAGAAAGGTGCTGTCTTAACTCCATTATAAATGTAGTGCCAGTGCCCTACATATATTAATATTCAGAATACAAAGGTGCTGTGTTAACTCCATTATAAATGTAGTGCCAGTGCCCCTACTTGTATTAATATTCAGAATACAAAGGTGCTGTGTTAACTCCATTATAAATGTAGTGGCAGTGCCCTACATGTATTAATATTCAGAATAGAAAGGTGCTGTCTTAACTCCATTATAAATGTAGTGCCAGTGCCCTACATATATTAATATTCAGAATACAAAGGTGCTGTGTTAACTCCATTATAAATGTAGTGCCAGTGCCCCTACTTGTATTAATATTCAGAATACAAAGGTTCTGTGTTAACTCCATTATAAAAGTAGTGCCAGTGCCCTACATGTATTAATATTCAGAATACAAAGGTGCTATGTTAACTCCATTATAAATGTAGTGCCAGTGCCCTACATGTATTAATATTCAGAATACAAAGGTGCTATGTTAACTCCATTATAAATGTAGTGCCAGTGCCCTACATGTATTAATATTCAGAATACAAAAGTGCTATATTAACTCCATTATAAATGTAGTGCCAGTGCCCTATATTAATATTCAGAATACAAAGGTAGTACCAGTGCCCCTACTTGTATTAATATTCAGAATGCAAAGGTGCTGTGTTAACTGAATTATAAATGTAGTGCCAGTGCCCTACATGTATTAATATTCAGAATACAAAGGTGCTGTGTTAACTCCATTATAAATGTAGTGCCAGTGCCCTACATGTATTAATATTCAGAATACAAAGGGGCTATGTTAACTCCATTATTAATGTAGTGCCAGTGCCCTACATGTATTAATATTCAGAATACAAAGGTGCTATGTTAACTCCATTATAAATGTAGTGCCAGTGCCCTATATTAATATTCAGAATACAAAGGTGCTGTGTTAACTCCATTATAAATGTAGTGCAGTGCCCTACATGTATTAATTTTCAGAATACAAAGGTGCTATATTAACGCCATTATAAATGTAGTGCCAGTGTCCTATACGTATCAATATTCAGAATACAAAGGTGCTATATTAACTCCATTATAAATGTAGTGCCAGTGCCCTACATGTACTAATATTTAGAATACAAAGGTCCTATATTAACTCCATTATAAATGTAGTGCCAGTGCCCTATATTAATATTCAGAATACAAAGGTGCTGTGTTAACTCCATTATAAATGTAGTGCCAGTGCCCTACATGTATTAATATTCAGAATACAAAGGTGCTGTGTTAACTCCATTATAAATGTAGTGCCAGTGCCCTACATGTATTAATATTCAGAATACAAAGGTGCTATGTTAACTCCATTATATATGTAGTGCCAGTGCCCTACATTAATATTCAGAATACAAAGGTGTTATGTTAACTCCATTATAAATGTAGTGCCAGTGTCCTACATGTATTAATATTCAGAATACAAAGGTGCTATGTTAACTCCATTATAAATGTAGTACCAGTGCCCTACATGTATTAATATTCAGAATACAAAGGTGCTGTGTTAACTCCATATTAAATGTAGTGCCAGTGCACTACATGTATTAATATTCAGAATACAAAGGTGCTGTGTTAACTCCATTATAAATGTAGTGCCAGTGCCCTACATGTATTAATATTCAGAATAGAAAGGTGCTGTGTTAACTCCATTATAAATGTAGTGCCAGTGCCCTACATGTATTAATATTCAGAATAGAAAGGTGCTGTGTTAACTCCATTATAAATGTAGTGCCAGTGCCCTACTTGTATTAATATTCAGAATACAAAGGTGCTGTGTTAACTGAATTATAAATGTAGTGCCAGTGCCCTACATGTATTAATATTCAGAATACAAAGGTGCTGTGTTAACTCCATTATAAATGTAGTGCCAGTGCCCTACATGTATTAAAATTCAGAATACAAAGGTGCTATGTTAACTCCATTATTAATGTAGTGCCAGTGCCCTATATGTATTAATATTCAGAATACAAAGGTGCTATGTTAACTCCATTATAAATGTAGTGCCAGTGCCCTATATTAATATTCAGAATACAAAGGTGCTGTGTTAACTCCATTATAAATGTAGTGCAGTGCCCTACATGTATTAATTTTCAGAATACAAAGGTGCTATATTAACGCCATTATAAATGTAGTGCCAGTGTCCTATACGTATCAATATTCAGAATACAAAGGTGCTATATTAACTCCATTATAAATGTAGTGCCAGTGCCCTACATGTACTAATATTCAGAATACAAAGGTGCTATATTAACTCCATTATAAATGTAGTGCCAGTGCCCTATATTAATATTCAGAATACAAAGGTACTGTGTTAACTCCATTATAAATGTAGTGCCAGTGCCCTATATTAATATTCAGAATACAAAGGTGCCGTGTTAACTCCATTATAAATGTAGTGCCAGTGCCCTACATGTATTAATATTCAGAATACAAAGGTGCTGTGTTAACTCCATTATAAATGTAGTGCCAGTGCCCTACATGTATTAATATTCAGAATAGAAAGATGCTGTCTTAACTCCATTATAAATGTAGTGCCAGTGCCCTACATGTATTAATATTCAGAATAGAAAGGTGCTGTCTTAACTCCATTATAAATGTAGTGCCAGTGCCCTACATATATTAATATTCAGAATACAAAGGTGCTGTGTTAACTCCATTATAAATGTAGTGCCAGTGCCCCTACTTGTATTAATATTCAGAATACAAAGGTGCTGTGTTAACTCCATTATAAATGTAGTGGCAGTGCCCTACATGTATTAATATTCAGAATAGAAAGGTGCTGTCTTAACTCCATTATAAATGTAGTGCCAGTGCCCTACATATATTAATATTCAGAATACAAAGGTGCTGTGTTAACTCCATTATAAATGTAGTGCCAGTGCCCCTACTTGTATTAATATTCAGAATACAAAGGTTCTGTGTTAACTCCATTATAAAAGTAGTGCCAGTGCCCTACATGTATTAATATTCAGAATACAAAGGTGCTATGTTAACTCCATTATAAATGTAGTGCCAGTGCCCTACATGTATTAATATTCAGAATACAAAGGTGCTATGTTAACTCCATTATAAATGTAGTGCCAGTGCCCTACATGTATTAATATTCAGAATACAAAAGTGCTATATTAACTCCATTATAAATGTAGTGCCAGTGCCCTATATTAATATTCAGAATACAAAGGTAGTACCAGTGCCCCTACTTGTATTAATATTCAGAATGCAAAGGTGCTGTGTTAACTGAATTATAAATGTAGTGCCAGTGCCCTACATGTATTAATATTCAGAATACAAAGGTGCTGTGTTAACTCCATTATAAATGTAGTGCCAGTGCCCTACATGTATTAATATTCAGAATACAAAGGGGCTATGTTAACTCCATTATTAATGTAGTGCCAGTGCCCTACATGTATTAAAATTCAGAATACAAAGGTGCTATGTTAACTCCATTATTAATGTAGTGCCAGTGCCCTATATGTATTAATATTCAGAATACAAAGGTGCTATGTTAACTCCATTATAAATGTAGTGCCAGTGCCCTATATTAATATTCAGAATACAAAGGTGCTGTGTTAACTCCATTATAAATGTAGTGCAGTGCCCTACATGTATTAATTTTCAGAATACAAAGGTGCTATATTAACGCCATTATAAATGTAGTGCCAGTGTCCTATACGTATCAATATTCAGAATACAAAGGTGCTATATTAACTCCATTATAAATGTAGTGCCAGTGCCCTACATGTACTAATATTCAGAATACAAAGGTGCTATATTAACTCCATTATAAATGTAGTGCCAGTGCCCTATATTAATATTCAGAATACAAAGGTACTGTGTTAACTCCATTATAAATGTAGTGCCAGTGCCCTATATTAATATTCAGAATACAAAGGTGCCGTGTTAACTCCATTATAAATGTAGTGCCAGTGCCCTACATGTATTAATATTCAGAATACAAAGGTGCTGTGTTAACTCCATTATAAATGTAGTGCCAGTGCCCTACATGTATTAATATTCAGAATAGAAAGATGCTGTCTTAACTCCATTATAAATGTAGTGCCAGTGCCCTACATGTATTAATATTCAGAATAGAAAGGTGCTGTCTTAACTCCATTATAAATGTAGTGCCAGTGCCCTACATATATTAATATTCAGAATACAAAGGTGCTGTGTTAACTCCATTATAAATGTAGTGCCAGTGCCCGTACTTGTATTAATATTCAGAATACAAAGGTGCTGTGTTAACTCCATTATAAATGTAGTGGCAGTGCCCTACATGTATTAATATTCAGAATAGAAAGGTGCTGTCTTAACTCCATTATAAATGTAGTGCCAGTGCCCTACATATATTAATATTCAGAATACAAAGGTGCTGTGTTAACTCCATTATAAATGTAGTGCCAGTGCCCCTACTTGTATTAATATTCAGAATACAAAGGTTCTGTGTTAACTCCATTATAAAAGTAGTGCCAGTGCCCTACATGTATTAATATTCAGAATACAAAGGTGCTATGTTAACTCCATTATAAATGTAGTGCCAGTGCCCTACATGTATTAATATTCAGAATACAAAGGTGCTATGTTAACTCCATTATAAATGTAGTGCCAGTGCCCTACATGTATTAATATTCAGAATACAAAAGTGCTATATTAACTCCATTATAAATGTAGTGCCAGTGCCCTATATTAATATTCAGAATACAAAGGTAGTACCAGTGCCCCTACTTGTATTAATATTCAGAATGCAAAGGTGCTGTGTTAACTGAATTATAAATGTAGTGCCAGTGCCCTACATGTATTAATATTCAGAATACAAAGGTGCTGTGTTAACTCCATTATAAATGTAGTGCCAGTGCCCTACATGTATTAATATTCAGAATACAAAGGGGCTATGTTAACTCCATTATTAATGTAGTGCCAGTGCCCTACATGTATTAATATTCAGAATACAAAGGTGCTATGTTAACTCCATTATAAACGTAGTGCCAGTGCCCTATATTAATATTCAGAATACAAAGGTGCTGTGTTAACTCCATTATAAATGTAGTGCAGTGCCCTACATGTATTAATTTTCAGAATACAAAGGTGCTATATTAACGCCATTATAAATGTAGTGCCAGTGTCCTATACGTATCAATATTCAGAATACAAAGGTGCTATATTAACTCCATTATAAATGTAGTGCCAGTGCCCTACATGTACTAATATTTAGAATACAAAGGTGCTATGTTAACTCCATTATAAATGTAGTACCAGTGCCCTACATGTATTAATATTCAGAATACAAAGGTGCTGTGTTAACTCCATATTAAATGTAGTGCCAGTGCACTACATGTATTAATATTCAGAATACAAAGGTGCTGTGTTAACTCCATTATAAATGTAGTGCCAGTGCCCTACATGTATTAATATTCAGAATAGAAAGGTGCTGTGTTAACTCCATTATAAATGTAGTGCCAGTGCCCTACATGTATTAATATTCAGAATAGAAAGGTGCTGTGTTAACTCCATTATAAATGTAGTGCCAGTGCCCTACTTGTATTAATATTCAGAATACAAAGGTGCTGTGTTAACTGAATTATAAATGTAGTGCCAGTGCCCTACATGTATTAATATTCAGAATACAAAGGTGCTGTGTTAACTCCATTATAAATGTAGTGCCAGTGCCCTACATGTATTAAAATTCAGAATACAAAGGTGCTATGTTAACTCCATTATTAATGTAGTGCCAGTGCCCTATATGTATTAATATTCAGAATACAAAGGTGCTATGTTAACTCCATTATAAATGTAGTGCCAGTGCCCTATATTAATATTCAGAATACAAAGGTGCTGTGTTAACTCCATTATAAATGTAGTGCAGTGCCCTACATGTATTAATTTTCAGAATACAAAGGTGCTATATTAACGCCATTATAAATGTAGTGCCAGTGTCCTATACGTATCAATATTCAGAATACAAAGGTGCTATATTAACTCCATTATAAATGTAGTGCCAGTGCCCTACATGTACTAATATTCAGAATACAAAGGTGCTATATTAACTCCATTATAAATGTAGTGCCAGTGCCCTATATTAATATTCAGAATACAAAGGTACTGTGTTAACTCCATTATAAATGTAGTGCCAGTGCCCTATATTAATATTCAGAATACAAAGGTGCCGTGTTAACTCCATTATAAATGTAGTGCCAGTGCCCTACATGTATTAATATTCAGAATACAAAGGTGCTGTGTTAACTCCATTATAAATGTAGTGCCAGTGCCCTACATGTATTAATATTCAGAATAGAAAGATGCTGTCTTAACTCCATTATAAATGTAGTGCCAGTGCCCTACATGTATTAATATTCAGAATAGAAAGGTGCTGTCTTAACTCCATTATAAATGTAGTGCCAGTGCCCTACATATATTAATATTCAGAATACAAAGGTGCTGTGTTAACTCCATTATAAATGTAGTGCCAGTGCCCCTACTTGTATTAATATTCAGAATACAAAGGTGCTGTGTTAACTCCATTATAAATGTAGTGGCAGTGCCCTACATGTATTAATATTCAGAATAGAAAGGTGCTGTCTTAACTCCATTATAAATGTAGTGCCAGTGCCCTACATATATTAATATTCAGAATACAAAGGTGCTGTGTTAACTCCATTATAAATGTAGTGCCAGTGCCCCTACTTGTATTAATATTCAGAATACAAAGGTTCTGTGTTAACTCCATTATAAAAGTAGTGCCAGTGCCCTACATGTATTAATATTCAGAATACAAAGGTGCTATGTTAACTCCATTATAAATGTAGTGCCAGTGCCCTACATGTATTAATATTCAGAATACAAAGGTGCTATGTTAACTCCATTATAAATGTAGTGCCAGTGCCCTACATGTATTAATATTCAGAATACAAAAGTGCTATATTAACTCCATTATAAATGTAGTGCCAGTGCCCTATATTAATATTCAGAATACAAAGGTAGTACCAGTGCCCCTACTTGTATTAATATTCAGAATGCAAAGGTGCTGTGTTAACTGAATTATAAATGTAGTGCCAGTGCCCTACATGTATTAATATTCAGAATACAAAGGTGCTGTGTTAACTCCATTATAAATGTAGTGCCAGTGCCCTACATGTATTAATATTCAGAATACAAAGGGGCTATGTTAACTCCATTATTAATGTAGTGCCAGTGCCCTACATGTATTAAAATTCAGAATACAAAGGTGCTATGTTAACTCCATTATTAATGTAGTGCCAGTGCCCTATATGTATTAATATTCAGAATACAAAGGTGCTATGTTAACTCCATTATAAATGTAGTGCCAGTGCCCTATATTAATATTCAGAATACAAAGGTGCTGTGTTAACTCCATTATAAATGTAGTGCAGTGCCCTACATGTATTAATTTTCAGAATACAAAGGTGCTATATTAACGCCATTATAAATGTAGTGCCAGTGTCCTATACGTATCAATATTCAGAATACAAAGGTGCTATATTAACTCCATTATAAATGTAGTGCCAGTGCCCTACATGTACTAATATTCAGAATACAAAGGTGCTATATTAACTCCATTATAAATGTAGTGCCAGTGCCCTATATTAATATTCAGAATACAAAGGTACTGTGTTAACTCCATTATAAATGTAGTGCCAGTGCCCTATATTAATATTCAGAATACAAAGGTGCCGTGTTAACTCCATTATAAATGTAGTGCCAGTGCCCTACATGTATTAATATTCAGAATACAAAGGTGCTGTGTTAACTCCATTATAAATGTAGTGCCAGTGCCCTACATGTATTAATATTCAGAATAGAAAGATGCTGTCTTAACTCCATTATAAATGTAGTGCCAGTGCCCTACATGTATTAATATTCAGAATAGAAAGGTGCTGTCTTAACTCCATTATAAATGTAGTGCCAGTGCCCTACATATATTAATATTCAGAATACAAAGGTGCTGTGTTAACTCCATTATAAATGTAGTGCCAGTGCCCGTACTTGTATTAATATTCAGAATACAAAGGTGCTGTGTTAACTCCATTATAAATGTAGTGGCAGTGCCCTACATGTATTAATATTCAGAATAGAAAGGTGCTGTCTTAACTCCATTATAAATGTAGTGCCAGTGCCCTACATATATTAATATTCAGAATACAAAGGTGCTGTGTTAACTCCATTATAAATGTAGTGCCAGTGCCCCTACTTGTATTAATATTCAGAATACAAAGGTTCTGTGTTAACTCCATTATAAAAGTAGTGCCAGTGCCCTACATGTATTAATATTCAGAATACAAAGGTGCTATGTTAACTCCATTATAAATGTAGTGCCAGTGCCCTACATGTATTAATATTCAGAATACAAAGGTGCTATGTTAACTCCATTATAAATGTAGTGCCAGTGCCCTACATGTATTAATATTCAGAATACAAAAGTGCTATATTAACTCCATTATAAATGTAGTGCCAGTGCCCTATATTAATATTCAGAATACAAAGGTAGTACCAGTGCCCCTACTTGTATTAATATTCAGAATGCAAAGGTGCTGTGTTAACTGAATTATAAATGTAGTGCCAGTGCCCTACATGTATTAATATTCAGAATACAAAGGTGCTGTGTTAACTCCATTATAAATGTAGTGCCAGTGCCCTACATGTATTAATATTCAGAATACAAAGGGGCTATGTTAACTCCATTATTAATGTAGTGCCAGTGCCCTACATGTATTAATATTCAGAATACAAAGGTGCTATGTTAACTCCATTATAAACGTAGTGCCAGTGCCCTATATTAATATTCAGAATACAAAGGTGCTGTGTTAACTCCATTATAAATGTAGTGCAGTGCCCTACATGTATTAATTTTCAGAATACAAAGGTGCTATATTAACGCCATTATAAATGTAGTGCCAGTGTCCTATACGTATCAATATTCAGAATACAAAGGTGCTATATTAACTCCATTATAAATGTAGTGCCAGTGCCCTACATGTACTAATATTTAGAATACAAAGGTCCTATATTAACTCCATTATAAATGTAGTGCCAGTGCCCTATATTAATATTCAGAATACAAAGGTGCTGTGTTAACTCCATTATAAATGTAGTGCCAGTGCCCTACATGTATTAATATTCAGAATACAAAGGTGCTGTGTTAACTCCATTATAAATGTAGTGCCAGTGCCCTACATGTATTAATATTCAGAATACAAAGGTGCTATGTTAACTCCATTATATATGTAGTGCCAGTGCCCTACATTAATATTCAGAATACAAAGGTGTTATGTTAACTCCATTATAAATGTAGTGCCAGTGTCCTACATGTATTAATATTCAGAATACAAAGGTGCTATGTTAACTCCATTATAAATGTAGTACCAGTGCCCTACATGTATTAATATTCAGAATACAAAGGTGCTGTGTTAACTCCATATTAAATGTAGTGCCAGTGCACTACATGTATTAATATTCAGAATACAAAGGTGCTGTGTTAACTCCATTATAAATGTAGTGCCAGTGCCCTACATGTATTAATATTCAGAATAGAAAGGTGCTGTGTTAACTCCATTATAAATGTAGTGCCAGTGCCCTACATGTATTAATATTCAGAATAGAAAGGTGCTGTGTTAACTCCATTATAAATGTAGTGCCAGTGCCCTACTTGTATTAATATTCAGAATACAAAGGTGCTGTGTTAACTGAATTATAAATGTAGTGCCAGTGCCCTACATGTATTAATATTCAGAATACAAAGGTGCTGTGTTAACTCCATTATAAATGTAGTGCCAGTGCCCTACATGTATTAAAATTCAGAATACAAAGGTGCTATGTTAACTCCATTATTAATGTAGTGCCAGTGCCCTATATGTATTAATATTCAGAATACAAAGGTGCTATGTTAACTCCATTATAAATGTAGTGCCAGTGCCCTATATTAATATTCAGAATACAAAGGTGCTGTGTTAACTCCATTATAAATGTAGTGCAGTGCCCTACATGTATTAATTTTCAGAATACAAAGGTGCTATATTAACGCCATTATAAATGTAGTGCCAGTGTCCTATACGTATCAATATTCAGAATACAAAGGTGCTATATTAACTCCATTATAAATGTAGTGCCAGTGCCCTACATGTACTAATATTCAGAATACAAAGGTGCTATATTAACTCCATTATAAATGTAGTGCCAGTGCCCTATATTAATATTCAGAATACAAAGGTACTGTGTTAACTCCATTATAAATGTAGTGCCAGTGCCCTATATTAATATTCAGAATACAAAGGTGCCGTGTTAACTCCATTATAAATGTAGTGCCAGTGCCCTACATGTATTAATATTCAGAATACAAAGGTGCTGTGTTAACTCCATTATAAATGTAGTGCCAGTGCCCTACATGTATTAATATTCAGAATAGAAAGATGCTGTCTTAACTCCATTATAAATGTAGTGCCAGTGCCCTACATGTATTAATATTCAGAATAGAAAGGTGCTGTCTTAACTCCATTATAAATGTAGTGCCAGTGCCCTACATATATTAATATTCAGAATACAAAGGTGCTGTGTTAACTCCATTATAAATGTAGTGCCAGTGCCCCTACTTGTATTAATATTCAGAATACAAAGGTGCTGTGTTAACTCCATTATAAATGTAGTGGCAGTGCCCTACATGTATTAATATTCAGAATAGAAAGGTGCTGTCTTAACTCCATTATAAATGTAGTGCCAGTGCCCTACATATATTAATATTCAGAATACAAAGGTGCTGTGTTAACTCCATTATAAATGTAGTGCCAGTGCCCCTACTTGTATTAATATTCAGAATACAAAGGTTCTGTGTTAACTCCATTATAAAAGTAGTGCCAGTGCCCTACATGTATTAATATTCAGAATACAAAGGTGCTATGTTAACTCCATTATAAATGTAGTGCCAGTGCCCTACATGTATTAATATTCAGAATACAAAGGTGCTATGTTAACTCCATTATAAATGTAGTGCCAGTGCCCTACATGTATTAATATTCAGAATACAAAAGTGCTATATTAACTCCATTATAAATGTAGTGCCAGTGCCCTATATTAATATTCAGAATACAAAGGTAGTACCAGTGCCCCTACTTGTATTAATATTCAGAATGCAAAGGTGCTGTGTTAACTGAATTATAAATGTAGTGCCAGTGCCCTACATGTATTAATATTCAGAATACAAAGGTGCTGTGTTAACTCCATTATAAATGTAGTGCCAGTGCCCTACATGTATTAATATTCAGAATACAAAGGGGCTATGTTAACTCCATTATTAATGTAGTGCCAGTGCCCTACATGTATTAATATTCAGAATACAAAGGTGCTATGTTAACTCCATTATAAATGTAGTGCCAGTGCCCTATATTAATATTCAGAATACAAAGGTGCTGTGTTAACTCCATTATAAATGTAGTGCAGTGCCCTACATGTATTAATTTTCAGAATACAAAGGTGCTATATTAACGCCATTATAAATGTAGTGCCAGTGTCCTATACGTATCAATATTCAGAATACAAAGGTGCTATATTAACTCCATTATAAATGTAGTGCCAGTGCCCTACATGTACTAATATTTAGAATACAAAGGTCCTATATTAACTCCATTATAAATGTAGTGCCAGTGCCCTATATTAATATTCAGAATACAAAGGTGCTGTGTTAACTCCATTATAAATGTAGTGCCAGTGCCCTACATGTATTAATATTCAGAATACAAAGGTGCTGTGTTAACTCCATTATAAATGTAGTGCCAGTGCCCTACATGTATTAATATTCAGAATACAAAGGTGCTATGTTAACTCCATTATATCTGTAGTGCCAGTGCCCTACATTAATATTCAGAATACAAAGGTGTTATGTTAACTCCATTATAAATGTAGTGCCAGTGTCCTACATGTATTAATATTCAGAATACAAAGGTGCTATGTTAACTCCATTATAAATGTAGTACCAGTGCCCTACATGTATTAATATTCAGAATACAAAGATGCTATGTTAACTCCATTATAAATGTAGTGCGAGTGCACTACATGTATTAATATTCAGAATACAAAGGTGCTGTGTTAACTCCATTATAAATGTAATGCCAGTGCCCTACATGTATTAATATTCAGAATAGAAAGGTGCTGTGTTAACTCCATTATAAATGTAGTGCCAGTGCCCTACATGTATTAATATTCAGAATACAAAGGTGCTATATTAACTCCATTATATATGTAGTGCCAGTGCCCTATATTAATATTCAGAATACAAAGGTGTTATGTTAACTCCATTATAAATGTAGTGCCAGTGTCCTACATGTATTAATATTCAGAATACAAAGGTGCTATGTTAACTCCATTATAAATGTAGTACCAGTGCCCTACATGTATTAATATTCAGAATAGAAAGGTGCTATGTTAACTCCATTATAAATGTAGTGCCAGTGTCCTACATGTATTAATATTCAGAATACAAAGGTGCTGTGTTAACTCCATTATAAATGTAGTGCAGTGCCCTACATGTATTAATTTTCAGAATACAAAGGTGCTATATTAACGCCATTATAAATGTAGTGCCAGTGTCCTATACGTATCAATATTCAGAATACAAAGGTACTATCTTAACTCCATTATAAATGTAGTGCCAGTGCCCTACATGTACTAATATTCAGAATACAAAGTTGCTATATTAACTCCATTATAAATGTAGGGCCAGTGCCCTATATTAATATTCAGAATACAAAGGTGCCTTGTTAACTCCATTATAAATGTAGTGCCAGTGCCCTACATGTATTAATATTCAGAATACAAAGGTGCTGTGTTAACTCCATTATAAATGTAGTGCCAGTGCCATAAATGTATTAATATTCAGAATAGAAAGGTGCTGTGTTAACTCCATTATAAATGTAGTGCCAGTGCCCTACATGTATTAATATTCAGAATACAAAGGTGTTGTGTTAACTCCATTATAAATGTAGTGCCAGTGCCCTACATGTACTAATATTCAGAATACAAAGGTGCTATATTAACTCCATTATAAATGTAGTGCTAGTGCCCTATATTAATATTCAGAATACAAAGGTGCTATGTTAACTCCATTATAAATGTAGTGCCAGTGCCCTACATGTATTAATATTCAGAATACAAAGGTGCTATGTTAACTCCATTATAAATGTAGTGCTAGTGCCCTATATTAATATTCAGAATACAAAGGTGCTGTGTTAACTCCATTATAAATGTAGTGCCAGTGCCCTACATGTATTAATATTCAGAATACAAAGGTGCTATGTTAACTCCATTATAAATGTAGTGCCAGTGCCCTACATGTATTAATATTCAGAATACAAAGGTGCTATGTTAACTCCATTATAAATGTAGTGCCAGTGCCCTACATGTATTAATATTCAGAATTCAAAAGTGCTATATTAACTCCATTATAAATGTAGTGCCAGTGCCCTATATTAATATTCAGAAAACAAAGGTAGTGCCAGTGCCCCTACTTGTATTAATATTCAGAATGCAAAGGTGCTGTGTTAACTGAATTATAAATGTAGTGCCAGTGCCCTACATGTATTAATATTCAGAAAACAAAGGTGCTGTGTTAACTCCATTATAAATGTAGTGCCAGTGCCCTACATGTATTAATATTCAGAATACAAAGGTGCTATGTTAACTCCATTATTAATGTAGTGCCAGTGCCCTACATGTATTAATATTCAGAATACAAAGGTGCTATGTTAACTCCATTATAAATGTAGTGCCAGTGCCCTATATTAATATTCAGAATACAAAGGTGCTGTGTTAACTCCATTATAAATGTAGTGCAGTGCCCTACATGTATTAATTTTCAGAATACAAAGGTGCTATATTAACGCCATTATAAATGTAGTGCCAGTGTCCTATACGTATCAATATTCAGAATACAAAGGTGCTATATTAACTCCATTATAAATGTAGTGCCAGTGCCCTACATGTACTAATATTCAGAATACAAAGGTGCTATATTAACTCCATTATAAATGTAGTGCCAGTGCCCTATAATAATATTCAGAATACAAAGGTGCTGTGTTAACTCCATTATAAATGTAGTGCCAGTGCCCTACATGTATTAATATTCAGAATACAAAGGTGCTGTGTTAACTCCATTATAAATGTAGTGCCAGTGCCCTACATGTATTAATATTCAGAATAGAAAGGTGCTGTGTTAACTCCATTATAAATGTAGTGCCAGTGCCCTACATGTATTAATATTCAGAATACAAAGGTGCTATGTTAACTCCATTATATATGTAGTGCCAGTGCCCTATATTAATATTCAGAATACAAAGGTGTTATGTTAACTCCATTATAAATGTAGTGCCAGTGTCCTACATGTATTAATATTCAGAATACAAAGGTGCTGTGTTAACTCCATTATAAATGTAGTGCCAGTGCCCTACATGTATTAATATTTGGAATAGAAAGGTGCTGTGTTAACTCCATTATAAATGTAGTGCCAGTGCTCTACATGTATTAATATTCAGAATACAAAGGTGCTGTGTTAACTCCATTATAAATGTAGTGCCAGTGCCCTACATGTATTAATATTCAGAATACAAAGGTGCTATGTTAACTCCATTATAAATGTAGTGCCAGTGCCCTACATGTATTAATATTCAGAATACAAAGGTGCTATGTTAACTCCATTATAAATGTAGTGCCAGTGCCCTACATGTATTAATATTCAGAATTCAAAAGTGCTATATTAACTCCATTATAAATGTAGTGCCAGTGCCCTATATTAATATTCAGAATACAAAGGTAGTGCCAGTGCCCCTACTTGTATTAATATTCAGAATGCAAAGGTGCTGTGTTAACTGAATTATAAATGTAGTGCCTGTGCCCTACATGTATTAATATTCAGAATACAAAGGTGCTGTGTTAACTCCATTATAAATGTAGTGCCAGTGCCCTACATGTATTAATATTCAGAATACAAAGGTGCTATGGTAACTCCATTATTAATGTAGTGCCAGTGCCCTACATGTATTAATATTCAGAATACAAAGGTGCTATGTTAACTCCATTATAAATGTAGTGCCAGTGCCCTATATGTATTAATTTTCAGAATACAAAGCTGCTATATTAACGCCATTATAAATGTAGTGCCAGTGTCCTATACGTATCAATATTCAGAATACAAAGGTGCTATATTAACTCCATAATAAATGTAGTGCCAGTGCCCTACATGTACTAATATTCAGAATACAAAGGTGCTATATTAACTCCATTATAAATGTAGTGCCAGTGCCCTATATTAATATTCAGAATACAAAGGTGCTGTGTTAACTCCATTATAAATGTAGTGCCAGTGCCCTACATGTATTAATATTCAGAATACAAAGGTGCTGTGTTAACTCCATTATAAATGTAGTGCCAGTGCCCTACATGTATTAATATTCAGAATACAAAAGTGCTATGTTAACTCCATTATATATGTAGTGCCAGTGCCCTACATTAATATTCAGAATACAAAGGTGTTATGTTAACTCCATTATAAATGTAGTGCCAGTGTCCTACATGTATTAATATTCAGAATACAAAGGTGCTATGTTAACTCCATTATAAATGTAGTACCAGTGCCCTACATGTATTAATATTCAGAATACAAAGGTGCTATGTTAACTCCATTATAAATGTAGTGCCAGTGTCCTACATGTATTAATATTCAGAATACAAAGGTGCTGTGTTAACTCCATTATAAATGTAGTGCAGTGCCCTACATGTATTAATTTTCAGAATACAAAGGTGCTATATTAACGCCATTATAAATGTAGTGCCAGTGTCCTATACGTATCAATATTCAGAATACAAAGGTACTATCTTAACTCCATTATAAATGTAGTGCCAGTGCCCTACATGTACTAATATTCAGAATACAAAGTTGCTATATTAAATCCATTATAAATGTAGGGCCAGTGCCCTATATTAATATTCAGAATACAAAGGTGCTGTGTTAACTCCATTATAAATGTAGTGCCAGTGCCCTACATGTATTAATATTCAGAATACAAAGGTGCTGTGTTAACTCCATTATAAATGTAGTGCCAGTGCCATAAATGTATTAATATTCAGAATAGAAAGGTGCTGTGTTAACTCCATTATAAATGTAGTGCCAGTGCCCTACATGTATTAATATTCAGAATACAAAGGTGTTGTGTTAACTCCATTATAAATGTAGTGCCAGTGCCCTATATGTATTAATATTCAGAATACAAAGGTGCTATGTTAACTCCATTGTAAATGTAGTGCCAGTGCCCTACATGTATTAATATTCAGAATTCAAAAGTGCTATATTAACTCCATTATAAATGTAGTGCCAGTGCCCTATATTAATATTCAGAATACAAAGGTGTTATGTTAACTCCATTATAAATGTAGTGCCAGTGTCCTACATGTATTAATATTCAGAATACAAAGGTGCTGTGTTAACTCCATTATAAATGTAGTACCAGTGCCCTATATTAATATTCAGAATACAAAGGTGCTGTGTTAACTCCATTATAAATGTAGTACCAGTGCCCTACATGTATTAATATTCAGAATACAAAGGTGCTATGTTAACTCCATTATAAATGTAGTGCCAGTGCCCTATATTAATATTCAGAATACAAAGGTGTTATGTTAACTCCATTATAAATGTAGAGCCAGTGTCCTACATGTATTAATATTCAGAATACAAAGGTGCTGTGTTATCTCCATTATAAATGTAGTGCCAGTGCCCTACATGTATTAATATTCAGAATACAAAGGTGCTATGTTAACTCCATTATAAATGTAGTGCCAGTGCCCTACATGTATTAATATTCAGAATACAAAGGTGCTATGTTAACTCCATTATAAATGTAGTGCCAGTGCCCTACATGTATTAATATTCAGAATTCAAAAGTGCTATATTAACTCCATTATAAATGTAGTGCCAGTGCCCTATATTAATATTCAGAAAACAAAGGTAGTGCCAGTGCCCCTACTTGTATTAATATTCAGAATGCAAAGGTGCTGTGTTAACTGAATTATAAATGTAGTGCCAGTGCCCTACATGTATTAATATTCAGAAAACAAAGGTGCTGTGTTAACTCCATTATAAATGTAGTGCCAGTGCCCTACATGTATTAATATTCAGAATACAAAGGTGCTATGTTAACTCCATTATTAATGTAGTGCCAGTGCCCTACATGTATTAATATTCAGAATACAAAGGTGCTATGTTAACTCCATTATAAATGTAGTGCCAGTGCCCTATATTAATATTCAGAATACAAAGGTGCTGTGTTAACTCCATTATAAATGTAGTGCAGTGCCCTACATGTATTAATTTTCAGAATACAAAGGTGCTATATTAACGCCATTATAAATGTAGTGCCAGTGTCCTATACGTATCAATATTCAGAATACAAAGGTGCTATATTAACTCCATTATAAATGTAGTGCCAGTGCCCTACATGTACTAATATTCAGAATACAAAGGTGCTATATTAACTCCATTATAAATGTAGTGCCAGTGCCCTATATTAATATTCAGAATACAAAGGTGCTGTGTTAACTCCATTATAAATGTAGTGCCAGTGCCCTACATGTATTAATATTCAGAATACAAAGGTGCTGTGTTAACTCCATTATAAATGTAGTGCCAGTGCCCTACATGTATTAATATTCAGAATAGAAAGGTGCTGTGTTAACTCCATTATAAATGTAGTGCCAGTGCCCTACATGTATTAATATTCAGAATACAAAGGTGCTATGTTAACTCCATTATATATGTAGTGCCAGTGCCCTATATTAATATTCAGAATACAAAGGTGTTATGTTAACTCCATTATAAATGTAGTGCCAGTGTCCTACATGTATTAATATTCAGAATACAAAGGTGCTGTGTTAACTCCATTATAAATGTAGTGCCAGTGCCCTACATGTATTAATATTTGGAATAGAAAGGTGCTGTGTTAACTCCATTATAAATGTAGTGCCAGTGCTCTACATGTATTAATATTCAGAATACAAAGGTGCTGTGTTAACTCCATTATAAATGTAGTGCCAGTGCCCTACATGTATTAATATTCAGAATACAAAGGTGCTATGTTAACTCCATTATAAATGTAGTGCCAGTGCCCTACATGTATTAATATTCAGAATACAAAGGTGCTATGTTAACTCCATTATAAATGTAGTGCCAGTGCCCTACATGTATTAATATTCAGAATTCAAAAGTGCTATATTAACTCCATTATAAATGTAGTGCCAGTGCCCTATATTAATATTCAGAATACAAAGGTAGTGCCAGTGCCCCTACTTGTATTAATATTCAGAATGCAAAGGTGCTGTGTTAACTGAATTATAAATGTAGTGCCTGTGCCCTACATGTATTAATATTGAGAATACAAAGGTGCTGTGTTAACTCCATTATAAATGTAGTGCCAGTGCCCTACATGTATTAATATTCAGAATACAAAGGTGCTATGTTAACTCCATTATTAATGTAGTGCCAGTGCCCTACATGTATTAATATTCAGAATACAAAGGTGCTATGTTAACTCCATTATAAATGTAGTGCCAGTGCCCTATATGTATTAATTTTCAGAATACAAAGCTGCTATATTAACGCCATTATAAATGTAGTGCCAGTGTCCTATACGTATCAATATTCAGAATACAAAGGTGCTATATTAACTCCATAATAAATGTAGTGCCAGTGCCCTACATGTACTAATATTCAGAATACAAAGGTGCTATATTAACTCCATTATAAATGTAGTGCCAGTGCCCTATATTAATATTCAGAATACAAAGGTGCTGTGTTAACTCCATTATAAATGTAGTGCCAGTGCCCTACATGTATTAATATTCAGAATACAAAGGTGCTGTGTTAACTCCATTATAAATGTAGTGCCAGTGCCCTACATGTATTAATATTCAGAATACAAAAGTGCTATGTTAACTCCATTATATATGTAGTGCCAGTGCCCTACATTAATATTCAGAATACAAAGGTGTTATGTTAACTCCATTATAAATGTAGTGCCAGTGTCCTACATGTATTAATATTCAGAATACAAAGGTGCTATGTTAACTCCATTATAAATGTAGTACCAGTGCCCTACATGTATTAATATTCAGAATACAAAGGTGCTATGTTAACTCCATTATAAATGTAGTGCCAGTGTCCTACATGTATTAATATTCAGAATACAAAGGTGCTGTGTTAACTCCATTATAAATGTAGTGCAGTGCCCTACATGTATTAATTTTCAGAATACAAAGGTGCTATATTAACGCCATTATAAATGTAGTGCCAGTGTCCTATACGTATCAATATTCAGAATACAAAGGTACTATCTTAACTCCATTATAAATGTAGTGCCAGTGCCCTACATGTACTAATATTCAGAATACAAAGTTGCTATATTAACTCCATTATAAATGTAGGGCCAGTGCCCTATATTAATATTCAGAATACAAAGGTGCTGTGTTAACTCCATTATAAATGTAGTGCCAGTGCCCTACATGTATTAATATTCAGAATACAAAGGTGCTGTGTTAACTCCATTATAAATGTAGTGCCAGTGCCATAAATGTATTAATATTCAGAATAGAAAGGTGCTGTGTTAACTCCATTATAAATGTAGTGCCAGTGCCCTACATGTATTAATATTCAGAATACAAAGGTGTTGTGTTAACTCCATTATAAATGTAGTGCCAGTGCCCTATATGTATTAATATTCAGAATACAAAGGTGCTATGTTAACTCCATTGTAAATGTAGTGCCAGTGCCCTACATGTATTAATATTCAGAATTCAAAAGTGCTATATTAACTCCATTATAAATGTAGTGCCAGTGCCCTATATTAATATTCAGAATACAAAGGTGTTATGTTAACTCCATTATAAATGTAGTGCCAGTGTCCTACATGTATTAATATTCAGAATACAAAGGTGCTGTGTTAACTCCATTATAAATGTAGTACCAGTGCCCTATATTAATATTCAGAATACAAAGGTGCTGTGTTAACTCCATTATACATGTAGTACCAGTGCCCTACATGTATTAATATTCAGAATACAAAGGTGCTATGTTAACTCCATTATAAATGTAGTGCCAGTGCCCTATATTAATATTCAGAATACAAAGGTGTTATGTTAACTCCATTATAAATGTAGAGCCAGTGTCCTACATGTATTAATATTCAGAATACAAAGGTGCTAAGTTAACTCCATTATAAATGTAGTACCAGTGCCCTACATGTATTAATATTCAGAATACAAAGGTGCTATGTTAACTCCATTATAAATGTAGTGCAGTGCCCTACATGTATTCATATTCAGAATACAAAGGTGCTATGTTAACTCCATTATAAATGTAGTGCCAGTGCCCTACATGTATTAATATTCAGAATACAAAGGTGCTGTGTTAACTCCATTATAAATGTAGTGCCAGTGCCCTATATTAATATTCAGAATACAAAGGTGCTATGTTAACTCCATTATAATTGTAGTGCCAGTGCCCTATATTAATATTCAGAATACAAAGGTGCTATGTTAACTCCATTATAAATGTAGTGCCAGTGCCCCACATGTATTAATATTCAGAATACAAAGGTGTTATGTTAACTCCATTATAAATGTAGTGCCAGTGCCCTACATGTATTAATATTCAGAATACAAAGGTGATGTGTTAACTCCATTATAAATGTAGTGCAGTGCCCTACATGTATTAATTTTCAGAATACAAAGGTGCTATATTAACGCCATTATAAATGTAGTGCCAGTGTCCTATACGTATCAATATTCAGAATACAAAGGTGATGTGTTAACTCCATTATAAATGTAGTGCCAGTGCCCTACATGTACTAATATTCAGAATACAAAGGTGCTATATTAACTCCATTATAAATGTAGTGCCAGTGCCCTATATTAATATTCAGAATACAAAGGTGCTGTGTTAACTCCATTATAAATGTAGTGCCAGTGCCCTACATGTATTAATATTCAGAATACAAAGGTGCTGTGTTAACTCCATTATAAATGTAGTGCCAGTGCCCCACATGTATTAATATTCAGAATACAAAAGTGCTATATTAACTCCATTATAAATGTAGTGCCAGTGCCCTATATTAATATTCAGAATACAAAGGTAGTGCCAGTGCCCCTACTTGTATTAATATTCAGAATGCAAAGGTGCTGTGTTAACTGAATTATAAATGTAGTGCCAGTGCCCTACTTGTATTAATATTCAGAATACAAAGGTGCTGTGTTAACTGAATTATAAATGTAGTGCCAGTGCCCTACATGTATTAATATTCAGAATACAAAGGTGCTGTGTTAACTCCATTATAAATGTAGTGCCAGTGCCCTACATGTATTAAAATTCAGAATACAAAGGTGCTATGTTAACTCCATTATTAATGTAGTGCCAGTGCCCTATATGTATTAATATTCAGAATACAAAGGTGCTATGTTAACTCCATTATAAATGTAGTGCCAGTGCCCTATATTAATATTCAGAATACAAAGGTGCTGTGTTAACTCCATTATAAATGTAGTGCAGTGCCCTACATGTATTAATTTTCAGAATACAAAGGTGCTATATTAACGCCATTATAAATGTAGTGCCAGTGTCCTATACGTATCAATATTCAGAATACAAAGGTGCTATATTAACTCCATTATAAATGTAGTGCCAGTGCCCTACATGTACTAATATTCAGAATACAAAGGTGCTATATTAACTCCATTATAAATGTAGTGCCAGTGCCCTATATTAATATTCAGAATACAAAGGTACTGTGTTAACTCCATTATAAATGTAGTGCCAGTGCCCTATATTAATATTCAGAATACAAAGGTGCCGTGTTAACTCCATTATAAATGTAGTGCCAGTGCCCTACATGTATTAATATTCAGAATACAAAGGTGCTGTGTTAACTCCATTATAAATGTAGTGCCAGTGCCCTACATGTATTAATATTCAGAATAGAAAGATGCTGTCTTAACTCCATTATAAATGTAGTGCCAGTGCCCTACATGTATTAATATTCAGAATAGAAAGGTGCTGTCTTAACTCCATTATAAATGTAGTGCCAGTGCCCTACATATATTAATATTCAGAATACAAAGGTGCTGTGTTAACTCCATTATAAATGTAGTGCCAGTGCCCCTACTTGTATTAATATTCAGAATACAAAGGTGCTGTGTTAACTCCATTATAAATGTAGTGGCAGTGCCCTACATGTATTAATATTCAGAATAGAAAGGTGCTGTCTTAACTCCATTATAAATGTAGTGCCAGTGCCCTACATATATTAATATTCAGAATACAAAGGTGCTGTGTTAACTCCATTATAAATGTAGTGCCAGTGCCCCTACTTGTATTAATATTCAGAATACAAAGGTTCTGTGTTAACTCCATTATAAAAGTAGTGCCAGTGCCCTACATGTATTAATATTCAGAATACAAAGGTGCTATGTTAACTCCATTATAAATGTAGTGCCAGTGCCCTACATGTATTAATATTCAGAATACAAAGGTGCTATGTTAACTCCATTATAAATGTAGTGCCAGTGCCCTACATGTATTAATATTCAGAATACAAAAGTGCTATATTAACTCCATTATAAATGTAGTGCCAGTGCCCTATATTAATATTCAGAATACAAAGGTAGTACCAGTGCCCCTACTTGTATTAATATTCAGAATGCAAAGGTGCTGTGTTAACTGAATTATAAATGTAGTGCCAGTGCCCTACATGTATTAATATTCAGAATACAAAGGTGCTGTGTTAACTCCATTATAAATGTAGTGCCAGTGCCCTACATGTATTAATATTCAGAATACAAAGGGGCTATGTTAACTCCATTATTAATGTAGTGCCAGTGCCCTACATGTATTAATATTCAGAATACAAAGGTGCTATGTTAACTCCATTATAAATGTAGTGCCAGTGCCCTATATTAATATTCAGAATACAAAGGTGCTGTGTTAACTCCATTATAAATGTAGTGCAGTGCCCTACATGTATTAATTTTCAGAATACAAAGGTGCTATATTAACGCCATTATAAATGTAGTGCCAGTGTCCTATACGTATCAATATTCAGAATACAAAGGTGCTATATTAACTCCATTATAAATGTAGTGCCAGTGCCCTACATGTACTAATATTTAGAATACAAAGGTCCTATATTAACTCCATTATAAATGTAGTGCCAGTGCCCTATATTAATATTCAGAATACAAAGGTGCTGTGTTAACTCCATTATAAATGTAGTGCCAGTGCCCTACATGTATTAATATTCAGAATACAAAGGTGCTGTGTTAACTCCATTATAAATGTAGTGCCAGTGCCCTACATGTATTAATATTCAGAATACAAAGGTGCTATGTTAACTCCATTATATATGTAGTGCCAGTGCCCTACATTAATATTCAGAATACAAAGGTGTTATGTTAACTCCATTATAAATGTAGTGCCAGTGTCCTACATGTATTAATATTCAGAATACAAAGGTGCTATGTTAACTCCATTATAAATGTAGTACCAGTGCCCTACATGTATTAATATTCAGAATACAAAGGTGCTATGTTAACTCCATTATAAATGTAGTGCCAGTGCACTACATGTATTAATATTCAGAATACAAAGGTGCTGTGTTAACTCCATTATAAATGTAGTGCCAGTGCCCTACATGTATTAATATTCAGAATAGAAAGGTGCTGTGTTAACTCCATTATAAATGTAGTGCCAGTGCCCTACATGTATTAATATTCAGAATAGAAAGGTGCTGTGTTAACTCCATTATAAATGTAGTGCCAGTGCCCTACTTGTATTAATATTCAGAATACAAAGGTGCTGTGTTAACTGAATTATAAATGTAGTGCCAGTGCCCTACATGTATTAATATTCAGAATACAAAGGTGCTGTGTTAACTCCATTATAAATGTAGTGCCAGTGCCCTACATGTATTAAAATTCAGAATACAAAGGTGCTATGTTAACTCCATTATTAATGTAGTGCCAGTGCCCTATATGTATTAATATTCAGAATACAAAGGTGCTATGTTAACTCCATTATAAATGTAGTGCCAGTGCCCTATATTAATATTCAGAATACAAAGGTGCTGTGTTAACTCCATTATAAATGTAGTGCAGTGCCCTACATGTATTAATTTTCAGAATACAAAGGTGCTATATTAACGCCATTATAAATGTAGTGCCAGTGTCCTATACGTATCAATATTCAGAATACAAAGGTGCTATATTAACTCCATTATAAATGTAGTGCCAGTGCCCTACATGTACTAATATTCAGAATACAAAGGTGCTATATTAACTCCATTATAAATGTAGTGCCAGTGCCCTATATTAATATTCAGAATACAAAGGTACTGTGTTAACTCCATTATAAATGTAGTGCCAGTGCCCTATATTAATATTCAGAATACAAAGGTGCCGTGTTAACTCCATTATAAATGTAGTGCCAGTGCCCTACATGTATTAATATTCAGAATACAAAGGTGCTGTGTTAACTCCATTATAAATGTAGTGCCAGTGCCCTACATGTATTAATATTCAGAATAGAAAGATGCTGTCTTAACTCCATTATAAATGTAGTGCCAGTGCCCTACATGTATTAATATTCAGAATAGAAAGGTGCTGTCTTAACTCCATTATAAATGTAGTGCCAGTGCCCTACATATATTAATATTCAGAATACAAAGGTGCTGTGTTAACTCCATTATAAATGTAGTGCCAGTGCCCCTACTTGTATTAATATTCAGAATACAAAGGTGCTGTGTTAACTCCATTATAAATGTAGTGGCAGTGCCCTACATGTATTAATATTCAGAATAGAAAGGTGCTGTCTTAACTCCATTATAAATGTAGTGCCAGTGCCCTACATATATTAATATTCAGAATACAAAGGTGCTGTGTTAACTCCATTATAAATGTAGTGCCAGTGCCCCTACTTGTATTAATATTCAGAATACAAAGGTTCTGTGTTAACTCCATTATAAAAGTAGTGCCAGTGCCCTACATGTATTAATATTCAGAATACAAAGGTGCTATGTTAACTCCATTATAAATGTAGTGCCAGTGCCCTACATGTATTAATATTCAGAATACAAAGGTGCTATGTTAACTCCATTATAAATGTAGTGCCAGTGCCCTACATGTATTAATATTCAGAATACAAAAGTGCTATATTAACTCCATTATAAATGTAGTGCCAGTGCCCTATATTAATATTCAGAATACAAAGGTAGTACCAGTGCCCCTACTTGTATTAATATTCAGAATGCAAAGGTGCTGTGTTAACTGAATTATAAATGTAGTGCCAGTGCCCTACATGTATTAATATTCAGAATACAAAGGTGCTGTGTTAACTCCATTATAAATGTAGTGCCAGTGCCCTACATGTATTAATATTCAGAATACAAAGGGGCTATGTTAACTCCATTATTAATGTAGTGCCAGTGCCCTACATGTATTAATATTCAGAATACAAAGGTGCTATGTTAACTCCATTATAAATGTAGTGCCAGTGCCCTATATTAATATTCAGAATACAAAGGTGCTGTGTTAACTCCATTATAAATGTAGTGCAGTGCCCTACATGTATTAATTTTCAGAATACAAAGGTGCTATATTAACGCCATTATAAATGTAGTGCCAGTGTCCTATACGTATCAATATTCAGAATACAAAGGTGCTATATTAACTCCATTATAAATGTAGTGCCAGTGCCCTACATGTACTAATATTTAGAATACAAAGGTCCTATATTAACTCCATTATAAATGTAGTGCCAGTGCCCTATATTAATATTCAGAATACAAAGGTGCTGTGTTAACTCCATTATAAATGTAGTGCCAGTGCCCTACATGTATTAATATTCAGAATACAAAGGTGCTGTGTTAACTCCATTATAAATGTAGTGCCAGTGCCCTACATGTATTAATATTCAGAATACAAAGGTGCTATGTTAACTCCATTATATCTGTAGTGCCAGTGCCCTACATTAATATTCAGAATACAAAGGTGTTATGTTAACTCCATTATAAATGTAGTGCCAGTGTCCTACATGTATTAATATTCAGAATACAAAGGTGCTATGTTAACTCCATTATAAATGTAGTACCAGTGCCCTACATGTATTAATATTCAGAATACAAAGGTGCTATGTTAACTCCATTATAAATGTAGTGCGAGTGCACTACATGTATTAATATTCAGAATACAAAGGTGCTGTGTTAACTCCATTATAAATGTAGTGCCAGTGCCCTACATGTATTAATATTCAGAATAGAAAGGTGCTGTGTTAACTCCATTATAAATGTAGTGCCAGTGCCCTACATGTATTAATATTCAGAATACAAAGGTGCTATATTAACTCCATTATATATGTAGTGCCAGTGCCCTATATTAATATTCAGAATACAAAGGTGTTATGTTAACTCCATTATAAATGTAGTGCCAGTGTCCTACATGTATTAATATTCAGAATACAAAGGTGCTATGTTAACTCCATTATAAATGTAGTACCAGTGCCCTACATGTATTAATATTCAGAATAGAAAGGTGCTATGTTAACTCCATTATAAATGTAGTGCCAGTGTCCTACATGTATTAATATTCAGAATACAAAGGTGCTGTGTTAACTCCATTATAAATGTAGTGCAGTGCCCTACATGTATTAATTTTCAGAATACAAAGGTGCTATATTAACGCCATTATAAATGTAGTGCCAGTGTCCTATACGTATCAATATTCAGAATACAAAGGTACTATCTTAACTCCATTATAAATGTAGTGCCAGTGCCCTACATGTACTAATATTCAGAATACAAAGTTGCTATATTAACTCCATTATAAATGTAGGGCCAGTGCCCTATATTAATATTCAGAATACAAAGGTGCCTTGTTAACTCCATTATAAATGTAGTGCCAGTGCCCTACATGTATTAATATTCAGAATACAAAGGTGCTGTGTTAACTCCATTATAAATGTAGTGCCAGTGCCATAAATGTATTAATATTCAGAATAGAAAGGTGCTGTGTTAACTCCATTATAAATGTAGTGCCAGTGCCCTACATGTATTAATATTCAGAATACAAAGGTGTTGTGTTAACTCCATTATAAATGTAGTGCCAGTGCCCTACATGTACTAATATTCAGAATACAAAGGTGCTATATTAACTCCATTATAAATGTAGTGCTAGTGCCCTATATTAATATTCAGAATACAAAGGTGCTATGTTAACTCCATTATAAATGTAGTGCCAGTGCCCTACATGTATTAATATTCAGAATACAAAGGTGCTATGTTAACTCCATTATAAATGTAGTGCTAGTGCCCTATATTAATATTCAGAATACAAAGGTGCTGTGTTAACTCCATTATAAATGTAGTGCCAGTGCCCTACATGTATTAATATTCAGAATACAAAGGTGCTATGTTAACTCCATTATAAATGTAGTGCCAGTGCCCTACATGTATTAATATTCAGAATACAAAGGTGCTATGTTAACTCCATTATAAATGTAGTGCCAGTGCCCTACATGTATTAATATTCAGAATTCAAAAGTGCTATATTAACTCCATTATAAATGTAGTGCCAGTGCCCTATATTAATATTCAGAAAACAAAGGTAGTGCCAGTGCCCCTACTTGTATTAATATTCAGAATGCAAAGGTGCTGTGTTAACTGAATTATAAATGTAGTGCCAGTGCCCTACATGTATTAATATTCAGAAAACAAAGGTGCTGTGTTAACTCCATTATAAATGTAGTGCCAGTGCCCTACATGTATTAATATTCAGAATACAAAGGTGCTATGTTAACTCCATTATTAATGTAGTGCCAGTGCCCTACATGTATTAATATTCAGAATACAAAGGTGCTATGTTAACTCCATTATAAATGTAGTGCCAGTGCCCTATATTAATATTCAGAATACAAAGGTGCTGTGTTAACTCCATTATAAATGTAGTGCAGTGCCCTACATGTATTAATTTTCAGAATACAAAGGTGCTATATTAACGCCATTATAAATGTAGTGCCAGTGTCCTATACGTATCAATATTCAGAATACAAAGGTGCTATATTAACTCCATTATAAATGTAGTGCCAGTGCCCTACATGTACTAATATTCAGAATACAAAGGTGCTATATTAACTCCATTATAAATGTAGTGCCAGTGCCCTATATTAATATTCAGAATACAAAGGTGCTGTGTTAACTCCATTATAAATGTAGTGCCAGTGCCCTACATGTATTAATATTCAGAATACAAAGGTGCTGTGTTAACTCCATTATAAATGTAGTGCCAGTGCCCTACATGTATTAATATTCAGAATAGAAAGGTGCTGTGTTAACTCCATTATAAATGTAGTGCCAGTGCCCTACATGTATTAATATTCAGAATACAAAGGTGCTATGTTAACTCCATTATATATGTAGTGCCAGTGCCCTATATTAATATTCAGAATACAAAGGTGTTATGTTAACTCCATTATAAATGTAGTGCCAGTGTCCTACATGTATTAATATTCAGAATACAAAGGTGCTGTGTTAACTCCATTATAAATGTAGTGCCAGTGCCCTACATGTATTAATATTCGGAATAGAAAGGTGCTGTGTTAACTCCATTATAAATGTAGTGCCAGTGCTCTACATGTATTAATATTCAGAATACAAAGGTGCTGTGTTAACTCCATTATAAATGTAGTGCGAGTGCCCTACATGTATTAATATTCAGAATACAAAGGTGCTATGTTAACTCCATTATAAATATAGTGTCAGTGCCCTACATGTATTAATATTCAGTATACAAAGGTGCTATGTTAACTCCATTATAAATGTAGTGCCAGTGCCCTACATGTATTAATATTCAGAATTCAAAAGTGCTATATTAACTCCATTATAAATGTAGTGCCAGTGCCCTATATTAATATTCAGAATACAAAGGTAGTGCCAGTGCCCCTACTTGTATTAATATTCAGAATGCAAAGGTGCTGTGTTAACTGAATTATAAATGTAGTGCCTGTGCCCTACATGTATTAATATTCAGAATACAAAGGTGCTGTGTTAACTCCATTATAAATGTAGTGCCAGTGCCCTACATGTATTAATATTCAGAATACAAAGGTGCTATGTTAACTCCATTATTAATGTAGTGCCAGTGCCCTACATGTATTAATATTCAGAATACAAAGGTGCTATGTTAACTCCATTATAAATGTAGTGCCAGTGCCCTATATGTATTAATTTTCAGAATACAAAGGTGCTATATTAACGCCATTATAAATGTAGTGCCAGTGTCCTATACGTATCAATATTCAGAATACAAAGGTGCTATATTAACTCCATAATAAATGTAGTGCCAGTGCCCTACATGTACTAATATTCAGAATACAAAGGTGCTATATTAACTCCATTATAAATGTAGTGCCAGTGCCCTATATTAATATTCAGAATACAAAGGTGCTGTGTTAACTCCATTATAAATGTAGTGCCAGTGCCCTACATGTATTAATATTCAGAATACAAAGGTGCTGTGTTAACTCCATTATAAATGTAGTGCCAGTGCCCTACATGTATTAATATTCAGAATACAAAAGTGCTATGTTAACTCCATTATATATGTAGTGCCAGTGCCCTACATTAATATTCAGAATACAAAGGTGTTATGTTAACTCCATTATAAATGTAGTGCCAGTGTCCTACATGTATTAATATTCAGAATACAAAGGTGCTATGTTAACTCCATTATAAATGTAGTACCAGTGCCCTACATGTATTAATATTCAGAATACAAAGGTGCTATGTTAACTCCATTATAAATGTAGTGCCAGTGTCCTACATGTATTAATATTCAGAATACAAAGGTGCTGTGTTAACTCTATTATAAATGTAGTGCAGTGCTCTACATGTATTAATTTTCAGAATACAAAGGTGCTATATTAACGCCATTATAAATGTAGTGCCAGTGTCCTATACGTATCAATATTCAGAATACAAAGGTACTATCTTAACTCCATTATAAATGTAGTGCCAGTGCCCTACATGTACTAATATTCAGAATACAAAGTTGCTATATTAACTCCATTATAAATGTAGGGCCAGTGCCCTATATTAATATTCAGAATACAAAGGTGCTGTGTTAACTCCATTATAAATGTAGTGCCAGTGCCCTACATGTATTAATATTCAGAATACAAAGGTGCTGTGTTAACTCCATTATAAATGTAGTGCCAGTGCCATACATGTATTAATATTCAGAATAGAAAGGTGCTGTGTTAACTCCATTATAAATGTAGTGCCAGTGCCCTACATGTATTAATATTCAGAATACAAAGGTGTTGTGTTAACTCCATTATAAATGTAGTGCCAGTGCCCTATATGTATTAATATTCAGAATACAAAGGTGCTATGTTAACTCCATTGTAAATGTAGTGCCAGTGCCCTACATGTATTAATATTCAGAATTCAAAAGTGCTATATTAACTCCATTATAAATGTAGTGCCAGTGCCCTATATTAATATTCAGAATACAAAGGTGTTATGTTAACTCCATTATAAATGTAGTGCCAGTGTCCTACATGTATTAATATTCAGAATACAAAGGTGCTGTGTTAACTCCATTATAAATGTAGTACCAGTGCCCTATATTAATATTCAGAATACAAAGGTGCTGTGTTAACTCCATTATACATGTAGTACCAGTGCCCTACATGTATTAATATTCAGAATACAAAGGTGCTATGTTAACTCCATTATAAATGTAGTGCCAGTGCCCTATATTAATATTCAGAATACAAAGGTGTTATGTTAACTCCATTATAAATGTAGAGCCAGTGTCCTACATGTATTAATATTCAGAATACAAAGGTGCTAAGTTAACTCCATTATAAATGTAGTACCAGTGCCCTACATGTATTAATATTCAGAATACAAAGGTGCTATGTTAACTCCATTATAAATGTAGTGCAGTGCCCTACATGTATTAATATTCAGAATACAAAGGTGCTATGTTAACTCCATTATAAATGTAGTGCCAGTGCCCTACATGTATTAATATTCAGAATACAAAGGTGCTGTGTTAACTCCATTATAAATGTAGTGCCAGTGCCCTATATTAATATTCAGAATACAAAGGTGCTATGTTAACTCCATTATAATTGTAGTGCCAGTGCCCTATATTAATATTCAGAATACAAAGGTGCTATGTTAACTCAATTATAAATGTAGTGCCAGTGCCCCACATGTATTAATATTCAGAATACAAAGGTGTTATGTTAACTCCATTATAAATGTAGTGCCAGTGCCCTACATGTATTAATATTCAGAATACAAAGGTGATGTGTTAACTCCATTATAAATGTAGTGCAGTGCCCTACATGTATTAATTTTCAGAATACAAAGGTGCTATATTAACGCCATTATAAATGTAGTGCCAGTGTCCTATACGTATCAATATTCAGAATACAAAGGTGATGTGTTAACTCCATTATAAATGTAGTGCCAGTGCCCTACATGTACTAATATTCAGAATACAAAGGTGCTATATTAACTCCATTATAAATGTAGTGCCAGTGCCCTATATTAATATTCAGAATACAAAGGTGCTGTGTTAACTCCATTATAAATGTAGTGCCAGTGCCCTACATGTATTAATATTCAGAATACAAAGGTGCTGTGTTAACTCCATTATAAATGTAGTGCCAGTGCCCCACATGTATTAATATTCAGAATACAAAAGTGCTATATTAACTCCATTATAAATGTAGTGCCAGTGCCCTATATTAATATTCAGAATACAAAGGTAGTGCCAGTGCCCCTACTTGTATTAATATTCAGAATGCAAAGGTGCTGTGTTAACTGAATTATAAATGTAGTGCCAGTGCCCTACATGTATTAATATTCAGAATAAAAGGTGCTGTGTTAACTCCATTATAAATGTAGTGCCAGTGCCCTACATGTATTAATATTCAGAATACAAAGGTGCTATATTAACTCCATTATAAATGTAGTGCCAGTGCCCTATATTAATATTCGGAATACAAAGGTAGTGCCAGTGCCCCTACTTGTATTAATATTCAGAATGCAAAGGTGCTGTGTTAACTGAATTATAAATGTAGTGCCAGTGCCCTACATGTATTAATATTCAGAATACAAAGGTGCTGGGTTAACTCCATTATAAATGTAGAGCCAGTGCCCTACATGTACTAATATTCGGAATACAAAGGTGCTATATTAACTCCATTATAAATGTAGTGCCAGTGCCCTATATTAATATTCAGAATACAAAGGTGCTGTTTTAACTCCATTATAAATGTAGTGCCAGTGCCCTACATGTATTAATATTCAGAATACAAAGGTGCTGTGTTAACTCCATTATAAATGTAGTGCCCGTGCCCTACATGTATTAATATTCAGAATAGAAAGGTGCTGTGTTAACTCCATTATAAATGTAGTGCCAGTGCCCTACATGTATTAATATTCAGAATACAAAGGTGCTATGTTAACTCCATTATAAATGTAGTGCCAGTGCCCTACATGTATTAATATTCAGAATTCAAATGTGCTATATTAACTCCATTATAAATGTAGTGCCAGTGCCCTATATTAATATTCAGAATACAAAGGTAGTGCCAGTGCCCCTACTTGTATTAATATTCAGAATGCACAGGTGCTGTGTTAACTGAATTATAAATGTAGTGCCAGTGCCCTACATGTATTAATATTCAGAATACAAAGGTGCTGTGTTAACTCCATTATAAATGTAGTGCCAGTGCCCTACATGTATTAATATTCAGAATACAAAGGTGCTGTGTTAACTCCATTATAAATGTAGTGCCAGTGCCCTATATTAATATTCAGAATACAAAGGTGCTATGTTAACTCCATTATTAATGTAGTGCCAGTGCCCTACATGTATTAATATTCAGAATACAAAGGTGCTATGTTAACTCCATTATAAATGTAGTGCCAGTGCCCTATATTAATATTCAGAATACAAAGGTGCTGTGTTATCTCCATTATAAATGTAGTGCCAGTGCCCTATATGTATTAATATTCAGAATACAAAGGTGCTATGTTAACTCCATTATTAATGTAGTGCCAGTGCCCTACATGTATTAATATTCAGAATACAAAGGTGCTATGTTAACTCCATTATAAATGTAGTGCCAGTGCCCTATATTAATATTCAGAATACAAAGGTGCTGTGTTAACTCCATTATAAATGTAGTGCAGTGCCCTACATGTATTAATTTTCAGAATACAAAGGTGCTATATTAACGCCATTATAAATGTAGTGCCAGTGTCCTATACGTATCAATATTCAGAATACAAAGGTGCTATATTAACTCCATTATAAATGTAGTGCCAGTGCCCTACATGTACTAATATTTAGAATACAAAGGTCCTATATTAACTCCATTATAAATGTAGTGCCAGTGCCCTATATTAATATTCAGAATACAAAGGTGCTGTGTTAACTCCATTATAAATGTAGTGCCAGTGCCCTACATGTATTAATATTCAGAATACAAAGGTGCTGTGTTAACTCCATTATAAATGTAGTGCCAGTGCCATACATGTATTAATATTCAGAATACAAAGGTGTTATGTTAACTCCATTATAAATGTAGTGCCAGTGTCCTACATGTATTAATATTCAGAATACAAAGGTGCTATGTTAACTCCATTATAAATGTAGTACCAGTGCCCTACATGTATTAATATTCAGAATAGAAAGGTGCTGTGTTAACTCCATTATAAATGTAGTGCCAGTGCCCTACATGTATTAATATTCAGAATAGAAAGGTGCTGTGTTAACTCCATTATAAATGTAGTGCCAGTGCCCTACTTGTATTAATATTCAGAATACAAAGGTGCTGTGTTAACTGAATTATAAATGTAGTGCCAGTGCCCTACATGTATTAATATTCAGAATACAAAGGTGCTGTGTTAACTCCATTATAAATGTAGTGCCAGTGCCCTACATGTATTAAAATTCAGAATACAAAGGTGCTATGTTAACTCCATTATTAATGTAGTGCCAGTGCCCTATATGTATTAATATTCAGAATACAAAGGTGCTATGTTAACTCCATTATAAATGTAGTGCCAGTGCCCTATATTAATATTCAGAATACAAAGGTGCTGTGTTAACTCCATTATAAATGTAGTGCAGTGCCCTACATGTATTAATTTTCAGAATACAAAGGTGCTATATTAACGCCATTATAAATGTAGTGCCAGTGTCCTATACGTATCAATATTCAGAATACAAAGGTGCTATATTAACTCCATTATAAATGTAGTGCCAGTGCCCTACATGTACTAATATTCAGAATACAAAGGTGCTATATTAACTCCATTATAAATGTAGTGCCAGTGCCCTATATTAATATTCAGAATACAAAGGTACTGTGTTAACTCCATTATAAATGTAGTGCCAGTGCCCTATATTAATATTCAGAATACAAAGGTGCCGTGTTAACTCCATTATAAATGTAGTGCCAGTGCCCTACATGTATTAATATTCAGAATACAAAGGTGCTGTGTTAACTCCATTATAAATGTAGTGCCAGTGCCCTACATGTATTAATATTCAGAATAGAAAGATGCTGTCTTAACTCCATTATAAATGTAGTGCCAGTGCCCTACATGTATTAATATTCAGAATAGAAAGGTGCTGTCTTAACTCCATTATAAATGTAGTGCCAGTGCCCTACATATATTAATATTCAGAATACAAAGGTGCTGTGTTAACTCCATTATAAATGTAGTGCCAGTGCCCCTACTTGTATTAATATTCAGAATACAAAGGTGCTGTGTTAACTCCATTATAAATGTAGTGGCAGTGCCCTACATGTATTAATATTCAGAATAGAAAGGTGCTGTCTTAACTCCATTATAAATGTAGTGCCAGTGCCCTACATATATTAATATTCAGAATACAAAGGTGCTGTGTTAACTCCATTATAAATGTAGTGCCAGTGCCCCTACTTGTATTAATATTCAGAATACAAAGGTTCTGTGTTAACTCCATTATAAAAGTAGTGCCAGTGCCCTACATGTATTAATATTCAGAATACAAAGGTGCTATGTTAACTCCATTATAAATGTAGTGCCAGTGCCCTACATGTATTAATATTCAGAATACAAAGGTGCTATGTTAACTCCATTATAAATGTAGTGCCAGTGCCCTACATGTATTAATATTCAGAATACAAAAGTGCTATATTAACTCCATCATAAATGTAGTGCCAGTGCCCTATATTAATATTCAGAATACAAAGGTAGTACCAGTGCCCCTACTTGTATTAATATTCAGAATGCAAAGGTGCTGTGTTAACTGAATTATAAATGTAGTGCCAGTGCCCTACATGTATTAATATTCAGAATACAAAGGTGCTGTGTTAACTCCATTATAAATGTAGTGCCAGTGCCCTACATGTATTAATATTCAGAATACAAAGGGGCTATGTTAACTCCATTATTAATGTAGTGCCAGTGCCCTACATGTATTAATATTCAGAATACAAAGGTGCTATGTTAACTCCATTATAAATGTAGTGCCAGTGCCCTATATTAATATTCAGAATACAAAGGTGCTGTGTTAACTCCATTATAAATGTAGTGCAGTGCCCTACATGTATTAATTTTCAGAATACAAAGGTGCTATATTAACGCCATTATAAATGTAGTGCCAGTGTCCTATACGTATCAATATTCAGAATACAAAGGTGCTATATTAACTCCATTATAAATGTAGTGCCAGTGCCCTACATGTACTAATATTTAGAATACAAAGGTCCTATATTAACTCCATTATAAATGTAGTGCCAGTGCCCTATATTAATATTCAGAATACAAAGGTGCTGTGTTAACTCCATTATAAATGTAGTGCCAGTGCCCTACATGTATTAATATTCAGAATACAAAGGTGCTGTGTTAACTCCATTATAAATGTAGTGCCAGTGCCCTACATGTATTAATATTCAGAATACAAAGGTGCTATGTTAACTCCATTATATCTGTAGTGCCAGTGCCCTACATTAATATTCAGAATACAAAGGTGTTATGTTAACTCCATTATAAATGTAGTGCCAGTGTCCTACATGTATTAATATTCAGAATACAAAGGTGCTATGTTAACTCCATTATAAATGTAGTACCAGTGCCCTACATGTATTAATATTCAGAATACAAAGGTGCTATGTTAACTCCATTATAAATGTAGTGCCAGTGCACTACATGTATTAATATTCAGAATACAAAGGTGCTGTGTTAACTCCATTATAAATGTAGTGCCAGTGCCCTACATGTATTAATATTCAGAATAGAAAGGTGCTGTGTTAACTCCATTATAAATGTAGTGCCAGTGCCCTACATGTATTAATATTCAGAATACAAAGGTGCTATATTAACTCCATTATATATGTAGTGCCAGTGCCCTATATTAATATTCAGAATACAAAGGTGTTATGTTAACTCCATTATAAATGTAGTGCCAGTGTCCTACATGTATTAATATTCAGAATACAAAGGTGCTATGTTAACTCCATTATAAATGTAGTACCAGTGCCCTACATGTATTAATATTCAGAATAGAAAGGTGCTATGTTAACTCCATTATAAATGTAGTGCCAGTGTCCTACATGTATTAATATTCAGAATACAAAGGTGCTGTGTTAACTCCATTATAAATGTAGTGCAGTGCCCTACATGTATTAATTTTCAGAATACAAAGGTGCTATATTAACGCCATTATAAATGTAGTGCCAGTGTCCTATACGTATCAATATTCAGAACACAAAGGTACTATCTTAACTCCATTATAAATGTAGTGCCAGTGCCCTACATGTACTAATATTCAGAATACAAAGTTGCTATATTAACTCCATTATAAATGTAGGGCCAGTGCCCTATATTAATATTCAGAATACAAAGGTGCCTTGTTAACTCCATTATAAATGTAGTGCCAGTGCCCTACATGTATTAATATTCAGAATACAAAGGTGCTGTGTTAACTCCATTATAAATGTAGTGCCAGTGCCATAAATGTATTAATATTCAGAATAGAAAGGTGCTGTGTTAACTCCATTATAAATGTAGTGCCAGTGCCCTACATGTATTAATATTCAGAATACAAAGGTGTTGTGTTAACTCCATTATAAATGTAGTGCCAGTGCCCTACATGTACTAATATTCAGAATACAAAGGTGCTATATTAACTCCATTATAAATGTAGTGCTAGTGCCCTATATTAATATTCAGAATACAAAGGTGCTATGTTAACTCCATTATAAATGTAGTGCCAGTGCCCTACATGTATTAATATTCAGAATACAAAGGTGCTATGTTAACTCCATTATAAATGTAGTGCTAGTGCCCTATATTAATATTCAGAATACAAAGGTGCTGTGTTAACTCCATTATAAATGTAGTGCCAGTGCCCTACATGTATTAATATTCAGAATACAAAGGTGCTATGTTAACTCCATTATAAATGTAGTGCCAGTGCCCTACATGTATTAATATTCAGAATACAAAGGTGCTATGTTAACTCCATTATAAATGTAGTGCCAGTGCCCTACATGTATTAATATTCAGAATTCAAAAGTGCTATATTAACTCCATTATAAATGTAGTGCCAGTGCCCTATATTAATATTCAGAAAACAAAGGTAGTGCCAGTGCCCCTACTTGTATTAATATTCAGAATGCAAAGGTGCTGTGTTAACTGAATTATAAATGTAGTGCCAGTGCCCTACATGTATTAATATTCAGAAAACAAAGGTGCTGTGTTAACTCCATTATAAATGTAGTGCCAGTGCCCTACATGTATTAATATTCAGAATACAAAGGTGCTATGTTAACTCCATTATTAATGTAGTGCCAGTGCCCTACATGTATTAATATTCAGAATACAAAGGTGCTATGTTAACTCCATTATAAATGTAGTGCCAGTGCCCTATATTAATATTCAGAATACAAAGGTGCTGTGTTAACTCCATTATAAATGTAGTGCAGTGCCCTACATGTATTAATTTTCAGAATACAAAGGTGCTATATTAACGCCATTATAAATGTAGTGCCAGTGTCCTATACGTATCAATATTCAGAATACAAAGGTGCTATATTAACTCCATTATAAATGTAGTGCCAGTGCCCTACATGTACTAATATTCAGAATACAAAGGTGCTATATTAACTCCATTATAAATGTAGTGCCAGTGCCCTATATTAATATTCAGAATACAAAGGTGCTGTGTTAACTCCATTATAAATGTAGTGCCAGTGCCCTACATGTATTAATATTCAGAATACAAAGGTGCTGTGTTAACTCCATTATAAATGTAGTGCCAGTGCCCTACATGTATTAATATTCAGAATAGAAAGGTGCTGTGTTAACTCCATTATAAATGTAGTGCCAGTGCCCTACATGTATTAATATTCAGAATACAAAGGTGCTATGTTAACTCCATTATATATGTAGTGCCAGTGCCCTATATTAATATTCAGAATACAAAGGTGTTATGTTAACTCCATTATAAATGTAGTGCCAGTGTCCTACATGTATTAATATTCAGAATACAAAGGTGCTGTGTTAACTCCATTATAAATGTAGTGCCAGTGCCCTACATGTATTAATATTCGGAATAGGAAGGTGCTGTGTTAACTCCATTATAAATGTAGTGCCAGTGCTCTACATGTATTAATATTCAGAATACAAAGGTGCTGTGTTAACTCCATTATAAATGTAGTGCCAGTGCCCTACATGTATTAATATTCAGAATACAAAGGTGCTATGTTAACTCCATTATAAATGTAGTGCCAGTGCCCTACATGTATTAATATTCAGAATACAAAGGTGCTATGTTAACTCCATTATAAATGTAGTGCCAGTGCCCTACATGTATTAATATTCAGAATTCAAAAGTGCTATATTAACTCCATTATAAATGTAGTGCCAGTGCCCTATATTAATATTCAGAATACAAAGGTAGTGCCAGTGCCCCTACTTGTATTAATATTCAGAATGCAAAGGTGCTGTGTTAACTGAATTATAAATGTAGTGCCTGTGCCCTACATGTATTAATATTCAGAATACAAAGGTGCTGTGTTAACTCCATTATAAATGTAGTGCCAGTGCCCTACATGTATTAATATTCAGAATACAAAGGTGCTATGTTAACTCCATTATTAATGTAGTGCCAGTGCCCTACATGTATTAATATTCAGAATACAAAGGTGCTATGTTAACTCCATTATAAATGTAGTGCCAGTGCCCTATATGTATTAATTTTCAGAATACAAAGGTGCTATATTAACGCCATTATAAATGTAGTGCCAGTGTCCTATACGTATCAATATTCAGAATACAAAGGTGCTATATTAACTCCATAATAAATGTAGTGCCAGTGCCCTACATGTACTAATATTCAGAATACAAAGGTGCTATATTAACTCCATTATAAATGTAGTGCCAGTGCCCTATATTAATATTCAGAATACAAAGGTGCTGTGTTAACTCCATTATAAATGTAGTGCCAGTGCCCTACATGTATTAATATTCAGAATACAAAGGTGCTGTGTTAACTCCATTATAAATGTAGTGCCAGTGCCCTACATGTATTAATATTCAGAATACAAAAGTGCTATGTTAACTCCATTATATATGTAGTGCCAGTGCCCTACATTAATATTCAGAATACAAAGGTGTTATGTTAACTCCATTATAAATGTAGTGCCAGTGTCCTACATGTATTAATATTCAGAATACAAAGGTGCTATGTTAACTCCATTATAAATGTAGTACCAGTGCCCTACATGTATTAATATTCAGAATACAAAGGTGCTATGTTAACTCCATTATAAATGTAGTGCCAGTGTCCTACATGTATTAATATTCAGAATACAAAGGTGCTGTGTTAACTCCATTATAAATGTAGTGCAGTGCCCTACATGTATTAATTTTCAGAATACAAAGGTGCTATATTAACGCCATTATAAATGTAGTGCCAGTGTCCTATACGTATCAATATTCAGAATACAAAGGTACTATCTTAACTCCATTATAAATGTAGTGCCAGTGCCCTACATGTACTAATATTCAGAATACAAAGTTGCTATATTAACTCCATTATAAATGTAGGGCCAGTGCCCTATATTAATATTCAGAATACAAAGGTGCTGTGTTAACTCCATTATAAATGTAGTGCCAGTGCCCTACATGTATTAATATTCAGAATACAAAGGTGCTGTGTTAACTCCATTATAAATGTAGTGCCAGTGCCATAAATGTATTAATATTCAGAATAGAAAGGTGCTGTGTTAACTCCATTATAAATGTAGTGCCAGTGCCCTACATGTATTAATATTCAGAATACAAAGGTGTTGTGTTAACTCCATTATAAATGTAGTGCCAGTGCCCTATATGTATTAATATTCAGAATACAAAGGTGCTATGTTAACTCCATTGTAAATGTAGTGCCAGTGCCCTACATGTATTAATATTCAGAATTCAAAAGTGCTATATTAACTCCATTATAAATGTAGTGCCAGTGCCCTATATTAATATTCAGAATACAAAGGTGTTATGTTAACTCCATTATAAATGTAGTGCCAGTGTCCTACATGTATTAATATTCAGAATACAAAGGTGCTGTGTTAACTCCATTATAAATGTAGTACCAGTGCCCTATATTAATATTCAGAATACAAAGGTGCTGTGTTAACTCCATTATAAATGTAGTGCCAGTGCCCTATTTTAATATTCAGAATACAAAGGTGTTATGTTAACTCCATTATAAATGTAGAGCCAGTGTCCTACATGTATTAATATTCAGAATACAAAGGTGCTAAGTTAACTCCATTATAAATGTAGTACCAGTGCCCTACATGTATTAATATTCAGAATACAAAGGTGCTATGTTAACTCTATTATAAATGTAGTGCAGTGCCCTACATGTATTAATATTCAGAATACAAAGGTGCTATGTTAACTCCATTATAAATGTAGTGCCAGTGCCCTACATGTATTAATATTCAGAATACAAAGGTGCTGTGTTAACTCCATTATAAATGTAGTGCCAGTGCCCTATATTAATATTCAGAATACAAAGGTGCTATGTTAACTCCATTATAATTGTAGTGCCAGTGCCCTATATTAATATTCAGAATACAAAGGTGCTATGTTAACTCCATTATAAATGTAGTGCCAGTGCCCCACATGTATTAATATTCAGAATACAAAGGTGTTATGTTAACGCCATTATAAATGTAGTGCCAGTGCCCTACATGTATTAATATTCAGAATACAAAGGTGATGTGTTAACTCCATTATAAATGTAGTGCAGTGCCCTACATGTATTAATTTTCAGAATACAAAGGTGCTATATTAACGCCATTATAAATGTAGTGCCAGTGTCCTATACGTATCAATATTCAGAATACAAAGGTGATGTGTTAACTCCATTATAAATGTAGTGCCAGTGCCCTACATGTACTAATATTCAGAATACAAAGGTGCTATATTAACTCCATTATAAATGTAGTGCCAGTGCCCTATATTAATATTCAGAATACAAAGGTGCTGTGTTAACTCCATTATAAATGTAGTGCCAGTGCCCTACATGTATTAATATTCAGAATACAAAGGTGCTGTGTTAACTCCATTATAAATGTAGTGCCAGTGCCCCACATGTATTAATATTCAGAATACAAAAGTGCTATATTAACTCCATTATAAATGTAGTGCCAGTGCCCTATATTAATATTCAGAATACAAAGGTAGTGCCAGTGCCCCTACTTGTATTAATATTCAGAATGCAAAGGTGCTGTGTTAACTGAATTATAAATGTAGTGCCAGTGCCCTACATGTATTAATATTCAGAATACAAAGGTGCTGTGTTAACTCCATTATAAATGTAGTGCCAGTGCCCTACATGTATTAATATTCAGAATACAAAGGTGCTATATTAACTCCATTATAAATGTAGTGCCAGTGCCCTATATTAATATTCGGAATACAAAGGTAGTGCCAGTGCCCCTACTTGTATTAATATTCAGAATGCAAAGGTGCTGTGTTAACTGAATTATAAATGTAGTGCCAGTGCCCTACATGTATTAATATTCAGAATACAAAGGTGCTGGGTTAACTCCATTATAAATGTAGAGCCAGTGCCCTACATGTACTAATATTCGGAATACAAAGGTGCTATATTAACTCCATTATAAATGTAGTGCCAGTGCCCTATATTAATATTCAGAATACAAAGGTGCTGTTTTAACTCCATTATAAATGTAGTGCCAGTGCCCTACATGTATTAATATTCAGAATACAAAGGTGCTGTGTTAACTCCATTATAAATGTAGTGCCAGTGCCCTACATGTATTAATATTCAGAATAGAAAGGTGCTGTGTTAACTCCATTATAAATGTAGTGCCAGTGCCCTACATGTATTAATATTCAGAATACAAAGGTGCTATGTTAACTCCATTATAAATGTAGTGCCAGTGTCCTACATGTATTAATATTCAGAATTCAAATGTGCTATATTAACTCCATTATAAATGTAGTGCCAGTGCCCTATATTAATATTCAGAATACAAAGGTAGTGCCAGTGCCCCTACTTGTATTAATATTCAGAATGCAAAGGTGCTGTGTTAACTGAATTATAAATGTAGTGCCAGTGCCCTACATGTATTAATATTCAGAATACAAAGGTGCTGTGTTAACTCCATTATAAATGTAGTGCCAGTGCCCTACATGTATTAATATTCAGAATACAAAGGTGCTGTGTTAACTCCATTATAAATGTAGTGCCAGTGCCCTATATTAATATTCAGAATACAAAGGTGCTATGTTAACTCCATTATAATTGTAGTGCCAGTGCCCTATATTAATATTCAGAATACAAAGGTGCTATGTTAACTCCATTATAAATGTAGTGCCAGTGCCCCACATGTATTAATATTCAGAATACAAAGGTGTTATGTTAACTCCATTATAAATGTAGTGCCAGTGTCCTACATGTATTAATATTCAGAATACAAAGGTGCTGTGTTAACTCCATTATAAATGTAGTGCCAGTGCCCTACATGTATTAATATTCAGAATACAAAGGTGCTATGTTAACTCCATTATAAATGTAGTGCCAGTGCCCTACATGTATTAATATTCAGAATACAAAGGTGCTATGTTAACTCCATTATAAATGTAGTGCCAGTGCCCTACATGTATTAATATTCAGAATTCAAAAGTGCTATATTAACTCCATTATAAATGTAGTGCCAGTGCCCTATATTAATATTCAGAAAACAAAGGTAGTGCCAGTGCCCCTACTTGTATTAATATTCAGAATGCAAAGGTGCTGTGTTAACTGAATTATAAATGTAGTGCCAGTGCCCTACATGTATTAATATTCAGAAAACAAAGGTGCTGTGTTAACTCCATTATAAATGTAGTGCCAGTGCCCTACATGTATTAATATTCAGAATACAAAGGTGCTATGTTAACTCCATTATTAATGTAGTGCCAGTGCCCTACATGTATTAATATTCAGAATACAAAGGTGCTATGTTAACTCCATTATAAATGTAGTGCCAGTGCCCTATATTAATATTCAGAATACAAAGGTGCTGTGTTAACTCCATTATAAATGTAGTGCAGTGCCCTACATGTATTAATTTTCAGAATACAAAGGTGCTATATTAACGCCATTATAAATGTAGTGCCAGTGTCCTATACGTATCAATATTCAGAATACAAAGGTGCTATATTAACTCCATTATAAATGTAGTGCCAGTGCCCTACATGTACTAATATTCAGAATACAAAGGTGCTATATTAACTCCATTATAAATGTAGTGCCAGTGCCCTATATTAATATTCAGAATACAAAGGTGCTGTGTTAACTCCATTATAAATGTAGTGCCAGTGCCCTACATGTATTAATATTCAGAATACAAAGGTGCTGTGTTAACTCCATTATAAATGTAGTGCCAGTGCCCTACATGTATTAATATTCAGAATAGAAAGGTGCTGTGTTAACTCCATTATAAATGTAGTGCCAGTGCCCTACATGTATTAATATTCAGAATACAAAGGTGCTATGTTAACTCCAATATATATGTAGTGCCAGTGCCCTATATTAATATTCAGAATACAAAGGTGTTATGTTAACTCCATTATAAATGTAGTGCCAGTGTCCTACATGTATTAATATTCAGAATACAAAGGTGCTGTGTTAACTCCATTATAAATGTAGTGCCAGTGCCCTACATGTATTAATATTCGGAATAGAAAGGTGCTGTGTTAACTCCATTATAAATGTAGTGCCAGTGCTCTACATGTATTAATATTCAGAATACAAAGGTGCTGTGTTAACTCCATTATAAATGTAGTGCCAGTGCCCTACATGTATTAATATTCAGAATACAAAGGTGCTATGTTAACTCCATTATAAATGTAGTGCCAGTGCCCTACATGTATTAATATTCAGAATACAAAGGTGCTATGTTAACTCCATTATAAATGTAGTGCCAGTGCCCTACATGTATTAATATTCAGAATTCAAAAGTGCTATATTAACTCCATTATAAATGTAGTGCCAGTGCCCTATATTAATATTCAGAATACAAAGGTAGTGCCAGTGCCCCTACTTGTATTAATATTCAGAATGCAAAGGTGCTGTGTTAACTGAATTATAAATGTAGTGCCTGTGCCCTACATGTATTAATATTCAGAATACAAAGGTGCTGTGTTAACTCCATTATAAATGTAGTGCCAGTGCCCTACATGTATTAATATTCAGAATACAAAGGTGCTATGTTAACTCCATTATTAATGTAGTGCCAGTGCCCTACATGTATTAATATTCAGAATACAAAGGTGCTATGTTAACTCCATTATAAATGTAGTGCCAGTGCCCTATATGTATTAATTTTCAGAATACAAAGGTGCTATATTAACGCCATTATAAATGTAGTGCCAGTGTCCTATACGTATCAATATTCAGAATACAAAGGTGCTATATTAACTCCATAATAAATGTAGTGCCAGTGCCCTACATGTACTAATATTCAGAATACAAAGGTGCTATATTAACTCCATTATAAATGTAGTGCCAGTGCCCTATATTAATATTCAGAATACAAAGGTGCTGTGTTAACTCCATTATAAATGTAGTGCCAGTGCCCTACATGTATTAATATTCAGAATACAAAGGTGCTGTGTTAACTCCATTATAAATGTAGTGCCAGTGCCCTACATGTATTAATATTCAGAATACAAAAGTGCTATGTTAACTCCATTATATATGTAGTGCCAGTGCCCTACATTAATATTCAGAATACAAAGGTGTTATGTTAACTCCATTATAAATGTAGTGCCAGTGTCCTACATGTATTAATATTCAGAATACAAAGGTGCTATGTTAACTCCATTATAAATGTAGTACCAGTGCCCTACATGTATTAATATTCAGAATACAAAGGTGCTATGTTAACTCCATTATAAATGTAGTGCCAGTGTCCTACATGTATTAATATTCAGAATACAAAGGTGCTGTGTTAACTCCATTATAAATGTAGTGCAGTGCCCTACATGTATTAATTTTCAGAATACAAAGGTGCTATATTAACGCCATTATAAATGTAGTGCCAGTGTCCTATACGTATCAATATTCAGAATACAAAGGTACTATCTTAACTCCATTATAAATGTAGTGCCAGTGCCCTACATGTACTAATATTCAGAATACAAAGTTGCTATATTAACTCCATTATAAATGTAGGGCCAGTGCCCTATATTAATATTCAGAATACAAAGGTGCTGTGTTAACTCCATTATAAATGTAGTGCCAGTGCCCTACATGTATTAATATTCAGAATACAAAGGTGCTGTGTTAACTCCATTATAAATGTAGTGCCAGTGCCATAAATGTATTAATATTCAGAATAGAAAGGTGCTGTGTTAACTCCATTATAAATGTAGTGCCAGTGCCCTACATGTATTAATATTCAGAATACAAAGGTGTTGTGTTAACTCCATTATAAATGTAGTGCCAGTGCCCTATATGTATTAATATTCAGAATACAAAGGTGCTATGTTAACTCCATTGTAAATGTAGTGCCAGTGCCCTACATGTATTAATATTCAGAATTCAAAAGTGCTATATTAACTCCATTATAAATGTAGTGCCAGTGCCCTATATTAATATTCAGAATACAAAGGTGTTATGTTAACTCCATTATAAATGTAGTGCCAGTGTCCTACATGTATTAATATTCAGAATACAAAGGTGCTGTGTTAACTCCATTATAAATGTAGTACCAGTGCCCTATATTAATATTCAGAATACAAAGGTGCTGTGTTAACTCCATTATACATGTAGTACCAGTGCCCTACATGTATTAATATTCAGAATACAAAGGTGCTATGTTAACTCCATTATAAATGTAGTGCCAGTGCCCTATATTAATATTCAGAATACAAAGGTGTTATGTTAACTCCATTATAAATGTAGAGCCAGTGTCCTACATGTATTAATATTCAGAATACAAAGGTGCTAAGTTAACTCCATTATAAATGTAGTACCAGTGCCCTACATGTATTAATATTCAGAATACAAAGGTGCTATGTTAACTCTATTATAAATGTAGTGCAGTGCCCTACATGTATTAATATTCAGAATACAAAGGTGCTATGTTAACTCCATTATAAATGTAGTGCCAGTGCCCTACATGTATTAATATTCAGAATACAAAGGTGCTGTGTTAACTCCATTATAAATGTAGTGCCAGTGCCCTATATTAATATTCAGAATACAAAGGTGCTATGTTAACTCCATTATAATTGTAGTGCCAGTGCCCTATATTAATATTCAGAATACAAAGGTGCTATGTTAACTCCATTATAAATGTAGTGCCAGTGCCCCACATGTATTAATATTCAGAATACAAAGGTGTTATGTTAACGCCATTATAAATGTAGTGCCAGTGCCCTACATGTATTAATATTCAGAATACAAAGGTGATGTGTTAACTCCATTATAAATGTAGTGCAGTGCCCTACATGTATTAATTTTCAGAATACAAAGGTGCTATATTAACGCCATTATAAATGTAGTGCCAGTGTCCTATACGTATCAATATTCAGAATACAAAGGTGATGTGTTAACTCCATTATAAATGTAGTGCCAGTGCCCTACATGTACTAATATTCAGAATACAAAGGTGCTATATTAACTCCATTATAAATGTAGTGCCAGTGCCCTATATTAATATTCAGAATACAAAGGTGCTGTGTTAACTCCATTATAAATGTAGTGCCAGTGCCCTACATGTATTAATATTCAGAATACAAAGGTGCTGTGTTAACTCCATTATAAATGTAGTGCCAGTGCCCCACATGTATTAATATTCAGAATACAAAAGTGCTATATTAACTCCATTATAAATGTAGTGCCAGTGCCCTATATTAATATTCAGAATACAAAGGTAGTGCCAGTGCCCATACTTGTATTAATATTCAGAATGCAAAGGTGCTGTGTTAACTGAATTATAAATGTAGTGCCAGTGCCCTACATGTATTAATATTCAGAATACAAAGGTGCTGTGTTAACTCCATTATAAATGTAGTGCCAGTGCCCTACATGTATTAATATTCAGAATACAAAGGTGCTATATTAACTCCATTATAAATGTAGTGCCAGTGCCCTATATTAATATTCGGAATACAAAGGTAGTGCCAGTGCCCCTACTTGTATTAATATTCAGAATGCAAAGGTGCTGTGTTAACTGAATTATAAATGTAGTGCCAGTGCCCTACATGTATTAATATTCAGAATACAAAGGTGCTGGGTTAACTCCATTATAAATGTAGAGCCAGTGCCCTACATGTACTAATATTCGGAATACAAAGGTGCTATATTAACTCCATTATAAATGTAGTGCCAGTGCCCTATATTAATATTCAGAATACAAAGGTGCTGTTTTAACTCCATTATAAATGTAGTGCCAGTGCCCTACATGTATTAATATTCAGAATACAAAGGTGCTGTGTTTACTCCATTATAAATGTAGTGCCAGTGCCCTACATGTATTAATATTCAGAATAGAAAGGTGCTGTGTTAACTCCATTATAAATGTAGTGCCAGTGCCCTACATGTATTAATATTCAGAATACAAAGGTGCTATGTTAACTCCATTATAAATGTAGTGCCAGTGTCCTACATGTATTAATATTCAGAATTCAAATGTGCTATATTAACTCCATTATAAATGTAGTGCCAGTGCCCTATATTAATATTCAGAATACAAAGGTAGTGCCAGTGCCCCTACTTGTATTAATATTCAGAATGCAAAGGTGCTGTGTTAACTGAATTATAAATGTAGTGCCAGTGCCCTACATGTATTAATATTCAGAATACAAAGGTGCTGTGTTAACTCCATTATAAATGTAGTGCCAGTGCCCTACATGTATTAATATTCAGAATACAAAGGTGCTGTGTTAACTCCATTATAAATGTAGTGCCAGTGCCCTATATTAATATTCAGAATACAAAGGTGCTATGTTAACTCCATTATAATTGTAGTGCCAGTGCCCTATATTAATATTCAGAATACAAAGGTGCTATGTTAACTCCATTATAAATGTAGTGCCAGTGCCCCACATGTATTAATATTCAGAATACAAAGGTGTTATGTTAACTCCATTATAAATGTAGTGCCAGTGTCCTACATGTATTAATATTCAGAATACAAAGGTGCTATGTTAACTCCATTATAAATGTAGTGCCAGTGTCCTATATGTATCAATATTCATAATACAAAGGTGCTATATTAACTCCATTATAAATGTAGTGCCAGTGCCCTATATTAATATTCGGAATACAAAGATAGTGGCAGTGCCCCTACTTGTATTACTATTCAGAATGCAAAGGTGCTGTGTTAACTGAATTATAAATGTAGTGCCAGTGCCCTACATGTATTAATATTCAGAATACAAAGGTGCTGGGTTAACTCCATTATAAATGTAGAGCCAGTGCCCTACATGTACTAATATTCGGAATACAAAGGTGCTATATTAACTCCATTATAAATGTAGTGCCAGTGCCCTATATTAATATTCAGAATACAAAGGTGCTGTTTTAACTCCATTATAAATGTAGTGCCAGTGCCCTACATGTATTAATATTCAGAATACAAAGGTGCTGTGTTAACTCCATTATAAATGTAGTGCCAGTGCCCTACATGTATTAATATTCAGAATAGAAAGGTGCTGTGTTAACTCCATTATAAATGTAGTGCCAGTGCCCTACATGTATTAATATTCAGAATACAAAGGTGCTGTGTTAACTCCATTATAAATGTAGTGCCAGTGCCCTACATGTATTAATATTCAGAATACAAAAGTGCTATATTAACTCCATTATAAATGTAGTGCCAGTGCCCTATATTAATATTCAGGATACAAAGGTAGTGCCAGTGCCCCTACTTGTATTAATATTCAGAATGCAAAGGTGCTGTGTTAACTGAATTATAAATGTAGTGCCAGTGCCCTACATGTATTAATATTCAGAATACAAAGGTGCTGTGTTAACTCCATTATAAATGTAGTGCCAGTGCCCTACATGTATTAATATTCAGAATACAAAGGTGCTATATTAACTCCATTATAAATGTAGTGCCAGTGCCCTATATTAATATTCGGAATACAAAGGTAGTGCCAGTGCCCCTACTTGTACTAATATTCAGAATGCAAAGGTGCTGTGTTAACTGAATTATAAATGTAGTGCCAGTGCCCTACATGTATTAATATTCAGAATACAAAGGTGCTGGGTTAACTCCATTATAAATGTAGAGCCAGTGCCCTACATGTACTAATATTCGGAATACAAAGGTGCTATATTAACTCCATTATAAATGTAGTGCCAGTGCCCTATATTAATATTCAGAATACAAAGGTGCTGTTTTAACTCCATTATAAATGTAGTGCCAGTGCCCTACATGTATTAATATGCAGAATACAAAGGTGCTGTGTTAACTCCATTATAAATGTAGTGCCAGTGCCCTATATTAATATTCAGAATACAAAGGTAGTGCAAGGGCCCCTACTTGTATTAATATTCAGAATGCAAAGGTGCTGTGTTAACTGAATTATAAATGTAGTGCCAGTGCCCTACATGTATTAATATTCAGAATACAAAGGTGTGGTGTTAACTCCATTATAAATGTAGTGCCAGTGCCCTACATGTATTAATATTCAGAATACAAAGGTGCTGTGTTAACTCCATTATAAATGTAGTGCCAGTGCCCTATATTAATATTCAGAATACAAAGATGCTATGTTAACTCCATTATAATTGTAGTGCCAGTGCCCTATATTAATATTCAGAATACAAAGGTGCTATGTTAACTCCATTATAAATGTAGTGCCAGTGTCCTATACTTATCAATATTCAGAATACAAAGGTACTATCTTAACTCCATTATAAATGTAGTGCCAGTGCCCTACATGTACTAATATTCAGAATACAAAGTTGCTATATTAACTCCATTATAAATGTAGGGCCAGTGCCCTATATTAATATTCAGAATACAAAGGTGCCTTGTTAACTCCATTATAAATGTAGTGCCAGTGCCCTACATGTATTAATATTCAGAATACAAAGGTGCTGTGTTAACTCCATTATAAATGTAGTGCCAGTGCCATAAATGTATTAATATTCAGAATAGAAAGGTGCTGTGTTAACTCCATTATAAATGTAGTGCCAGTGCCCTACATGTATTAATATTCAGAATACAAAGGTGTTGTGTTAACTCCATTATAAATGTAGTGCCAGTGCCCTACATGTACTAATATTCAGAATACAAAGGTGCTATATTAACTCCATTATAAATGTAGTGCTAGTGCCCTATATTAATATTCAGAATACAAAGGTGCTGTGTTAACTCCATTATAAATGTAGTGCCAGTGCCCTACATGTATTAGTATTCAGAATACAAAGGTGCTGTGTTAACTCCATTATAAATGTAGCGCCAGTGCCCTACATGTATTAATATTCAGAATAGAAAGGTGCTGTGTTAACTCCATTATAAATGTAGTGCCAGTGCCCTACATGTATTAATATTCAGAACTCAAAGGTGGTGTGTTAACTCCATTATAAATGTAGTGCCAGTGCCCTACATGTATTAATATTCAGAATACAAAGGTGCTATGTTAACTCCATTATAAATGTAGTGCCAGTGCCCTACATGTATTAATATTCAGAATACAAAGGTGCTGTGTTAACTCCATTATAAATGTAGTGCCAGTGCCCTATATTAATATTCAGAATACAAAGGTGCTATGTTAACTCCATTATAATTGTAGTGCCAGTGCCCTATATTAATATTCAGAATACAAAGGTGCTATGTTAACTCCATTATAAATGTAGTGCCAGTGCCCCACATGTATTAATATTCAGAATACAAAGGTGTTATGTTAACTCCATTATAAATGTAGTGCCAGTGTCCTACATGTATTAATATTCAGAATACAAAGGTGCTGTGTTAACTCCATTATAAATGTAGTGCCAGTGCCCTACATGTATTAATATTCAGAATACAAAGGTGATGTGTTAACTCCATTATAAATGTAGTGCAGTGCCCTACATGTATTAATTTTCAGAATACAAAGGTGCTATATTAACTCCATTATAAATGTAGTGCCAGTGCCCTACATGTATTAATATTCAGAATACAAAGGTGCTGTGTTAACTCCATTATAAATGTAGTGCCAGTGCCCTACATGTATTAATATTCAGAATACAAAAGTGCTATATTAACTCCATTATAAATGTAGTGCCAGTGCCCTATATTAATATTCAGGATACAAAGGTAGTGCCAGGGCCCCTACTTGTATTAATATTCAGAATGCAAAGGTGCTGTGTTAACTGAATTATAAATGTAGTGCCAGTGCCCTACATGTATTAATATTCAGAATACAAAGGTGCTGTGTTAACTCCATTATAAATGTAGAGCCAGTGCCCTACATGTACTAATATTCAGAATACAAAGGTGCTATATTAACTCCATTATAAATGTAGTGCTAGTGCCCTATATTAATATTCAGAATACAAAGGTGCTGTGTTAACTCCATTATAAATGTAGTGCCAGTGCCCTACATGTATTAGTATTCAGAATACAAAGGTGCTGTGTTAACTCCATTATAAATGTAGCGCCAGTGCCCTACATGTATTAATATTCAGAATAGAAAGGTGCTGTGTTAACTCCATTATAAATGTAGTGCCAGTGCCCTACATGTATTAATATTCAGAACTCAAAGGTGGTGTGTTAACTCCATTATAAATGTAGTGCCAGTGCCCTACATGTATTAATATTCAGAATACAAAGGTGCTATGTTAACTCCATTATAAATGTAGTGCCAGTGCCCTACATGTATTAATATTCAGAATACAAAGGTGCTGTGTTAACTCCATTATAAATGTAGTGCCAGTGCCCTATATTAATATTCAGAATACAAAGGTGCTATGTTAACTCCATTATAATTGTAGTGCCAGTGCCCTATATTAATATTCAGAATACAAAGGTGCTATGTTAACTCCATTATAAATGTAGTGCCAGTGCCCCACATGTATTAATATTCAGAATACAAAGGTGTTATGTTAACTCCATTATAAATGTAGTGCCAGTGTCCTACATGTATTAATATTCAGAATACAAAGGTGCTGTGTTAACTCCATTATAAATGTAGTGCCAGTGCCCTACATGTATTAATATTCAGAATACAAAGGTGATGTGTTAACTCCATTATAAATGTAGTGCAGTGCCCTACATGTATTAATTTTCAGAATACAAAGGTGCTATATTAACTCCATTATAAATGTAGTGCCAGTGCCCTACATGTATTAATATTCAGAATACAAAGGTGCTGTGTTAACTCCATTATAAATGTAGTGCCAGTGCCCTACATGTATTAATATTCAGAATACAAAAGTGCTATATTAACTCCATTATAAATGTAGTGCCAGTGCCCTATATTAATATTCAGAATACAAAGGTAGTGCCAGTGCCCCTACTTGTATTAATATTCAGAATGCAAAGGTGCTGTGTTAACTGAATTATAAATGTAGTGCCAGTGCCCTACATGTATTAATATTCAGAATACAAAGGTGCTGTGTTAACTCCATTATAAATGTAGTGCCAGTGCCCTACATGTATTAATATTCAGAATACAAAGGTGCTATATTAACTCCATTATAAATGTAGTGCCAGTGCCCTATATTAATATTCGGAATACAAAGGTAGTGCCAGTGCCCCTACATGTATTAATATTCAGAATGCAAAGGTGCTGTGTTAACTGAATTATAAATGTAGTGCCAGTGCCCTACATGTATTACTATTCAGAATACAAAGGTGCTGGGTTAACTCCATTATAAATGCAGAGCCAGTGCCCTACATGTACTAATATTCGGAATACAAAGGTGCTATATTAACTCCATTATAAATGTAGTGCCAGTGCCCTATATTAAAATACAGAATACAAAGGTGCTGTGTTAACTCCATTATAAATGTAGTGCCAGTGCCCTACATGTATTAATATTCAGAATACAAAGGTGCTGTGTTAACTCCATTATAAATGTAGTGCCAGTGCCCTACATGTATTAATATTCAGAATAGAAAGGTGCTGTGTTAACTCCATTATAAATGTAGTGCCAGTGCCCTACATGTATTAATATTCAGAATACAAAGGTGCTATGTTAACTCCATTATAAATGTAGTGCCAGTGCCCTACATGTATTAATATTCAGAATTCAAATGTGCTATATTAACTCCATTATAAATGTAGTGCCAGTGCCCTATATTAATATTCAGAATACAAAGGTAGTGCCAGTGCCCCTACTTGTATTAATATTCAGAATGCAAAGGTGCTGTGTTAACTGAATTATAAGTGTAGTGCCAGTGCCCTACATGTATTAATATTCAGAATACAAAGGTGCTGTGTTAACTCCATTATAAATGTAGTGCCAGTGCCCTACATGTATTAATATTCAGAATACAAAGGTGCTGTGTTAACTCCATTATAAATGTAGTGCCAGTGCCCTATATTAATATTCAGAATACAAAGGTGCTATGTTATCTCCATTATAATTGTAGTGCCAGTGCCCTATATTAATATTCAGAATACAAAGGTGCTATGTTAACTCCATTATAAATGTAGTGCCAGTGTCCCACATGTATTAATATTCAGAATACAAAGGTGTTATGTTAACTCCATTATAAATGTAGTGCCAGTGTCCTACATGTATTAATATTCAGAATACAAAGGTGCTATGTTAACTCCATTATAAATGTAGTGCCAGTGTCCTATATGTATCAATATTCATAATACAAAGGTGCTATATTAACTCCATTATAAATGTAGTGCCAGTGCCCTACATGTACTAATATTCAGAATACAAAGGTGCTATATTAACTCCATTATAAATGTAGTGCCAGTGCCCTATATTAATATTCAGAATACAAAGGTGCTGTGTTAACTCCATTATAAATGTAGTGCCAGTGCCCTACATGTATTAATATTCAGAATACAAAGGTGCTGTGTTAACTCCATTATAAATGTAGTGCCAGTGCCCTACATGTATTAATATTCAGAATAGAAAGGTGCTGTGTTAACTCCATTATAAATGTAGTGCCAGTGCCCTACATGTATTAATATTCAGAATACAAAGGTGCTATGTTAACTCCATTATATATGTAGTGCCAGTGCCCTATATTAATATTCAGAATACAAAGGTGTTATGTTAACTCCATTATAAATGTAGTGCCAGTGTCCTACATGTATTAATATTCAAAATACAAAGGTGCTATGTTAACTCCATTATAAATGTAGTACCAGTGCCCTACATGTATTAATATTCAGAATACAAAGGTGCTATGTTAACTCCATTATAAATGTAGTGCCAGTGTCCTACATGTATTAATATTCAGAATACAAAGGTGCTGTGTTAACTCCATTATAAATGTAGTGCAGTGCCCTACATGTATTAATTTTCAGAATACAAAGGTGCTATATTAACGCCATTATAAATGTAGTGCCAGTGTCCTATACGTATCAATATTCAGAAAACAAAGGTGCTATCTTAACTCCATTATAAATGTAGTGCCAGTGCCCTACATGTACTAATATTCAGAATACAAAGTTGCTATATTAACTCCATTATAAATGTAGGGCCAGTGCCCTATATTAATATTCAGAATACAAAGGTGCTGTGTTAACTCCATTATAAATGTAGTGCCAGTGCCCTACATGTATTACTATTCAGAATACAAAGGTGCTGTGTTAACTCCATTATAAATGTAGTGCCAGTGCCCTACATGTATTAATATTCAGAATAGAAAGGTGCTGTGTTAACTCCATTATAAATGTAGTGCCAGTGCCCTACATGTATTAATATTCAGAATACAAAGGTGTTGTGTTAACTCCATTATAAATGTAGTGCCAGTGCCCTATATGTATTAATATTCAGAATACAAAGGTGCTATGTTAACTCCATTATAAATGTAGTGCCAGTGCCCTACATGTATTAATATTCAGAATTCAAAAGTGCTATATTAACTCCATTATAAATGTAGTGCCAGTGCCCTATATTAATATTCAGAATACAAAGGTAGTGCCAGTGCCCCTACTTGTATTAATATTCAGAATACAAAGGTGCTGTGTTAACTGAATTATAAATGTAGTGCCAGTGCCCTACTTGTATTAATATTCAGAATACAAAGGTGCTGTGTTAACTGAATTATAAATGTAGTGCCAGTGCCCTACATGTATTAATATTCAGAATACAAAGGTGCTGTGTTAACTCCATTATAAATGTAGTGCCAGTGCCCTACATGTATTAAAATTCAGAATACAAAGGTGCTATGTTAACTCCATTATTAATGTAGTGCCAGTGCCCTATATGTATTAATATTCAGAATACAAAGGTGCTATGTTAACTCCATTATAAATGTAGTGCCAGTGCCCTATATTAATATTCAGAATACAAAGGTGCTGGGTTAACTCCATTATAAATGTAGTGCAGTGCCCTACATGTATTAATTTTCAGAATACAAAGGTGCTATATTAACGCCATTATAAATGTAGTGCCAGTGTCCTATACGTATCAATATTCAGAATACAAAGGTGCTATATTAACTCCATTATAAATGTAGTGCCAGTGCCCTACATGTACTAATATTCAGAATACAAAGGTGCTATATTAACTCCATTATAAATGTAGTGCCAGTGCCCTATATTAATATTCAGAATACAAAGGTACTGTGTTAACTCCATTATAAATGTAGTGCCAGTGCCCTATATTAATATTCAGAATACAAAGGTGCCGTGTTAACTCCATTATAAATGTAGTGCCAGTGCCCTACATGTATTAATATTCAGAATACAAAGGTGCTGTGTTAACTCCATTATAAATGTAGTGCCAGTGCCCTACATGTATTAATATTCAGAATAGAAAGATGCTGTCTTAACTCCATTATAAATGTAGTGCCAGTGCCCTACATGTATTAATATTCAGAATAGAAAGGTGCTGTCTTAACTCCATTATAAATGTAGTGCCAGTGCCCTACATATATTAATATTCAGAATACAAAGGTGCTGTGTTAACTCCATTATAAATGTAGTGCCAGTGCCCCTACTTGTATTAATATTCAGAATACAAAGGTGCTGTGTTAACTCCATTATAAATGTAGTGGCAGTGCCCTACATGTATTAATATTCAGAATAGAAAGGTGCTTTCTTAACTCCATTATAAATGTAGTGCCAGTGCCCTACATATATTAATATTCAGAATACAAAGGTGCTGTGTTAACTCCATTATAAATGTAGTGCCAGTGCCCCTACTTGTATTAATATTCAGAATACAAAGGTTCTGTGTTAACTCCATTATAAAAGTAGTGCCAGTGCCCTACATATATTAATATTCAGAATACAAAGGTGCTATGTTAACTCCATTATAAATGTAGTGCCAGTGCCCTACATGTATTAATATTCAGAATACAAAGGTGCTATGTTAACTCCATTATAAATGTAGTGCCAGTGCCCTACATGTATTAATATTCAGAATACAAAAGTGCTATATTAACTCCATTATAAATGTAGTGCCAGTGCCCTATATTAATATTCAGAATACAAAGGTAGTACCAGTGCCCCTACTTGTATTAATATTCAGAATGCAAAGGTGCTGTGTTAACTGAATTATAAATGTAGTGCCAGTGCCCTACATGTATTAATATTCAGAATACAAAGGTGCTGTGTTAACTCCATTATAAATGTAGTGCCAGTGCCCTACATGTATTAATATTCAGAATACAAAGGGGCTATGTTAACTCCATTATTAATGTAGTGCCAGTGCCCTACATGTATTAATATTCAGAATACAAAGGTGCTATGTTAACTCCATTATAAATGTAGTGCCAGTGCCCTATATTAATATTCAGAATACAAAGGTGCTGTGTTAACTCCATTATAAATGTAGTGCAGTGCCCTACATGTATTAATTTTCAGAATACAAAGGTGCTATATTAACGCCATTATAAATGTAGTGCCAGTGTCCTATACGTATCAATATTCAGAATACAAAGGTGCTATATTAACTCCATTATAAATGTAGTGCCAGTGCCCTACATGTACTAATATTTAGAATACAAAGGTCCTATATTAACTCCATTATAAATGTAGTGCCAGTGCCCTATATTAATATTCAGAATACAAAGGTGCTGTGTTAACTCCATTATAAATGTAGTGCCAGTGCCCTACATGTATTAATATTCAGAATACAAAGGTGCTGTGTTAACTCCATTATAAATGTAGTGCCAGTGCCCTACATGTATTAATATTCAGAATACAAAGGTGCTATGTTAACTCCATTATATATGTAGTGCCAGTGCCCTACATTAATATTCAGAATACAAAGGTGTTATGTTAACTCCATTATAAATGTAGTGCCAGTGTCCTACATGTATTAATATTCAGAATACAAAGGTGCTATGTTAACTCCATTATAAATGTAGTACCAGTGCCCTACATGTATTAATATTCAGAATACAAAGGTGCTATGTTAACTCCATTATAAATGTAGTGCCAGTGCACTACATGTATTAATATTCAGAATACAAAGGTGCTGTGTTAACTCCATTATAAATGTAGTGCCAGTGCCCTACATGTATTAATATTCAGAATAGAAAGGTGCTGTGTTAACTCCATTATAAATGTAGTGCCAGTGCCCTACATGTATTAATATTCAGAATACAAAGGTGCTATATTAACTCCATTATATATGTAGTGCCAGTGCCCTATATTAATATTCAGAATACAAAGGTGTTATGTTAACTCCATTATAAATGTAGTGCCAGTGTCCTACATGTATTAATATTCAGAATACAAAGGTGCTATGTTAACTCCATTATAAATGTAGTACCAGTGCCCTACATGTATTAATATTCAGAATAGAAAGGTGCTATGTTAACTCCATTATAAATGTAGTGCCAGTGTCCTACATGTATTAATATTCAGAATACAAAGGTGCTGTGTTAACTCCATTATAAATGTAGTGCAGTGCCCTACATGTATTAATTTTCAGAATACAAAGGTGCTATATTAACGCCATTATAAATGTAGTGCCAGTGTCCTATACGTATCAATATTCAGAATACAAAGGTACTATCTTAACTCCATTATAAATGTAGTGCCAGTGCCCTACATGTACTAATATTCAGAATACAAAGTTGCTATATTAACTCCATTATAAATGTAGGGCCAGTGCCCTATATTAATATTCAGAATACAAAGGTGCCTTGTTAACTCCATTATAAATGTAGTGCCAGTGCCCTACATGTATTAATATTCAGAATACAAAGGTGCTGTGTTAACTCCATTATAAATGTAGTGCCAGTGCCATAAATGTATTAATATTCAGAATAGAAAGGTGCTGTGTTAACTCCATTATAAATGTAGTGCCAGTGCCCTACATGTATTAATATTCAGAATACAAAGGTGTTGTGTTAACTCCATTATAAATGTAGTGCCAGTGCCCTACATGTACTAATATTCAGAATACAAAGGTGCTATATTAACTCCATTATAAATGTAGTGCTAGTGCCCTATATTAATATTCAGAATACAAAGGTGCTATGTTAACTCCATTATAAATGTAGTGCCAGTGCCCTACATGTATTAATATTCAGAATACAAAGGTGCTATGTTAACTCCATTATAAATGTAGTGCTAGTGCCCTATATTAATATTCAGAATACAAAGGTGCTGTGTTAACTCCATTATAAATGTAGTGCCAGTGCCCTACATGTATTAATATTCAGAATACAAAGGTGCTATGTTAACTCCATTATAAATGTAGTGCCAGTGCCCTACATGTATTAATATTCAGAATACAAAGGTGCTATGTTAACTCCATTATAAATGTAGTGCCAGTGCCCTACATGTATTAATATTCAGAATTCAAAAGTGCTATATTAACTCCATTATAAATGTAGTGCCAGTGCCCTATATTAATATTCAGAAAACAAAGGTGTTATGTTAACTCCATTATAAATGTAGTGCCAGTGTCCTACATGTATTAATATTCAGAATACAAAGGTGCTGTGTTAACTCCATTATAAATGTAGTGCCAGTGCCCTACATGTATTAATATTCGGAATAGAAAGGTGCTGTGTTAACTCCATTATAAATGTAGTGCCAGTGCTCTACATGTATTAATATTCAGAATACAAAGGTGCTGTGTTAACTCCATTATAAATGTAGTGCCAGTGCCCTACATGTATTAATATTCAGAATACAAAGGTGCTATGTTAACTCCATTATAAATGTAGTGCCAGTGCCCTACATGTATTAATATTCAGAATACAAAGGTGCTATGTTAACTCCATTATAAATGTAGTGCCAGTGCCCTACATGTATTAATATTCAGAACTCAAAAGTGCTATATTAACTCCATTATAAATGTAGTGCCAGTGCCCTATATTAATATTCAGAATACAAAGGTAGTGCCAGTGCCCCTACTTGTATTAATATTCAGAATGCAAAGGTGCTGTGTTAACTGAATTATAAATGTAGTGCCTGTGCCCTACATGTATTAATATTCAGAATACAAAGGTGCTGTGTTAACTCCATTATTAATGTAGTGCCAGTGCCCTACATGTATTAATATTCAGAATACAAAGGTGCTATGTTAACTCCATTATAAATGTAGTGCCAGTGCCCTATATGTATTAATTTTCAGAATACAAAGGTGCTATATTAACGCCATTATAAATGTAGTGCCAGTGTCCTATACGTATCAATATTCAGAATACAAAGGTGCTATATTAACTCCATAATAAATGTAGTGCCAGTGCCCTACATGTACTAATATTCAGAATACAAAGGTGCTATATTAACTCCATTATAAATGTAGTGCCAGTGCCCTATATTAATATTCAGAATACAAAGGTGCTGTGTTAACTCCATTATAAATGTAGTGCCAGTGCCCTACATGTATTAATATTCAGAATACAAAGGTGCTGTGTTAACTCCATTATAAATGTAGTGCCAGTGCCCTACATGTATTAATATTCAGAATACAAAAGTGCTATGTTAACTCCATTATATATGTAGTGCCAGTGCCCTACATTAATATTCAGAATACAAAGGTGTTATGTTAACTCCATTATAAATGTAGTGCCAGTGTCCTACATGTATTAATATTCAGAATACAAAGGTGCTATGTTAACTCCATTATAAATGTAGTACCAGTGCCCTACATGTATTAATATTCAGAATACAAAGGTGCTATGTTAACTCCATTATAAATGTAGTGCCAGTGTCCTACATGTATTAATATTCAGAATACAAAGGTGCTGTGTTAACTCCATTATAAATGTAGTGCAGTGCCCTACATGTATTAATTTTCAGAATACAAAGGTGCTATATTAACGCCATTATAAATGTAGTGCCAGTGTCCTATACGTATCAATATTCAGAATACAAAGGTACTATCTTAACTCCATTATAAATGTAGTGCCAGTGCCCTACATGTACTAATATTCAGAATACAAAGTTGCTATATTAACTCCATTATAAATGTAGGGCCAGTGCCCTATATTAATATTCAGAATACAAAGGTGCTGTGTTAACTCCATTATAAATGTAGTGCCAGTGCCCTACATGTATTAATATTCAGAATACAAAGGTGCTGTGTTAACTCCATTATAAATGTAGTGCCAGTGCCATAAATGTATTAATATTCAGAATAGAAAGGTGCTGTGTTAACTCCATTATAAATGTAGTGCCAGTGCCCTACATGTATTAATATTCAGAATACAAAGGTGTTGTGTTAACTCCATTATAAATGTAGTGCCAGTGCCCTATATGTATTAATATTCAGAATACAAAGGTGCTGTGTTAACTCCATTGTAAATGTAGTGCCAGTGCCCTACATGTATTAATATTCAGAATTCAAAAGTGCTATATTAACTCCATTATAAATGTAGTGCCAGTGCCCTATATTAATATTCAGAATACAAAGGTGTTATGTTAACTCCATTATAAATGTAGTGCCAGTGTCCTACATGTATTAATATTCAGAATACAAAGGTGCTATGTTAACTCCATTATAAATGTAGTGCCAGTGCCCTACATGTATTAATATTCAGAATACAAAGGTGCTATGTTAACTCCATTATAAATGTAGTGCCAGTGCCCTATATTAATATTCAGAATACAAAGGTGCTATGTTAACTCCATTATAAATGTAGTGCCAGTGCCCTATATTAATATTCAGAATACAAAGGTGTTATGTTAACTCCATTATAAATGTAGAGCCAGTGTCCTACATGTATTAATATTCAGAATACAAAGGTGCTAAGTTAACTCCATTATAAATGTAGTACCAGTGCCCTACATGTATTAATATTCAGAATACAAAGGTGCTATGTTAACTCCATTATAAATGTAGTGCAGTGCCCTACATGTATTAATATTCAGAATACAAAGGTGCTATGTTAACTCCATTATAAATGTAGTGCCAGTGCCCTACATGTATTAATATTCAGAATACAAAGGTGCTGTGTTAACTCCATTATAAATGTAGTGCCAGTGCCCTATATTAATATTCAGAATACAAAGGTGCTATGTTAACTCCATTATAATTGTAGTGCCAGTGCCCTATATTAATATTCAGAATACAAAGGTGCTATGTTAACTCCATTATAAATGTAGTGCCAGTGCCCCACATGTATTAATATTCAGAATACAAAGGTGTTATGTTAACTCCATTATAAATGTAGTGCCAGTGCCCTACATGTATTAATATTCAGAATACAAAGGTGATGTGTTAACTCCATTATAAATGTAGTGCAGTGCCCTACATGTATTAATTTTCAGAATACAAAGGTGCTATATTAACGCCATTATAAATGTAGTGCCAGTGTCCTATACGTATCAATATTCAGAATACAAAGGTGATGTGTTAACTCCATTATAAATGTAGTGCCAGTGCCCTACATGTACTAATATTCAGAATACAAAGGTGCTATATTAACTCCATTATAAATGTAGTGCCAGTGCCCTATATTAATATTCAGAATACAAAGGTGCTGTGTTAACTCCATTATAAATGTAGTGCCAGTGCCCTACATGTATTAATATTCAGAATACAAAGGTGCTGTGTTAACTCCATTATAAATGTAGTGCCAGTGCCCTACATGTATTAATATTCAGAATACAAAAGTGCTATATTAACTCCATTATAAATGTAGTGCCAGTGCCCTATATTAATATTCAGAATACAAAGGTAGTGCCAGTGCCCCTACTTGTATTAATATTCAGAATGCAAAGGTGCTGTGTTAACTGAATTATAAATGTAGTGCCAGTGCCCTACATGTATTAATATTCAGAATACAAAGGTGCTGTGTTAACTCCATTATAAATGTAGTGCCAGTGCCCTACATGTATTAATATTCAGAATACAAAGGTGCTATATTAACTCCATTATAAATGTAGTGCCAGTGCCTTATATTAATATTCGGAATACAAAGGTAGTGCCAGTGCCCCTACTTGTATTAATATTCAGAATGCAAAGGTGCTGTGTTAACTGAATTATAAATGTAGTGCCAGTGCCCTACATGTATTAATATTCAGAATACAAAGGTGCTGGGTTAACTCCATTATAAATGTAGAGCCAGTGCCCTACATGTACTAATATTCGGAATACAAAGGTGCTATATTAACTCCATTATAAATGTAGTGCCAGTGCCCTATATTAATATTCAGAATACAAAGGTGCTGTTTTAACTCCATTATAAATGTAGTGCCAGTGCCCTACATGTATTAATATTCAGAATACAAAGGTGCTGTGTTAACTCCATTATAAATGTAGTGCCAGTGCCCTACATGTATTAATATTCAGAATAGAAAGGTGCTGTGTTAACTCCATTATAAATGTAGTGCCAGTGCCCTACATGTATTAATATTCAGAATACAAAGGTGCTATGTTAACTCCATTATAAATGTAGTGCCAGTGCCCTACATGTATTAATATTCAGAATTCAAATGTGCTATATTAACTCCATTATAAATGTAGTGCCAGTGCCCTATATTAATATTCAGAATACAAAGGTAGTGCCAGTGCCCCTACTTGTATTAATATTCAGAATGCAAAGGTGCTGTGTTAACTGAATTATAAATGTAGTGCCAGTGCCCTACATGTATTAATATTCAGAATACAAAGGTGCTGTGTTAACTCCATTATAAATGTAGTGCCAGTGCCCTACATGTATTAATATTCAGAATACAAAGGTGCTGTGTTAACTCCATTATAAATGTAGTGCCAGTGCCCTATATTAATATTCAGAATACAAAGGTGCTATGTTAACTCCATTATAATTGTAGTGCCAGTGCCCTATATTAATATTCAGAATACAAAGGTGCTATGTTAACTCCATTATAAATGTAGTGCCAGTGCCCCACATGTATTAATATTCAGAATACAAAGGTGTTATGTTAACTCCATTATAAATGTAGTGCCAGTGTCCTACATGTATTAATATTCAGAATACAAAGGTGCTATGTTAACTCCATTATAAATGTAGTGCCAGTGTCCTATATGTATCAATATTCATAATACAAAGGTGCTATATTAACTCCATTATAAATGTAGTGCCAGTGCCCTATATTAATATTCGGAATACAAAGATAGTGGCAGTGCCCCTACTTGTATTAATATTCAGAATGCAAAGGTGCTGTGTTAACTGAATTATAAATGTAGTGCCAGTGCCCTACATGTATTAATATTCAGAATACAAAGGTGCTGGGTTAACTCCATTATAAATGTAGAGCCAGTGCCCTACATGTACTAATATTCGGAATACAAAGGTGCTATATTAACTCCATTATAAATGTAGTGCCAGTGCCCTATATTAATATTCAGAATACAAAGGTGCTGTTTTAACTCCATTATAAATGTAGTGCCAGTGCCCTACATGTATTAATATTCAGAATACAAAGGTGCTGTGTTAACTCCATTATAAATGTAGTGCCAGTGCCCTACATGTATTAATATTCGGAATAGAAAGGTGCTGTGTTAACTCCATTATAAATGTAGTGCCAGTGCCCTACATGTATTAATATTCAGAATACAAAGGTGCTATGTTAACTCCATTATAAATGTAGTGCCAGTGCCCTACATGTATTAATATTCAGAATACAAAAGTGCTATATTAACTCCATTATAAATGTAGTGCCAGTGCCCTATATTAATATTCAGAATACAAAGGTAGTGCCAGTGCCCCTACTTGTATTAATATTCAGAATGCAAAGGTGCTGTGTTAACTGAATTATAAATGTAGTGCCAGTGCCCTACATGTATTAATATTCAGAATACAAAGGTGCTGTGTTAACTCCATTATAAATGTAGTGCCAGTGCCCTACATGTATTAATATTCAGAATACAAAGGTGCTATATTAACTCCATTATAAATGTAGTGCCAGTGCCCTATATTAATATTCGGAATACAAAGGTAGTGCCAGTGCCCCTACTTGTATTAATATTCAGAATGCAAAGGTGCTGTGTTAACTGATTTATAAATGTAGTGCCAGTGCCCTACATGTATTAATATTCAGAATACAAAGGTGCTGGGTTAACTCCATTATAAATGTAGAGCCAGTGCCCTACATGTACTAATATTCGGAATACAAAGGTGCTATATTAACTCCATTATAAATGTAGTGCCAGTGCCCTATATTAATATTCAGAATACAAAGGTGCTGTTTTAACTCCATTATAAATGTAGTGCCAGTGCCCTACATGTATTAATATTCAGAATACAAAGGTGCTGTGTTAACTCCATTATAAATGTAGTGCCAGTGCCCTACATGTATTAATATTCAGAATAGAAAGGTGCTGTGTTAACTCCATTATAAATGTAGTGCCAGTGCCCTACATGTATTAATATTCAGAATACAAAGGTGCTATGTTAACTCCATTATAAATGTAGTGCCAGTGCCCTACATGTATTAATATTCAGAATTCAAATGTGCTATATTAACTCCATTATAAATGTAGTGCCAGTGCCCTATATTAATATTCAGAATACAAAGGTAGTGCCAGTGCCCCTACTTGTATTAATATTCAGAATGCAAAGGTGCTGTGTTAACTGAATTATAAATGTAGTGCCAGTGCCCTACATGTATTAATATTCAGAATACAAAGGTGCGGTGTTAACTCCATTATAAATGTAGTGCCAGTGCCCTACATGTATTAATATTCAGAATACAAAGGTGCTGTGTTAACTCCATTATAAATGTAGTGCCAGTGCCCTATATTAATATTCAGAATACAAAGGTGCTATGTTAACTCCATTATAATTGTAGTGCCAGTGCCCTATATTAATATTCAGAATACAAAGGTGCTATGTTAACTCCATTATAAATGTAGTGCCAGTGCCCCACATGTATTAATATTCAGAATACAAAGGTGTTATGTTAACTCCATTATAAATGTAGTGCCAGTGTCCTACATGTATTAATATTCAGAATACAAAGGTGCTATGTTAACTCCATTATAAATGTAGTGCCAGTGTCCTATATGTATCAATATTCATAATACAAAGGTGCTATATTAACTCCATTATAAATGTAGTGCCAGTGCCCTATATTAATATTCGGAATACAAAGATAGTGCCAGTGCCCCTACTTGTATTAATATTCAGAATGCAAAGATGCTGTGTTAACTGAATTATAAATGTAGTGCCAGTGCCCTACATGTATTAATATTCAGAATACAAAGGTGCTGGGTTAACTCCATTATAAATGTAGAGCCAGTGCCCTACATGTACTAATATTCGGAATACAAAGGTGCTATATTAACTCCATTATAAATGTAGTGCCAGTGCCCTATATTAATATTCAGAATACAAAGGTGCTGTTTTAACTCCATTATAAATGTAGTGCCAGTGCCCTACATGTATTAATATTCAGAATACAAAGGTGCTGTGTTAACTCCATTATAAATGTAGTGCCAGTGCCCTACATGTATTAATATTCAGAATAGAAAGGTGCTGTGTTAACTCCATTATAAATGTAGTGCCAGTGCCCTACATGTATTAATATTCAGAATACAAAGGTGCTATGTTAACTCCATTATAAATGTAGTGCCAGTGCCCTACATGTATTAATATTCAGAATTCAAATGTGCTATATTAACTCCATTATAAATGTAGTGCCAGTGCCCTATATTAATATTCAGAATACAAAGGTAGTGCCAGTGCCCCTACTTGTATTAATATTCAGAATGCAAAGGTGCTGTGTTAACTGAATTATAAATGTAGTGCCAGTGCCCTACATGTATTAATATTCAGAATACAAAGGTGCTGTGTTAACTCCATTATAAATGTAGTGCCAGTGCCCTACATGTATTAATATTCAGAATACAAAGGTGCTGTGTTAACTCCATTATAAATGTAGTGCCAGTGCCCTATATTAATATTCAGAATACAAAGGTGCTATGTTAACTCCATTATAATTGTAGTGCCAGTGCCCTATATAAATATTCAGAATACAAAGGTGCTATGTTAACTCCATTATAAATGTAGTGCCAGTGCCCCACATGTATTAATATTCAGAATACAAAGGTGTTATGTTAACTCCATTATAAATGTAGTGCCAGTGTCCTACATGTATTAATATTCAGAATACAAAGGTGCTATGTTAACTCCATTATAAATGAAGTGCCAGTGCCCTATATGTATCAATATTCATAATACAAAGGTGCTATATTAACTCCATTATAAATGTAGTGCCAGTGCCCTACATGTACTAATATTCAGAATACAAAGGTGCCAAATTAACTCCATTATAAATGTAGTGCCAGTGCCCTATATTAATATTCAGAATACAAAGGTGCTGTGTTAACTCCATTATAAATGTAGTGCCAGTGCCCTACATGTATTAATATTCAGAATACAAAGGTGCTGTGTTAACTCCATTATAAATGTAGTGCCAGTGCCCTACATGTATTAATATTCAGAATAGAAAGGTGCTGTGTTAACTCCATTATAAATGTAGTGCCAGTGCCCTACATGTATTAATATTCAGAATACAAAGGTGCTATGTTAACTCCATTATATATGTAGTGCCAGTGCCCTATATTAATATTCAGAATACAAAGGTGTTATGTTAACTCCATTATAAATGTAGTGCCAGTGTCCTACATGTATTAATATTCAAAATACAAAGGTGCTATGTTAACTCCATTATAAATGTAGTACCAGTGCCCTACATGTATTAATATTCAGAATACAAAGGTGCTATGTTAACTCCATTATAAATGTAGTGCCAGTGTCCTACATGTATTAATATTCAGAATACAAAGGTGCTGTGTTAACTCCATTATAAATGTAGTGCAGTGCCCTACATGTATTAATTTTCAGAATACAAAGGTGCTATATTAACGCCATTATAAATGTAGTGCCAGTGTCCTATACGTATCAATATTCAGAAAACAAAGGTGCTATCTTAACTCCATTATAAATGTAGTGCCAGTGCCCTACATGTACTAATATTCAGAATACAAAGTTGCTATATTAACTCCATTATAAATGTAGGGCCAGTGCCCTATATTAATATTCAGAATACAAAGGTGCTGTGTTAACTCCATTATAAATGTAGTGCCAGTGCCCTACATGTATTACTATTCAGAATACAAAGGTGCTGTGTTAACTCCATTATAAATGTAGTGCCAGTGCCCTACATGTATTAATATTCAGAATAGAAAGGTGCTGTGTTAACTCCATTATAAATGTAGTGCCAGTGCCCTACATGTATTAATATTCAGAATACAAAGGTGTTGTGTTAACTCCATTATAAATGTAGTGCCAGTGCCCTATATGTATTAATATTCAGAATACAAAGGTGCTATGTTAACTCCATTATAAATGTAGTGCCAGTGCCCTACATGTATTAATATTCAGAATTCAAAAGTGCTATATTAACTCCATTATAAATGTAGTGCCAGTGCCCTATATTAATATTCAGAATACAAAGGTAGTGCCAGTGCCCCTACTTGTATTAATATTCAGAATACAAAGGTGCTGTGTTAACTGAATTATAAATGTAGTGCCAGTGCCCTACTTGTATTAATATTCAGAATACAAAGGTGCTGTGTTAACTGAATTATAAATGTATTGCCAGTGCCCTACATGTATTAATATTCAGAATACAAAGGTGCTGTGTTAACTCCATTATAAATGTAGTGCCAGTGCCCTACATGTATTAAAATTCAGAATACAAAGGTGCTATGTTAACTCCATTATTAATGTAGTGCCAGTGCCCTATATGTATTAATATTCAGAATACAAAGGTGCTATGTTAACTCCATTATAAATGTAGTGCCAGTGCCCTATATTAATATTCAGAATACAAAGGTGCTGTGTTAACTCCATTATAAATGTAGTGCAGTGCCCTACATGTATTAATTTTCAGAATACAAAGGTGCTATATTAACGCCATTATAAATGTAGTGCCAGTGTCCTATACGTATCAATATTCAGAATACAAAGGTGCTATATTAACTCCATTATAAATGTAGTGCCAGTGCCCTACATGTACTAATATTCAGAATACAAAGGTGCTATATTAACTCCATTATAAATGTAGTGCCAGTGCCCTATATTAATATTCAGAATACAAAGGTACTGTGTTAACTCCATTATAAATGTAGTGCCAGTGCCCTATATTAATATTCAGAATACAAAGGTGCCGTGTTAACTCCATTATAAATGTAGTGCCAGTGCCCTACATGTATTAATATTCAGAAGACAAAGGTGCTGTGTTAACTCCATTATAAATGTAGTGCCAGTGCCCTACATGTATTAATATTCAGAATAGAAAGATGCTGTCTTAACTCCATTATAAATGTAGTGCCAGTGCCCTACATGTATTAATATTCAGAATAGAAAGGTGCTGTCTTAACTCCATTATAAATGTAGTGCCAGTGCCCTACATATATTAATATTCAGAATACAAAGGTGCTGTGTTAACTCCATTATAAATGTAGTGCCAGTGCCCCTACTTGTATTAATATTCAGAATACAAAGGTGCTGTGTTAACTCCATTATAAATGTAGTGGCAGTGCCCTACATGTATTAATATTCAGAATAGAAAGGTGCTGTCTTAACTCCATTATAAATGTAGTGCCAGTGCCCTACATATATTAATATTCAGAATACAAAGGTGCTGTGTTAACTCCATTATAAATGTAGTGCCAGTGCCCGTACTTGTATTAATATTCAGAATACAAAGGTTCTGTGTTAACTCCATTATAAAAGTAGTGCCAGTGCCCTACATGTATTAATATTCAGAATACAAAGGTGCTATGTTAACTCCATTATAAATGTAGTGCCAGTGCCCTACATGTATTAATATTCAGAATACAAAGGTGCTATGTTAACTCCATTATAAATGTAGTGCCAGTGCCCTACATGTATTAATATTCAGAATACAAAAGTGCTATATTAACTCCATTATAAATGTAGTGCCAGTGCCCTATATTAATATTCAGAATACAAAGGTAGTACCAGTGCCCCTACTTGTATTAATATTCAGAATGCAAAGGTGCTGTGTTAACTGAATTATAAATGTAGTGCCAGTGCCCTACATGTATTAATATTCAGAATACAAAGGTGCTGTGTTAACTCCATTATAAATGTAGTGCCAGTGCCCTACATGTATTAATATTCAGAATACAAAGGGGCTATGTTAACTCCATTATTAATGTAGTGCCAGTGCCCTACATGTATTAATATTCAGAATACAAAGGTGCTATGTTAACTCCATTATAAATGTAGTGCCAGTGCCCTATATTAATATTCAGAATACAAAGGTGCTGTGTTAACTCCATTATAAATGTAGTGCAGTGCCCTACATGTATTAATTTTCAGAATACAAAGGTGCTATATTAACGCCATTATAAATGTAGTGCCAGTGTCCTATACGTATCAATATTCAGAATACAAAGGTGCTATATTAACTCCATTATAAATGTAGTGCCAGTGCCCTACATGTACTAATATTTAGAATACAAAGGTCCTATATTAACTCCATTATAAATGTAGTGCCAGTGCCCTATATTAATATTCAGAATACAAAGGTGCTGTGTCAACTCCATTATAAATGTAGTGCCAGTGCCCTACATGTATTAATATTCAGAATACAAAGGTGCTGTGTTAACTCCATTATAAATGTAGTGCCAGTGCCCTACATGTATTAATATTCAGAATACAAAGGTGCTATGTTAACTCCATTATATATGTAGTGCCAGTGCCCTACATTAATATTCAGAATACAAAGGTGTTATGTTAACTCCATTATAAATGTAGTGCCAGTGTCCTACATTTATTAATATTCAGAATACAAAGGTGCTATGTTAACTCCATTATAAATGTAGTACCAGTGCCCTACATGTATTAATATTCAGAATACAAAGGTGCTATGTTAACTCCATTATAAATGTAGTGCCAGTGCACTACATGTATTAATATTCAGAATACAAAGGTGCTGTGTTAACTCCATTATAAATGTAGTGCCAGTGCCCTACATGTATTAATATTCAGAATAGAAAGGTGCTGTGTTAACTCCATTATAAATGTAGTGCCAGTGCCCTACATGTATTAATATTCAGAATACAAAGGTGCTATATTAACTCCATTATATATGTAGTGCCAGTGCCCTATATTAATATTCAGAATACAAAGGTGTTATGTTAACTCCATTATAAATGTAGTGCCAGTGTCCTACATGTATTAATATTCAGAATACAAAGGTGCTATGTTAACTCCATTATAAATGTAGTACCAGTGCCCTACATGTATTAATATTCAGAATAGAAAGGTGCTATGTTAACTCCATTATAAATGTAGTGCCAGTGTCCTACATGTATTAATATTCAGAATACAAAGGTGCTGTGTTAACTCCATTATAAATGTAGTGCAGTGCCCTACATGTATTAATTTTCAGAATACAAAGGTGCTATATTAACGCCATTATAAATGTAGTGCCAGTGTCCTATACGTATCAATATTCAGAATACAAAGGTACTATCTTAACTCCATTATAAATGTAGTGCCAGTGCCCTACATGTACTAATATTCAGAATACAAAGTTGCTATATTAACTCCATTATAAATGTAGGGCCAGTGCCCTATATTAATATTCAGAATACAAAGGTGCCTTGTTAACTCCATTATAAATGTAGTGCCAGTGCCCTACATGTATTAATATTCAGAATACAAAGGTGCTGTGTTAACTCCATTATAAATGTAGTGCCAGTGCCATAAATGTATTAATATTCAGAATAGAAAGGTGCTGTGTTAACTCCATTATAAATGTAGTGCCAGTGCCCTACATGTATTAATATTCAGAATACAAAGGTGTTGTGTTAACTCCATTATAAATGTAGTGCCAGTGCCCTACATGTACTAATATTCAGAATACAAAGGTGCTATATTAACTCCATTATAAATGTAGTGCTAGTGCCCTATATTAATATTCAGAATACAAAGGTGCTGTGTTAACTCCATTATAAATGTAGTGCCAGTGCCCTACATGTATTAGTATTCAGAATACAAAGGTGCTGTGTTAACTCCATTATAAATGTAGTGCCAGTGCCCTACATGTATTAATATTCAGAATAGAAAGGTGCTGTGTTAACTCCATTATAAATGTAGTGCCAGTGCCCTACATGTATTAATATTCAGAACTCAAAGGTGCTGTGTTAACTCCATTATAAATGTAGTGCCAGTGCCCTACATGTATTAATATTCAGAACACAAAGGTGCTATGTTAACTCCATTATAAATGTAGTGCCAGTGCCCTACATGTATTAATATTCAGAATACAAAGGTGCTATGTTAACTCCATTATAAATGTAGTGCCAGTGCCCTACATGTATTAATATTCAGAATTCAAAAGTGCTATATTAACTCCATTATAAATGTAGTGCCAGTGCCCTATATTAATATTCAGAAAACAAAGGTAGTGCCAGTGCCCCTACTTGTATTAATATTCAGAATGCAAAGGTGCTGTGTTAACTGAATTATAAATGTAGTGCCAGTGCCCTACATGTATTAATATTCAGAAAACAAAGGTGCTGTGTTAACTCCATTATTAATGTAGTGCCAGTGCCCTACATGTATTAATATTCAGAATACAAAGGTGCTATGTTAACTCCATTATAAATGTAGTGCCAGTGCCCTATATTAATATTTAGAATACAAAGGTGCTGTGTTAACTCCATTATAAATGTAGTGCAGTGCCCTACATGTATTAATTTTCAGAATACAAAGGTGCTATATTAACGCCATTATAAATGTAGTGCCAGTGTCCTATACGTATCAATATTCAGAATACAAAGGTGCTATATTAACTCCATTATAAATGTAGTGCCAGTGCCCTACATGTACTAATATTCAGAATACAAAGGTGCTATATTAACTCCATTATAAATGTAGTGCCAGTGCCCTATATTAATATTCAGAATACAAAGGTGCTGTGTTAACTCCATTATAAATGTAGTGCCAGTGCCCTACATGTATTAATATTCAGAATACAAAGGTGCTGTGTTAACTCCATTATAAATGTAGTGCCAGTGCCCTACATGTATTAATATTCAGAATAGAAAGGTGCTGTGTTAACTCCATTATAAATGTAGTGCCAGTGCCCTACATGTATTAATATTCAGAATAGAAAGGTGCTGTGTTAACTCCATTATAAATGTAGTGCCAGTGCCCTACATGTATTAATATTCAGAATACAAAGGTGCTATGTTAACTCCATTATAAATGTAGTGCCAGTGCCCTACATGTATTAATATTCAGAATTCAAATGTGCTATATTAACTCCATTATAAATGTAGTGCCAGTGCCCTATATTAATATTCAGAATACAAAGGTAGTGCCAGTGCCCCTACTTGTATTAATATTCAGAATGCAAAGGTGCTGTGTTAACTGAATTATAAATGTAGTGCCAGTGCCCTACATGTATTAATATTCAGAATACAAAGGTGCTGTGTTAACTCCATTATAAATGTAGTGCCAGTGCCCTACATGTATTAATATTCAGAATACAAAGGTGCTGTGTTAACTCCATTATAAATGTAGTGCCAGTGCCCTATATTAATATTCAGAATACAAAGGTGCTATGTTAACTCCATTATAATTGTAGTGCCAGTGCCCTATATTAATATTCAGAATACAAAGGTGCTATGTTAACTCCATTATAAATGTAGTGCCAGTGCCCCACATGTATTAATATTCAGAATACAAAGGTGTTATGTTAACTCCATTATAAATGTAGTGCCAGTGTCCTACATGTATTAATATTCAGAATACAAAGGTGCTATGTTAACTCCATTATAAATGTAGTGCCAGTGTCCTATATGTATCAATATTCATAATACAAAGGTGCTATATTAACTCCATTATAAATGTAGTGCCAGTGACCTACATGTACTAATATTCAGAATACAAAGGTGCCAAATTAACTCCATTATAAATGTAGTGCCAGTGCCCTATATTAATATTCAGAATACAAAGGTGCTGTGTTAACTCCATTATAAATGTAGTGCCAGTGCCCTACATGTATTAATATTCAGAATACAAAGGTGCTGTGTTAACTCCATTATAAATGTAGTGCCAGTGCCCTACATGTATTAATATTCAGAATAGAAAGGTGCTGTGTTAACTCCATTATAAATGTAGTGCCAGTGCCCTACATGTATTAATATTCAGAATACAAAGGTGCTATGTTAACTCCATTATATATGTAGTGCCAGTGCCCTATATTAATATTCAGAATACAAAGGTGTTATGTTAACTCCATTATAAATGTAGTGCCAGTGTCCTACATGTATTAATATTCAAAATACAAAGGTGCTATGTTAACTCCATTATAAATGTAGTACCAGTGCCCTACATGTATTAATATTCAGAATACAAAGGTGCTATGTTAACTCCATTATAAATGTAGTGCCAGTGTCCTACATGTATTAATATTCAGAATACAAAGGTGCTGTGTTAACTCCATTATAAATGTAGTGCAGTGCCCTACATGTATTAATTTTCAGAATACAAAGGTGCTATATTAACGCCATTATAAATGTAGTGCCAGTGTCCTATACGTATCAATATTCAGAAAACAAAGGTGCTATCTTAACTCCATTATAAATGTAGTGCCAGTGCCCTACATGTACTAATATTCAGAATACAAAGTTGCTATATTAACTCCATTATAAATGTAGGGCCAGTGCCCTATATTAATATTCAGAATACAAAGGTGCTGTGTTAACTCCATTATAAATGTAGTGCCAGTGCCCTACATGTATTACTATTCAGAATACAAAGGTGCTGTGTTAACTCCATTATAAATGTAGTGCCAGTGCCCTACATGTATTAATATTCAGAATAGAAAGGTGCTGTGTTAACTCCATTATAAATGTAGTGCCAGTGCCCTACATGTATTAATATTCAGAATACAAAGGTGTTGTGTTAACTCCATTATAAATGTAGTGCCAGTGCCCTATATGTATTAATATTCAGAATACAAAGGTGCTATGTTAACTCCATTATAAATGTAGTGCCAGTGCCCTACATGTATTAATATTCAGAATTCAAAAGTGCTATATTAACTCCATTATAAATGTAGTGCCAGTGCCCTATATTAATATTCAGAATACAAAGGTAGTGCCAGTGCCCCTACTTGTATTAATATTCAGAATACAAAGGTGCTGTGTTAACTGAATTATAAATGTAGTGCCAGTGCCCTACTTGTATTAATATTCAGAATACAAAGGTGCTGTGTTAACTGAATTATAAATGTAGTGCCAGTGCCCTACATGTATTAATATTCAGAATACAAAGGTGCTGTGTTAACTCCATTATAAATGTAGTGCCAGTGCCCTACATGTATTAAAATTCAGAATACAAAGGTGCTATGTTAACTCCATTATTAATGTAGTGCCAGTGCCCTATATGTATTAATATTCAGAATACAAAGGTGCTATGTTAACTCCATTATAAATGTAGTGCCAGTGCCCTATATTAATATTCAGAATACAAAGGTGCTGTGTTAACTCCATTATAAATGTAGTGCAGTGCCCTACATGTATCAATATTCAGAATACAAAGGTGCTATATTAACTCCATTATAAATGTAGTGCCAGTGCCCTACATGTACTAATATTCAGAATACAAAGGTGCTATATTAACTCCATTATAAATGTAGTGCCAGTGCCCTATATTAATATTCAGAATACAAAGGTACTGTGTTAACTCCATTATAAATGTAGTGCCAGTGCCCTATATTAATATTCAGAATACAAAGGTGCCGTGTTAACTCCATTATAAATGTAGTGCCAGTGCCCTACATGTATTAATATTCAGAATACAAAGGTGCTGTGTTAACTCCATTATAAATGTAGTGCCAGTGCCCTACATGTATTAATATTCAGAATAGAAAGATGCTGTCTTAACTCCATTATAAATGTAGTGCCAGTGCCCTACATGTATTAATATTCAGAATAGAAAGGTGCTGTCTTAACTCCATTATAAATGTAGTGCCAGTGCCCTACATATATTAATATTCAGAATACAAAGGTGCTGTGTTAACTCCATTATAAATGTAGTGCCAGTGCCCCTACTTGTATTAATATTCAGAATACAAAGGTGCTGTGTTAACTCCATTATAAATGTAGTGGCAGTGCCCTACATGTATTAATATTCAGAATAGAAAGGTGCTGTCTTAACTCCATTATAAATGTAGTGCCAGTGCCCTACATATATTAATATTCAGAATACAAAGGTGCTGTGTTAACTCCATTATAAATGTAGTGCCAGTGCCCCTACTTGTATTAATATTCAGAATACAAAGGTTCTGTGTTAACTCCATTATAAAAGTAGTGCCAGTGCCCTACATGTATTAATATTCAGAATACAAAGGTGCTATGTTAACTCCATTATAAATGTAGTGCCAGTGCCCTACATGTATTAATATTCAGAATACAAAGGTGCTATGTTAACTCCATTATAAATGTAGTGCCAGTGCCCTACATGTATTAATATTCAGAATACAAAAGTGCTATATTAACTCCATTATAAATGTAGTGCCAGTGCCCTATATTAATATTCAGAATACAAAGGTAGTACCAGTGCCCCTACTTGTATTAATATTCAGAATGCAAAGGTGCTGTGTTAACTGAATTATAAATGTAGTGCCAGTGCCCTACATGTATTAATATTCAGAATACAAAGGTGCTGTGTTAACTCCATTATAAATGTAGTGCCAGTGCCCTACATGTATTAATATTCAGAATACAAAGGGGCTATGTTAACTCCATTATTAATGTAGTGCCAGTGCCCTACATGTATTAATATTCAGAATACAAAGGTGCTATGTTAACTCCATTATAAATGTAGTGCCAGTGCCCTATATTAATAATCAGAATACAAAGGTGCTGTGTTAACTCCATTATAAATGTAGTGCAGTGCCCTACATGTATTAATTTTCAGAATACAAAGGTGCTATATTAACGCCATTATAAATGTAGTGCCAGTGTCCTATACGTATCAATATTCAGAATACAAAGGTGCTATATTAACTCCATTATAAATGTAGTGCCAGTGCCCTACATGTACTAATATTTAGAATACAAAGGTCCTATATTAACTCCATTATAAATGTAGTGCCAGTGCCCTATATTAATATTCAGAATACAAAGGTGCTGTGTTAACTCCATTATAAATGTAGTGCCAGTGCCCTACATGTATTAATATTCAGAATACAAAGGTGCTGTGTTAACTCCATTATAAATGTAGTGCCAGTGCCCTACATGTATTAATATTCAGAATACAAAGGTGCTATGTTAACTCCATTATATATGTAGTGCCAGTGCCCTACATTAATATTCAGAATACAAAGGTGTTATGTTAACTCCATTATAAATGTAGTGCCAGTGTCCTACATTTATTAATATTCAGAATACAAAGGTGCTATGTTAACTCCATTATAAATGTAGTACCAGTGCCCTACATGTATTAATATTCAGAATACAAAGGTGCTATGTTAACTCCATTATAAATGTAGTGCCAGTGCACTACATGTATTAATATTCAGAATACAAAGGTGCTGTGTTAACTCCATTATAAATGTAGTGCCAGTGCCCTACATGTATTAATATTCAGAATAGAAAGGTGCTGTGTTAACTCCATTATAAATGTAGTGCCAGTGCCCTACATGTATTAATATTCAGAATACAAAGGTGCTATATTAACTCCATTATATATGTAGTGCCAGTGCCCTATATTAATATTCAGAATACAAAGGTGTTATGTTAACTCCATTATAAATGTAGTGCCAGTGTCCTACATGTATTAATATTCAGAATACAAAGGTGCTATGTTAACTCCATTATAAATGTAGTACCAGTGCCCTACATGTATTAATATTCAGAATAGAAAGGTGCTATGTTAACTCCATTATAAATGTAGTGCCAGTGTCCTACATGTATTAATATTCAGAATACAAAGGTGCTGTGTTAACTCCATTATAAATGTAGTGCAGTGCCCTACATGTATTAATTTTCAGAATACAAAGGTGCTATATTAACGCCATTATAAATGTAGTGCCAGTGTCCTATACGTATCAATATTCAGAATACAAAGGTACTATCTTAACTCCATTATAAATGTAGTGCCAGTGCCCTACATGTACTAATATTCAGAATACAAAGTTGCTATATTAACTCCATTATAAATGTAGGGCCAGTGCCCTATATTAATATTCAGAATACAAAGGTGCCTTGTTAACTCCATTATAAATGTAGTGCCAGTGCCCTACATGTATTAATATTCAGAATACAAAGGTGCTGTGTTAACTCCATTATAAATGTAGTGCCAGTGCCATAAATGTATTAATATTCAGAATAGAAAGGTGCTGTGTTAACTCCATTATAAATGTAGTGCCAGTGCCCTACATGTATTAATATTCAGAATACAAAGGTGTTGTGTTAACTCCATTATAAATGTAGTGCCAGTGCCCTACATGTACTAATATTCAGAATACAAAGGTGCTATATTAACTCCATTATAAATGTAGTGCTAGTGCCCTATATTAATATTCAGAATACAAAGGTGCTGTGTTAACTCCATTATAAATGTAGTGCCAGTGCCCTACATGTATTAGTATTCAGAATACAAAGGTGCTGTGTTAACTCCATTATAAATGTAGTGCCAGTGCCCTACATGTATTAATATTCAGAATAGAAAGGTGCTGTGTTAACTCCATTATAAATGTAGTGCCAGTGCCCTACATGTATTAATATTCAGAACTCAAAGGTGCTGTGTTAACTCCATTATAAATGTAGTGCCAGTGCCCTACATGTATTAATATTCAGAATACAAAGGTGCTATGTTAACTCCATTATAAATGTAGTGCCAGTGCCCTACATGTATTAATATTCAGAATACAAAGGTGCTATGTTAACTCCATTATAAATGTAGTGCCAGTGCCCTACATGTATTAATATTCAGAATTCAAAAGTGCTATATTAACTCCATTATAAATGTAGTGCCAGTGCCCTATATTAATATTCAGAAAACAAAGGTAGTGCCAGTGCCCCTACTTGTATTAATATTCAGAATGCAAAGGTGCTGTGTTAACTGAATTATAAATGTAGTGCCAGTGCCCTACATGTATTAATATTCAGAAAACAAAGGTGCTGTGTTAACTCCATTGTAAATGTAGTGCCAGTGCCCTACATGTATTAATATTCAGAATACAAAGGTGCTATGTTAACTCCATTATTAATGTAGTGCCAGTGCCCTACATGTATTAATATTCAGAATACAAAGGTGCTATGTTAACTCCATTATAAATGTAGTGCCAGTGCCCTATATTAATATTTAGAATACAAAGGTGCTGTGTTAACTCCATTATAAATGTAGTGCAGTGCCCTACATGTATTAATTTTCAGAATACAAAGGTGCTATATTAACGCCATTATAAATGTAGTGCCAGTGTCCTATACGTATCAATATTCAGAATACAAAGGTGCTATATTAACTCCATTATAAATGTAGTGCCAGTGCCCTACATGTACTAATATTCAGAATACAAAGGTGCTATATTAACTCCATTATAAATGTAGTGCCAGTGCCCTATATTAATATTCAGAATACAAAGGTGCTGTGTTAACTCCATTATAAATGTAGTGCCAGTGCCCTACATGTATTAATATTCAGAATACAAAGGTGCTGTGTTAACTCCATTATAAATGTAGTGCCAGTGCCCTACATGTATTAATATTCAGAATACAAAGGTGCTGTGTTAACTCCATTATAAATGTAGTGCCAGTGCCCTACATGTATTAATATTCAGAATACAAAGGTGCTATGTTAACTCCATTATATATGTAGTGCCAGTGCCCTATATTAATATTCAGAATACAAAGGTGTTATGTTAACTCCATTATAAATGTAGTGCCAGTGTCCTACATGTATTAATATTCAGAATACAAAGGTGCTATGTTAACTCCATTATAAATGTAGTACCAGTGCCCTACATGTATTAATATTCAGAATAGAAAGGTGCTATGTTAACTCCATTATAAATGTAGTGCCAGTGTCCTACATGTATTAATATTCAGAATACAAAGGTGCTGTGTTAACTCCATTATAAATGTAGTGCAGTGCCCTACATGTATTAATTTTCAGAATACAAAGGTGCTATATTAACGCCATTATAAATGTAGTGCCAGTGTCCTATACGTATCAATATTCAGAATACAAAGGTACTGTGTTAACTCCATTATAAATGTAGTGCCAGTGCCCTATATTAATATTCAGAATACAAAGGTGCTGTGTTAACTCCATTATAAATGTAGTGCCAGTGCCTTACATGTATTAATATTCAGAATACAAAGGTGCTGTGTTAACTCCATTATAAATGTAGTGCCAGTGCCCTACATGTATTAATATTCAGAATAGAAAGGTGCTGTCTTAACTCCATTATAAATGCAGTGCCAGTGCCCTACATGTATTAATATTCAGAATAGAAAGGTGCTGTCTTAACTCCATTATAAATGTAGTGCCAGTGCCCTACATATATTAATATTCAGAATACAAAGGTGCTGTGTTAACTCCATTATAAATGTAGTGCCAGTGCCCCTACTTGTATTAATATTCAGAATACAAAGGTGCTGTGTTAACTCCATTATAAATGTAGTGCCAGTGCCCTACATGTACTAATATTCAGAATACAAAGGTGCTATATTAACTCCATTATAAATGTAGTGCCAGTACCCTACATGTATTAATATTCAGAATACAAAGGTGCTGTGTTAACTCCATTATAAATGTAGTGCCAGTGCCCCTACTTGTATTAATATTCAGAATACAAAGGTGCTGTGTTAACTCCATTATAAATGTAGTGCCAGTGCCCTACATGTACTAATATTCAGAATACAAAGGTGCTATATTAACTCCATTATAAATGTAGTGCTAGTGCCCTATATTAATATTCAGAATACAAAGGTGCTGTGTTAACTCCATTATAAATGTAGTGCCAGTGCCCTACATGTATTAATATTCAGAATACAAAGGTGCTGTGTTAACTCCATTATAAATGTAGTGCCAGTGCCCTACATGTATTAATATTCAGAATACAAAGGTGCTGTGTTAACTCCATTATAAATGTAGTGCCAGTGCCCTACATGTATTAATATTCAGAATACAAAGGTGCTATGTTAACTCCATTATAAATGTAGTGCCAGTGCCCTACATGTATTAATATTCAGAATACAAAGGTGCTATGTTAACTCCATTATAAATGTAGTGCCAGTGCCCTACATGTATTAATATTCAGAATTCAAAAGTGCTATATTAACTCCATTATAAATGTAGTGCCAGTGCCCTATATTAATATTCAAAATACAAAGGTAGTGCCAGTGCCCCTACTTGTATTAATATTCAGAATGCAAAGGTGCTGTGTTAACTGAATTATAAATGTAGTGCCAGTGCCCTACATGTATTAATATTCAGAATACAAAGGTGCTGTGTTAACTCCATTATAAATATAGTGCCAGTGCCCTACATGTATTAATATTCAGAATACAAAGGTGCTATGTTAACTCCATTATTAATGTAGTGCCAGTGCCCTACATGTATTAATATTCAGAATACAAAGGTGCTATGTTAACTCCATTATAAATGTAGTGCCAGTGCCCTATATTAATATTCAGAATACAAAGGTGCTGTGTTAACTCCATTATAAATGTAGTGCAGTGCCCTACATGTATTAATTTTCAGAATACAAAGGTGCTATATTAACGCCATTATAAATGTAGTGCCAGTGCCCTACATGTATTAATATTCAGAATAGAAAGATGCTGTCTTAACTCCATTATAAATGTAGTGCCAGTGCCCTACATGTATTAATATTCAGAATAGAAAGGTGCTGTCTTAACTCCATTATAAATGTAGTGCCAGTGCCCTACATATATTAATATTCAGAATACAAAGGTGCTGTGTTAACTCCATTATAAATGTAGTGCCAGTGCCCCTACTTGTATTAATATTCAGAATACAAAGGTGCTGTGTTAACTCCATTATAAATGTAGTGGCAGTGCCCTACATGTATTAATATTCAGAATAGAAAGGTGCTGTCTTAACTCCATTATAAATGTAGTGCCAGTGCCCTACATATATTAATATTCAGAATACAAAGGTGCTGTGTTAACTCCATTATAAATGTAGTGCCAGTGCCCCTACTTGTATTAATATTCAGAATACAAAGGTTCTGTGTTAACTCCATTATAAAAGTAGTGCCAGTGCCCTACATGTATTAATATTCAGAATACAAAGGTGCTATGTTAACTCCATTATAAATGTAGTGCCAGTGCCCTACATGTATTAATATTCAGAATACAAAGGTGCTATGTTAACTCCATTATAAATGTAGTGCCAGTGCCCTACATGTATTAATATTCAGAATACAAAAGTGCTATATTAACTCCATTATAAATGTAGTGCCAGTGCCCTATATTAATATTCAGAATACAAAGGTAGTACCAGTGCCCCTACTTGTATTAATATTCAGAATGCAAAGGTGCTGTGTTAACTGAATTATAAATGTAGTGCCAGTGCCCTACATGTATTAATATTCAGAATACAAAGGTGCTGTGTTAACTCCATTATAAATGTAGTGCCAGTGCCCTACATGTATTAATATTCAGAATACAAAGGGGCTATGTTAACTCCATTATTAATGTAGTGCCAGTGCCCTACATGTATTAATATTCAGAATACAAAGGTGCTATGTTAACTCCATTATAAATGTAGTGCCAGTGCCCTATATTAATAATCAGAATACAAAGGTGCTGTGTTAACTCCATTATAAATGTAGTGCAGTGCCCTACATGTATTAATTTTCAGAATACAAAGGTGCTATATTAACGCCATTATAAATGTAGTGCCAGTGTCCTATACGTATCAATATTCAGAATACAAAGGTGCTATATTAACTCCATTATAAATGTAGTGCCAGTGCCCTACATGTACTAATATTTAGAATACAAAGGTCCTATATTAACTCCATTATAAATGTAGTGCCAGTGCCCTATATTAATATTCAGAATACAAAGGTGCTGTGTTAACTCCATTATAAATGTAGTGCCAGTGCCCTACATGTATTAATATTCAGAATACAAAGGTGCTGTGTTAACTCCATTATAAATGTAGTGCCAGTGCCCTACATGTATTAATATTCAGAATACAAAGGTGCTATGTTAACTCCATTATATATGTAGTGCCAGTGCCCTACATTAATATTCAGAATACAAAGGTGTTATGTTAACTCCATTATAAATGTAGTGCCAGTGTCCTACATTTATTAATATTCAGAATACAAAGGTGCTATGTTAACTCCATTATAAATGTAGTACCAGTGCCCTACATGTATTAATATTCAGAATACAAAGGTGCTATGTTAACTCCATTATAAATGTAGTGCCAGTGCACTACATGTATTAATATTCAGAATACAAAGGTGCTGTGTTAACTCCATTATAAATGTAGTGCCAGTGCCCTACATGTATTAATATTCAGAATAGAAAGGTGCTGTGTTAACTCCATTATAAATGTAGTGCCAGTGCCCTACATGTATTAATATTCAGAATACAAAGGTGCTATATTAACTCCATTATATATGTAGTGCCAGTGCCCTATATTAATATTCAGAATACAAAGGTGTTATGTTAACTCCATTATAAATGTAGTGCCAGTGTCCTACATGTATTAATATTCAGAATACAAAGGTGCTATGTTAACTCCATTATAAATGTAGTACCAGTGCCCTACATGTATTAATATTCAGAATAGAAAGGTGCTATGTTAACTCCATTATAAATGTAGTGCCAGTGTCCTACATGTATTAATATTCAGAATACAAAGGTGCTGTGTTAACTCCATTATAAATGTAGTGCAGTGCCCTACATGTATTAATTTTCAGAATACAAAGGTGCTATATTAACGCCATTATAAATGTAGTGCCAGTGTCCTATACGTATCAATATTCAGAATACAAAGGTACTATCTTAACTCCATTATAAATGTAGTGCCAGTGCCCTACATGTACTAATATTCAGAATACAAAGTTGCTATATTAACTCCATTATAAATGTAGGGCCAGTGCCCTATATTAATATTCAGAATACAAAGGTGCCTTGTTAACTCCATTATAAATGTAGTGCCAGTGCCCTACATGTATTAATATTCAGAATACAAAGGTGCTGTGTTAACTCCATTATAAATGTAGTGCCAGTGCCATAAATGTATTAATATTCAGAATAGAAAGGTGCTGTGTTAACTCCATTATAAATGTAGTGCCAGTGCCCTACATGTATTAATATTCAGAATACAAAGGTGTTGTGTTAACTCCATTATAAATGTAGTGCCAGTGCCCTACATGTACTAATATTCAGAATACAAAGGTGCTATATTAACTCCATTATAAATGTAGTGCTAGTGCCCTATATTAATATTCAGAATACAAAGGTGCTGTGTTAACTCCATTATAAATGTAGTGCCAGTGCCCTACATGTATTAGTATTCAGAATACAAAGGTGCTGTGTTAACTCCATTATAAATGTAGTGCCAGTGCCCTACATGTATTAATATTCAGAATAGAAAGGTGCTGTGTTAACTCCATTATAAATGTAGTGCCAGTGCCCTACATGTATTAATATTCAGAACTCAAAGGTGCTGTGTTAACTCCATTATAAATGTAGTGCCAGTGCCCTACATGTATTAATATTCAGAATACAAAGGTGCTATGTTAACTCCATTATAAATGTAGTGCCAGTGCCCTACATGTATTAATATTCAGAATACAAAGGTGCTATGTTAACTCCATTATAAATGTAGTGCCAGTGCCCTACATGTATTAATATTCAGAATTCAAAAGTGCTATATTAACTCCATTATAAATGTAGTGCCAGTGCCCTATATTAATATTCAGAAAACAAAGGTAGTGCCAGTGCCCCTACTTGTATTAATATTCAGAATGCAAAGGTGCTGTGTTAACTGAATTATAAATGTAGTGCCAGTGCCCTACATGTATTAATATTCAGAAAACAAAGGTGCTGTGTTAACTCCATTATAAATGTAGTGCCAGTGCCCTACATGTATTAATATTCAGAATACAAAGGTGCTATGTTAACTCCATTATTAATGTAGTGCCAGTGCCCTACATGTATTAATATTCAGAATACAAAGGTGCTATGTTAACTCCATTATAAATGTAGTGCCAGTGCCCTATATTAATATTTAGAATACAAAGGTGCTGTGTTAACTCCATTATAAATGTAGTGCAGTGCCCTACATGTATTAATTTTCAGAATACAAAGGTGCTATATTAACGCCATTATAAATGTAGTGCCAGTGTCCTATACGTATCAATATTCAGAATACAAAGGTGCTATATTAACTCCATTATAAATGTAGTGCCAGTGCCCTACATGTACTAATATTCAGAATACAAAGGTGCTATATTAACTCCATTATAAATGTAGTGCCAGTGCCCTATATTAATATTCAGAATACAAAGGTGCTGTGTTAACTCCATTATAAATGTAGTGCCAGTGCCCTACATGTATTAATATTCAGAATACAAAGGTGCTGTGTTAACTCCATTATAAATGTAGTGCCAGTGCCCTACATGTATTAATATTCAGAATACAAAGGTGCTGTGTTAACTCCATTATAAATGTAGTGCCAGTGCCCTACATGTATTAATATTCAGAATACAAAGGTGCTATGTTAACTCCATTATATATGTAGTGCCAGTGCCCTATATTAATATTCAGAATACAAAGGTGTTATGTTAACTCCATTATAAATGTAGTGCCAGTGTCCTACATGTATTAATATTCAGAATACAAAGGTGCTATGTTAACTCCATTATAAATGTAGTACCAGTGCCCTACATGTATTAATATTCAGAATAGAAAGGTGCTATGTTAACTCCATTATAAATGTAGTGCCAGTGTCCTACATGTATTAATATTCAGAATACAAAGGTGCTGTGTTAACTCCATTATAAATGTAGTGCAGTGCCCTACATGTATTAATTTTCAGAATACAAAGGTGCTATATTAACGCCATTATAAATGTAGTGCCAGTGTCCTATACGTATCAATATTCAGAATACAAAGGTACTGTGTTAACTCCATTATAAATGTAGTGCCAGTGCCCTATATTAATATTCAGAATACAAAGGTGCTGTGTTAACTCCATTATAAATGTAGTGCCAGTGCCTTACATGTATTAATATTCAGAATACAAAGGTGCTGTGTTAACTCCATTATAAATGTAGTGCCAGTGCCCTACATGTATTAATATTCAGAATAGAAAGGTGCTGTCTTAACTCCATTATAAATGCAGTGCCAGTGCCCTACATGTATTAATATTCAGAATAGAAAGGTGCTGTCTTAACTCCATTATAAATGTAGTGCCAGTGCCCTACATATATTAATATTCAGAATACAAAGGTGCTGTGTTAACTCCATTATAAATGTAGTGCCAGTGCCCCTACTTGTATTAATATTCAGAATACAAAGGTGCTGTGTTAACTCCATTATAAATGTAGTGCCAGTGCCCTACATGTACTAATATTCAGAATACAAAGGTGCTATATTAACTCCATTATAAATGTAGTGCTAGTGCCCTATATTAATATTCAGAATACAAAGGTGCTGTGTTAACTCCATTATAAATGTAGTGCCAGTGCCCTACATGTATTAATATTCAGAATACAAAGGTGCTGTGTTAACTCCATTATAAATGTAGTGCCAGTGCCCTACATGTATTAATATTCAGAATACAAAGGTGCTGTGTTAACTCCATTATAAATGTAGTGCCAGTGCCCTACATGTATTAATATTCAGAATACAAAGGTGCTATGTTAACTCCATTATAAATGTAGTGCCAGTGCCCTACATGTATTAATATTCAGAATACAAAGGTGCTATGTTAACTCCATTATAAATGTAGTGCCAGTGCCCTACATGTATTAATATTCAGAATTCAAAAGTGCTATATTAACTCCATTATAAATGTAGTGCCAGTGCCCTATATTAATATTCAAAATACAAAGGTAGTGCCAGTGCCCCTACTTGTATTAATATTCAGAATGCAAAGGTGCTGTGTTAACTGAATTATAAATGTAGTGCCAGTGCCCTACATGTATTAATATTCAGAATACAAAGGTGCTGTGTTAACTCCATTATAAATATAGTGCCAGTGCCCTACATGTATTAATATTCAGAATACAAAGGTGCTATGTTAACTCCATTATTAATGTAGTGCCAGTGCCCTACATGTATTAATATTCAGAATACAAAGGTGCTATGTTAACTCCATTATAAATGTAGTGCCAGTGCCCTATATTAATATTCAGAATACAAAGGTGCTGTGTTAACTCCATTATAAATGTAGTGCAGTGCCCTACATGTATTAATTTTCAGAATACAAAGGTGCTATATTAACGCCATTATAAATGTAGTGCCAGTGTCCTATACGTATCAATATTCAGAATACAAAGGTGCTATATTAACTCCATTATAAATGTAGTGCCAGTGCCCTACATGTACTAATATTCTGAATACAAAGGTGCTATATTAACTCCATTATAAATGTAGTGCCAGTGCCCTATATTAATATTCAGAATACAAAGGTGCTGTGTTAACTCCATTATAAATGTAGTGCCAGTGCCCTACATGTATTAATATTCAGAATACAAAGGTGCTGTGTTTACTCCATTATAAATGTAGTGCCAGTGCCCTACATGTATTAATATTCAGAATAGAAAGGGGCTGTGTTAACTCCATTATAAATGTAGTGCCAGTGCCCTACATGTATTAATATTCAGAATACAAAGGTGCTATGTTAACTCCATTATATATGTAGTGCCAGTGCCCTATATTAATATTCAGAATACAAAGGTGTTATGTTAACTCCATTATAAATGTAGTGCCAGTGTCCTACATGTATTAATATTCAGAATACAAAGGTGCTATATTAACGCCATTATAAATGTAGTGCCAGTGTCCTATACGTATCAATATTCAGAATACAAAGGTACTATCTTAACTCCATTATAAATGTAGTGCCAGTGCCCTACATGTACTAATATTCAGAATACAAAGTTGCTATATTAACTCCATTATAAATGTAGGGCCAGTGCCTTATATTAATATTCAGAATACAAAGGTGCTGTGTTAACTCCATTATAAATGTAGTGCCAGTGCCCTACATGTATTAATATTCAGAATACAAAGGTGCTGTGTTAACTCCATTATAAATGTAGTGCCAGTGCCATAAATGTATTAATATTCAGAATAGAAAGGTGCTGTGTTAACTCCATTATAAATGTAGTGCCAGTGCCCCACATGTATTAATATTCAGAATACAAAGGTGTTGTGTTAACTCCATTATAAATGTAGTGCCAGTGCCCTACATGTACTAATATTCAGAATACAAAGGTGCTATATTAACTCCATTATAAATGTAGTGCTAGTGCCCTATATTAATATTCAGAATACAAAGGTGCTGTGTTAACTCCATTATAAATGTAGTGCCAGTGCCCTACATGTATTAATATTCAGAATACAAAGGTGCTGTGTTAACTCCATTATAAATGTAGAGCCAGTGCCCTACATGTATTAATATTCAGAATACAAAGGTGCTATGTTAACTCCATTATAAATGTAGTTCCAGTGCCCTACATGTATTAATATTCAGAATACAAAGGTGCTATGTTAACTCCATTATAAATGTAGTGCCAGTGCCCTACATGTATTAATATTCAGAATTCAAAAGTGCTATATTAACTCCATTATAAATGTAGTGCCAGTGCCCTATATTAATATTCAAAATACAAAGGTAGTGCCAGTGCCCCTACTTGTATTAATATTCAGAATGCAAAGGTGCTGTGTTAACTGAATTATAAATGTAGTGCCAGTGCCCTACATGTATTAATATTCAGAATACAAAGGTGCTGTGTTAACTCCATTATAAATGTAGTGCCAGTGCCCTACATGTATTAATATTCAGAATACAAAGGTGCTATGTTAACTCCATTATTAATGTAGTGCCAGTGCCCTACATGTATTAATATTCAGAATACAAAGGTGCTATGTTAACTCCATTATAAATGTAGTGCCAGTGCCCTATATTAATATTCAGAATACAAAGGTGCTGTGTTAACTCCATTATAAATGTAGTGCAGTGCCCTACATGTATTAATTTTCAGAATACAAAGGTGCTATATTAACGCCATTATAAATGTAGTGCCAGTGTCCTATACGTATCAATATTCAGAATACAAAGGTGCTATATTAACTCCATTATAAATGTAGTGCCAGTGCCCTACATGTACTAATATTCAGAATACAAAGGTGTTATATTAACTCCATTATAAATGTAGTGCCAGTGCCCTATATTAATATTCAGAATACAAAGGTGCTATGTTAACTCCATTATAAATGTAGTGCCAGTGCCCTACATGTATTAATATTCAGAATACAAAGGTGCTGTGTTAACTCCATTATAAATGTAGTGCCAGTGCCCTACATGTATTAATATTCAGAATAGAAAGGTGCTGTGTTAACTCCATTATAAATGTAGTGCCAGTGCCCCTACTTGTATTAATATTCAGAATAAAAAGGTGCTGTGTTAACTCCATTATAAATGTAGTGGCAGTGCCCTACATGTATTAATATTCAGAATAGAAAGGTGCTG